>OU343225.1:290657438-290726469 GCA_910596185.1 Chrysanthemum makinoi | reverse complement strand
GATTATTAGACTTTTAGGATATTGCCCGGATAGAAAAATAGAAAAATTGATTTCTTTTTGTGTTGTTTCGTTAGGTAGAGACCATGTTAGCATCGTGTAACGCAGCGCGGTCCGTTCAAGTGCCATGGAGAATGATAAGGATGTTGATGTCGGGCGGCACCTCAAATGAAAATGCTAAACAGTTATGTCTTCTATAAGTGAGGAGTCTGATGTGGTAGATGCCATGCCAATTAGAACCTCAATACAACAACACCAACCGATCCGTTGGTGCGGAGAACGGTTAGAACTTCAAATATAACACCACCACCCAAAGACGCTGCAGTTGGGTATCCGTTAGGAACGAACAAACGTAAGTAGTGATTCACCCTCCTTAGCCATCTTTTATTTTTAAAGTTAGTATTCTGTGTTTGGTCACTTTCTCTGTATGAAGCATTGGCCAAGTAATTAGTGCTGAACTATCGCTCTAAACGAGATAGGATAAGAAATTATGAGATGTAGTATTAGATATATGAACGATGGCAGTTAAATGCTCCATTTGTGACTTTGTATATGGAATATACTGTCTAATACTAATTAACACATTACTCTTATTTGGTTACAGTGAACTGGAAAAGTAAAGCTTCAAAATTCATAGACACTGACAATTGTCCGGTTTTGTATCGGAGATTTGAGGAAGGATGAAGGTGTAAAGATGTACAAAGAACCTGTTGTACCCGCTGATCTTGGTAAGTAAGTCTACCATTTTATGCATTCATTGTTTAGGTGTAAATTTTGGATATAATAAAAAGACATTGTCCCGCGAAAAACCGTCGGATATAAGCTTACCCCAAACGCCCCCTTAATATATATAGAGGTTACTAATTTACGCATTCATAAAAGAACATCTTTTACCTATTAAATCTGAAGTTTCATTCATGTTTTAGGTAGCAGTGGTTAACAATTGGTTCATTGAACACTAGCTCGCACTGCAAATTTAGAGAGAGAAACACGAGCACGGCTAAAGCCCCATATAGCGCTGTTCGAAACCTGCAGAAAATATGGTTTTACAGACGTCACAAATGCAATCGGTCGGCTACCAACTTCTATCCAACAGTTACAGGTGAGACAACCGCTTTGTTAGGTGTATCATTTTTTACCAGCTTTGAAACAACTAACTGTGTTTCTAGAAATATATATTCACTTCGAAAACTTGAAACAATAAATAGGCAAAAATTACATTCTCTTTTAATAGCATTGTATATAAAAAAACAAGCTGACTGGAGCTATATTCATTTTTAGATTGTACTGGTGATTATTCTAGCATACTGTAATATATGGAAGGATACGGAAGCCCGGGCTTAACATAACTGGATTTGATATACTGACATTTGATATACTTATATACCTACTTGCTTCACCACCGGATGAACCTAGAAGGAAGATTACGAAATGGTTAGAGATTGTTTTGCTTATGCAATTTAGGGGATATTTGGTATACTTATGTACGACTTTGTCTTTAGCAGGAGTAGGGATTATTATATACGATTTAATATATAAGTCGTATATAAGTATACCAAAGTCGTATATAAATTCGGTACTAAATTGGTTAGAATAGAAAGTTGTATATAAGTATACCAAATACGTCTTTATGATATTATAAGTATATCAAAGTCGTGCATAAGTATACCAAATACGTACTAAATTCAAGATTACCAACGTTGATCATCATGTTGTTATAAGGTATTAGAGGGTTGTTTGGGTAAGATGATTTTAGGTGGTTACCGTCGCAACTCAAAGCTAGAAGCCTCCCCGAAATGCGGAGTCAACCGCCTTATGAGATCAGCCCCAACCGATTGCTCGTATATATATATTCATACAATTTCCTTACCATGATTTATGCATGCATTTTCATTTTCTGTAAATATAGAAGCGACGCTGTTCAAATTTTGCTTATATCTCTTCTAACATATTGTGGAAACTTATGTAGGATACAATGATAAACGGATATGGCTGACATATGGAGAAGCCAGTAATTTCAATTTACAAGCAAGCTAGAGACTTGGTCAAGTTTCATATACTAAATAAATTGTAGACCAATAAGATCGATATATTAGTTTAAGAATAATGTATCTCGATGAATAAATTTTACTTGATGAACAACTTTTTCTTTGGCGAAATTTTGGAATCCAACTTAGTCGATCTATCATAGATATTCATCGTGTAATGTTTTTGTAAATTGCCGAATTGCGAGAAAAATTATTTAAAAGATATGTGTTGTTTGAAGAGTGTGGCTGATGTTGTTATTAAAACACCATAAAAATCGCCGCATCGCGGCGGTTACAAATACTGCTATTATAACAAAATCTTTTTTTTTTAATTTAAAGAAATGGTGTATTTGTTAAATATATAAGTTTATTAAAAGTTACGGTAATTGAGAGTTTTATTTTTCTTCTTTTTTTTTTATTTTACAAAGCCGAATTTAGAATTACTATTTTGAAAGTCCTCGACTTTATTTAAATTATAGGAGGAATTTGATATATACTCAAGGAAACTTCAAAAATTACATATTTCTTCAAAATACAAGTTTTCAATGCATGATGTACAATGTTATTTAAACATGCTTTGGAGAAATATGTAATTATTGAAGTTTTCTTAAGGATATATGTAAATGCCCCTAAATTATATAGCGTTACTTTATATTTAAGTCCAAAAGTGAATAAAAAACTCTCAAGATCATGCGTATTTTTTTCCGTGAAATTCGTAAATCGAATTTATCGGAAGCGAATCACAATGCTCATTATTTAGAACGATAATTTTAACTATCTCACAATATTTAGTTATTACATCATAAAGGGTTTTATATCAGACAGGTTACCCAACTTTCCCACTTTGTTCGCCTAAGTTACCAAACTTTTATTTTGTTCACTTAGGTTACTGAACTTTAGTTAAGCATTCAACATTCATTTTTCAGTGTAATCAAAGTAACCCAAATGCATTTTTTTAGGTAAGTTAAGTAACCCAAATGCATTTTTTTAGGTAAGTTAAGTAACCTAAATGTCTCATTTTATAAATTCAGTAACCTGAATGTCAACTCCGTGTAGTCCAATACCCTGTTTGCACAAAAAAAAGTTTGGTAACTTAGGCGAATAAAGTTGGAAAGTTGGGTAACCTATCTGTCTATAAACCCACATCATAAATATATTTCACATGTTTTAAGCAGGACTTGAACACACAACTATTTAGTTGAGGAGCTTTTAACACTGAGATACCATTGGGACACAAGCCCTTTGATTCATAATTCTCATTTTTTCACCGACAAAATTAAGCTTTGTTATCATCTAATTCTTTTGTGCCAAAACCCATGTTTCCAATTGTGTTTTCTCTACCTTTACGATTAAAGAGCATATACATACTCAAACTTTTTTACATACAAAGGGATAAATATCCACCCTTCATCTTTATTCGATCTAATGAATGAGATTAATCCAATAATTTAAAAAACACCCTTTCATCATTTTTTTTTTTCAATTATTAATAATCGTTAAGCAAAAAAAATATACCATTACGACGAGCATTTTAATTATTTTTCTATAGATAGGCACTTTCATATATTTCCGACAAAAAAAAATATATTTTCGTGTTTTTCACGTTTTTTTATGTTTTTTCATTTTTTTTTTCTTACTGAAATTTGAATGAAAAATTACATGTGATTAAAAAATATTTGAATATTCTAATAATATCACATGTGATATTATTAGAATATTCAAATTAGTGTTTAATCACATGTGATTTCTCATGCAAGTTTTACAATGAAAAATAAAATAAAATAAAATAAAATAATTAGTAAACGTGAAGAAATATGAAAAAAACGATTATTATTTTTTATTTTATTTTTTTTGTCGAAAATATGTCAAATAGTCCTTCTATAGAAAGATAATTAAATGTTAATCACGATAGTGTAATTATTTTCGTTTTTAATGATTAACGGTTTAAGAGATATTTAAATTATAAAAAATAAGTAAAATATCAAAATGCTTTTAATCTCAGCATGAATCCCTTAAAATTTGAAAATTTTAAAACTAAAAAAATTAATGCAGCTTATTACCATATAAAACTTAAAGCTTAAAATTTAGGGAAAATGATAAAAAAATGCATCGAACTTGACACTTGTTGTCATTGTATGTAGTCAACTATTTTTTCATCAGACACAAACCTTTTGAATTTTGTCATTGTATGTAGCCGGTGAAGTGATTGTATGTACCCAGTCAGGCTAGCGTTATGGGTCAGCCTTTTATTTACGGCGTTAGTAAATAACTTAAAGTTTCGTCCTCTTACGTTTTTATCTGTTTCATCCGTACCGTTGTTTATTATACTTTTTTCGTCCGCTACATTTTGGTCCAATGCTTTCATCCGTTACATTTTTCGTTTTACTTACGTTTCGACTTTCTTACTTTTAGTCCGGTTATACGTTTTCCGTCCTTTATACTTTTTCGTCCGTTTATACATTTTGGTCCAATGCTTTCATCCATTTTTACATTTTCGTTTGTTTACTTTCCTACGTTTTCGCGTTTATATCGCCATTCATGAGTACATTTTGTCCATTGCTTTATCCGTTTTTTTGAGCTTATGATGTTTTAGTATACTGCTTTTTGCCACGCTTTTGCTCGTTTTCATCCATGCTTTCGTCTGTCTTACGCTATCCAGTTTTATGCTTTGTCCGTTTTTTACGTTTTCATTCGTATTTATATTTTCATCCGTTTATTAAAAAGTTTTTTATACATTGTCTGTTTTTTAAAGTTTCGTCCTCTAACATTTTTCATCTTTTTATACGCTTTCGTTGGTTTTCTTACTTTTTCATTCATTTCTTACTTTTTTCACGAAATGTATAAACTTAAGAATACGGACAAAACCTATAAAATGGATGAAGGTGTAAGAAAACAGATGAAACTTAAAAAAGACGAAAACGTATAAACAGATAAAAACTACGAACGTAGAAAATCGACGAAGACATTTAAAAACTGACAAAACGTATAAAACGGACGAAAAATATAAAACGGATGAAAAACGATTGAAAACGTATAAAAAGAGATGAAAACGGACGAAAACATATAAAACGGATGAAAACTTATAAAAACGGACTAAAACGTATAAAAACGAATGAAACGTATAAAAGCGGACGAAAACGTAAGAAAACGACGAGAATGTAAGAAAACGTACGAAAACGTAAAAACGGGAAAAAGCAACGGACCTAAAGTATAAAACGGACAAAACGTATAATAACGGATGAAAACAAATAAAAACGTAAGAGAACGAAATTTTAAGTTATTTACTAACGACTGTTAATATAAAAGGACTAACGATGTAACGCTAAGCCTGACTGGGTACATACAATAACACAAATTCACCTAACTGGCTACATACAATGACAAAAATTCAAAAGGTTTGTGTTACAATGAAAAAAAAAATAGTTGGCTACACACAATGACAACAAGTGTCAAGTTCGATGCATTTTTTTGTCATTTTCCCTAAAAAACTTTGACTAATTACTATATAAACACCTATTACCATATATTGATCTTATACAACAATTATATTCAAACTAGCTAGACGTATTCATTACTGGAATACAATAAATCAATCATAAATGTCAATATTTTCCATGTGAAAATTAACCTTGTGATCCGTTAGTAAATATATTCAAAATTTTCGAGTAATGCTACGTACTTGTAATTGACCTCTGAAATCAATGGGACAACTCAGACCAAGGATCATATCAAAACCACAAGTTCACAAGTATAATTATTTGTCGCTATATACTGTTCTTTGCACGAAGTACGTATAATTATTTAAAATATTGGAAAGAAAAACAAATATTGAATTTTAAAAACACGCTTGAAATAGATACATTAATTTATTTTATTTCATATTTGAAAAATACATACATTTAATTCGAAAGAGTAAAAATGTGAGGAGTTATCATCTTATTTCCTAGAAGTAGGGATGGCAATGGGTGAGAAAAACCCATAACTCTGGGTATCCGCACGTAAATGAGTGTAACCTCACGATTTCACCCACCGAAAGGTCGTTAGTGAATCTTTTTACCCATCGGGTGGCGGTGATTGGCGGGTGACGGTAATGTATGCCCGCCACAAACCCATGACACCCATTTAAAATACCCACGGGTGTACCCATCAAAATACTCGTAGGTGTACCCGTAAACCCATTTGAGTTAAACTAAATTTTATTATACTGCTTAAAGAATTTTGAGGTTCTAGGTATATATTTAATAACTACAACTCTCTAGAAAACTTGATAAAAGTTTATTTGAGTTAGAAGACCAAAAGATATGAAAGATCAAATCATCAAAGATATATACATGATACATCTCCGCCTGATCGCCAACACCAAATACTCCCGGTCCGCTTGAATTTACTCACTAACCCATGGTCAACAAATACCTACTGGCATAGGCATGGAAAATTGTACACACAGATGGGTGATGGGCGAATGATGGGTAAGAAAAAAATCACGTGGGCGGTTGAGGTAAGTACTTTGGCTAGTAGCAATGGGTCGGTTGGGCAAGTGGGTCTTAATCAATCTGCCGGTTGTGCCCATTGCGGCATCAAGGTGAGCATCGGTTGGGGTACTCAATTTGGACAAACTAGTTTGTGGTCACGACCGAATTGATTTGCACACAAAAATCCAAATATTGTTACCGTTTCATATTTAAACAAAAAAAAAAAAAAAAAAAAAAAAATTGAAAACTTTGCCACTTTTACATCCTATAAATACTAACTCAAACACACTTCTAAACACACAATTTCAAACACAATTCAACCTCAAACTACTTCTCAAGACAAGATTATTATGGCTTGCCGTCTCCCCAATTCCGTTGAAGATATGCAAATGTATCGTTAAAAAACATGCGAAGATGACGATGAGGCTTCAAAAAAGCTATTATAGACTTTATCAATCTGTTGAGCAGGCAATGGCGCAGGAAGCAACATATGAGAGAAAACTACATGATTTGCAACGACATTACCTGAACGAAAATCAGGATCGACAATTTTTTATGGATGAAGCCCCGCAAGATGACACCATTGCTGCTATGGGTGTGCTCAACAAATACAGAACAACAAGCACAGAACAGTTGGAGCTATCGGAGAACAAAACCCATGGTGTAGGTGCATCAAGTTTGTCTGCTAGATTTGTTGGGCAACCTCTTCTAGACGAGGAACGTTTGGCTCGCATGGAGAAATTTGCCGTTATCGGCTCCCTTCGCATGATTCTGCATGCGGGGAGCATTCAAATTAGATTTATGATTTATGTATTTCGATCGTTTTTATTTTAATATATTAATGTTTTTATTTAGTATTTTAATGTTTTTATTTTTAATGAATTTTAAATTAGTTGTTTAAAATGTTTGAAGTTAAAAATAATAATAATAATAAAAATAAATAAATAATAAAATAAAATTAACTAGGTCACCACGGGCGTAAACTAGGTCATCTGAGAAAGCTGATGTGGTCGACCAGGGTCACCACCGCTAGCCTGTGCTAGTAGCATTGGTCGGTTGGGCAGGAGTGAACCAACCCTTTGCTCTTGTGCCCATTGTGGCATCAAGGTGAGCATCGGTCGGGGTACTCAATTTTGACAACTAGTTCGTGGTCACCAATGATTGATGCACACAAAAATCCAAATATTGTTACCGTTTCATATTTAAAACAAAAAAACTTTTTTTTAAAAAATACCACTTTTACATCCTCCTATAAATACTAACTCAAACACACTTCTAAACACACAATTTCAAACACAATTCAACCTAAAACTACTTCTCAACACAAGATTATTATGGCTTGTCATCTCTCTCTCGTTGAAGATGCAAATGTACGTAAAAAACAATGCGAAGAAGACGATGAGGCTCGAAAAAACGCTTATTACGTATCGCATCTGTTTGAGCAAAGTGGCGAGAAGCAACGATGAGAAAACTACACGATTTGCAACGACATTACGACTGAACGAAAAGTCGTGATCGACAAATCTTTATGGATGAAGCCCGCAAAGACGACATTGTGTATTTGTGGGGGTGTGTTCAACAAATACGTAACAACATCGCACCAAAATCAGTTGAAGCTATCGGATAACAAAACCGGAGTGTAGGTGCATCAAGTTAGTCGCTAGATTTTGTTAATACAAATAAATCCTAAAACGTTTATTAATATTTCGACACCTCTTTGTGTTTTGTTGATAACAAATATAATGTTATCATAAGTAAAATTATAAGGATACATGTTATTTTGTAAAGCATCTACTATAGTCATTTACCAAATTGTTATAATAATTCATTTGTTGTAATAGTTTATTAGGATGGGTAAAACCACAACCCATGACCCATACCCATGGAGCATACCCATAACCCATGGAGTTAACCCATACCCATTGTCTAGATGCATTACATCTATTAGATACATTGTATCTATTTAGATACCCATGGTCATGACCCATGACCCATAACCCAAAAACCCATGAGCAAACAGGAGCGTCTCACGGATCCCTCAAGTTACACTAGACGATCCCTAAGCAAGGGATCCGTGGGATCCGTGCAAGAGTGGCAAGAATTTGCCTATAAATAGAGAGTCATTTCTTCATTTTACTCTACCTATCTTCACAACTCTCTCATATTCTTACCTCTTCTAAAAAAGATCACTGATCTAGAGAGTAGTTCTTCTTTCTTTTATTTGATTCTCATATAGGTCATTCTCAGGCGAGATCAACGGCATTCTACAAGTCATCCAAGTAAGGGGTCTTTGATTGATTTGTTCCTCCACAAGATTTCTGTAGCGAAGATCTTGTATTTCATATTTCAAGTATTTGTTGTGTTATATAGGTGTTGGTTTGGTCCTCCGTGTTACGGACTCGGTATTTAGCTTTGTACCGAAAAAAGTGTAAGCAACGTTGTGAAGGCTTCTCCACCAAGTTGAAGGAGTTTGTTGACATAGTGCTTGAACTCTCTAGTAGGTGACTCGGGAGGGAGGGTGGAGGTGTCCTTGTAACCTAACCACTATAAATCGGTTGTGTCATTTCTATCATTTACTTTACTTGCTTTCTTTACTTGCATTACTCTTAGATCTATACTTTCTCTTCATCCATAACGATTTCACATATATCGAATCTAAAGTTTTTTTGAAACTAACTTAAAATTGGCAAACCGTTTCAACCCCCCTTCTAGTTTTCCATAATTGGCATCAAGAGCTAAGTTTATAAAAGTTTTAAAGTAAAATTGTATTTTAAAAACTTCTTTTCATCACTATGGTTCTCAATATTACAAGGAAGGGCAATCCATGCAATGACCTCCACTACTTGAAACTAATGGTTTTATATATTGGAAAAATAGATTCAAAACGTATGTGAAGTCAAAAGAATTGATCTTTGGTACATCATTGTTGAAGGCGATTTTGAAGCCACTACAAAAGATGAAACCAGAATTTAGTTAACACACCTCATGATAAACTCACCGATGATATTAAGAAAAGCTTTCCAAAAATAGTGAAGCTAAAATGGTTTTATATAATGCTTTACCCAAAAAGGAATTCGGAAGAATTTCCATGCTTAAAACCTCTAAAGAAATTTGGAATTCTTTAGTTGTAACTCATCAAGGTAATCAACAAGTTAAAACAATAAAATAGATTTATTTGTTCAACAATATGAACAATTTTCAATATCGGATGAGAATACTATAGATCATTCTTTTGCTAACTTTAATACTATAATTACATCTTTACAAGCACTTGATGAGTCTTTCTCTAGTCGTAATTATGTTAGGAGATATCTAAGGGCACTTCCATCCAAGTGGAGATCTATGGTGACGGCAATCGAAGAATCAAAAGACTTGTCAATCCTCACCCTCGATGAACTCATAGGCAATTTAAAAGTTTATGAGCTTGTCCTCGCTAAAGATTCCGAAGCCTCAAAAGTGAAAGAGAAGCACAAATCTCTTGCCCTTAAAGCCAAGAAGGTCTCAAGAGAGGAAGAAAACTCCTCTTCGGATAGTGATGACGAGGAGTATGCCATGGCGGTAAGGGACTTCAAGAAGTTCTTTAGAAGAAAGGGAAGATACGTCAAGAAACCTTATGACGATAAGAAAGGGTTCCGGAAAAGCAAAGATGACGAGAAGGCAAGGGATGAACGGGCTTGTTTTAAATGTGGGGATCCCAACCACTTTATTAGTAAGTGTCCCAAACGTGATGAACAAAAAGCGTTCATGAGCGGTTTGTGGGGAATGAAGAGGATCGAACAAATTTGTCCCATGGAAATGACGGTATGTCACGAATACTATAGTAGCTCATCATTAGATAATGACTCATTGCATCATGAATATGATAAACTTTGAAAAATTAGTTTAAAAGTAATCAACAAAAACAAGTTTTTGAAAATCAAAATCAACGTTTAGAAAAGGAAGTCCTTGAGTTAAAAGAAAATTAAAACGTTTAGAAAAGGGGAAGATAGCAAATGAGGAATGTGAACTTTACGTTCAACTTCAAACACTAGTTGATCATCTACTCTAAGATTGCTAGAATGAATAATAATACTCTAGATATGATATTAGATAGTGTTAAAACAGGAAACAACCAAAAAGGTTTAGGTTTTCAGAACTTGATGCGTCAACTAGTGAAACAAAGAAACATAATTCGTCAAAGCAATAGAAAACAAGCCATCTGTAGTCAACGGATCCCACGGATCCCACAAAAAGGGAACCGTCTAGTGTAAAACCAGGGATCCGTGGGTCTGCTGAAACAAATAGTAGGAATATATAGCTTCTCTATCCGAACCGATTTTGTTATTGTTAATAAGAAGAAACCAACCCATGTTACTATTAGACAACCACCTCCAAGACAAAATCAAAGTTTTATAAGAAACAAAGGTCAATCGTTTTCAAAACCAAACACATTTAGGAGACCTAATAATGTTTATCCGAGAAGTAACCATCAAATAGGATGGAATCCTAATATGCAAAACGGTTTTCCATTTCAAAACTTTGCACCATGGAATGCATATTCACCTTTTCCATATATGTTTAACATGAATGAAATGTTTAACACTAATGGACCCATGAACAAATGGGGACCAAACTTTTGAGTTAATTGTTATCTTAGGTGTGCTTAAGCCCACCAAGATCCGATGAATGGATCAGGATAGTGGGTGCACGAGGCACATTGACCGTAAATAAAGATTTATTTTCCACATATGAATCCTTCAATGGAGGAAATGTGGTATTTGGAAATAGCAAAAGCAAAATCATAGGTAAACGTACGATTTCTAACAAATCTCTAACCATTAACGATGTGTGTCACGTTGAAAACCTAAACTTTAACCTCTTAAGTATAGGACAAATATGTGATAAGTGTAACGTACTTTTGAATGAAACCGGTAGTAAGATATTGAAAACGGTATCACTATAGGTAGAGGGAATCAGAAACATGGAGTCTTGTCATTAAATCGGTAATGAACCTAAAGACAAACTTTGTCTTACTTCTATGGATGATACTTCGACCTTATGGCATCGAAGATTGGGTCATGCCAATATGCGACTTCCTCAATCGCTATCATCCAAAGATCTAGTAAGAGATCTACCAAAATTAAAATATGAACATCACTTTTGTGATGCTTGTAACGTAGGAAAACAAGTCCATGCTAGTCACAAAGCTAAAAACATGGTCTCTACAACTAAGTGTCTAGAATTACTACACATGGATTTATTTGGTCCATCCGCTATCCAAAGTTATGGAGGCAACTACTACACTTTGGTTATAATAGATGATTACTCTAGGGTACACATGGACTAAATTTTTAAAGAATAAAACTGAAACGTTCGATTACTTTGAAATATTAAGTAAGAAATCCAAAGACAATTAGGAAGTCCTATAGTGTCTATTAGAACGGATCATGGTAGGGAATTCGATAATGAAGTGCAATTTGGAGCCTTTTGTGACTCTAATGGTATTACTCACAACTTCTCCTCGCACTCCATAATCGAATGGGGTAGTTGAAAGAAAGAATAGAACCCTACAAGAAATGAGTCGCACCATGTTAAATGAGCAATTCATACCTCAAAAGTTTTGGTGCAATGTCGTTGACACATCAAAGTACATACTTAATCGAGTCTTAATTAGACCATTTTTAGGTAAAAATCCATACGAGTTACTTCGAGGCAAAAAGCCTACGTTAGATCATTTTAGAGTCTTTGGTAGCAAATGTTTTCTACTTAACACTAAAGATTACCTTACAAAATTTGATCCTAAATTAACCGAATGTATCTTTTTAGGTTACTCTCCTAATAGCAAAGCTTATGTCATATTAAATAAAGAAATAATGAAGGTTGAATAGTCATTAAACGTAAAATTTGATGAGAGTCCACCCAAACCTACTCTACCTCTTGTCGATGACGAGATTGTTGAGAGTGAAGCTATAGAAATAAAGAAAAATACAAATGAAGAAGATGAACCTTTAAATAATGAAATCTGATAAGGTTTTAAATGTACCTTTGAGGGACGTTTAAGCCCTTATTTGATCACTTTTGTATCCATCATTACTTAATATCGTTCCTTTTCACTTTTTAGGTCTCGTGAAGGCAAATTGCTGTAATGCACTTATTTGGACGAAAAGGCGATATACGTGAAGAAAATGGCCAAAGTCAAGAATCGAGACACTCAAGCTGCTAAAACAAAGGTACGGCGCCACCGCTTAAATGACGCCGCTCGAGCACTAACTTGACTGGACAGAGCCAAATTGCTTATTTTCAAGTGACGTGTCGCTTTAAAGAGTAGGCCGCAACTCTCGAACGCCTAGATTTGATCAGCACGGGGGCCGAAGTGAAGAGGACGGCGCCACAAGCACAAGGTGACGTCGCCGCAAGACTAACGCGGCCAAGACGAAACCCTAACGATTTAAGCACCCGACGGCGCCACAACTCATAAGGTGACGCCGTCGCACTTGTAATATTATATATAGAATCCGAATTTTTCAGTTTTAGTGTGTAGTCTTTTGAAGTAAAAACCTAAACCGAACCAAGGCTGTCTTGTACAGTATTTTAGGGTTCCAAACCCTATCTTACATCAAGATAAGTGTTTTACTTCATTAATTCAATTATGTCTTCAATTATTTTTGTGTATGCTTGCATGTTCTCCATGTCCGGCTAATTTACTTGTATGTTTGCTTAGGGAATATGAAACTTAATTATTGAATATTGATTGGTTGTCTCTTATCTTAATTGTTAATGATCTAGTAATGCGATAGGTCATTTGTTGTGTAATTAATGCTTGATTAATCTTTGTGAACCTTAGACTATAGCACTTAGAGTAGTTGTAGACTAAACCACTCTGGAGAGTGCCTTAGAGTTAGAGTTTATAATCCTAGAGGCTTGTAGACGAGACCCTTTGGTAAGTTCAAAGAGTTAGGGATAAACGCATACCCTACGACTTTAGACACACAACGCGATTAAGAATAAGGACGTGACAATTCAACCATCAATAGGAGATAATTAAGGAGTAATAAAACCTAAGTGAACACATCTTTAAACTATCATACGAGCACAAAATAATTAGACATAGACTACATACACCTAGATTAGACAAGTAGAGTAATCGGTAAAAATACCAACCCCCAAATCCAAACCCCGAGATTCGTACCTTTCTATTTTCTAAAAAACATAAAAAAGATAAAAAAATAATCTTCCTCAACCCCAACCTTAGCGTAGTAACTTCTCACTAGCATTCCTATTCCCCTAGAGAACGATATCAATACCGTGGCTTACCCTAATACTACACTACAACGATTAGGTTCATTGCCTAGGGTGTCATAAAACTTGCTCGAAAAGGAAGTTCCTTTGACCCCGAACGACGCGTGTAGCGTTATCAAGTTTTGGCGCCGCTGCCGGGGAATAGAATAGCTAGTTAGTAGTCCACCTCGTTTAGGTTTCTTTGCTTGATTCCTATCAAGTAAATTTTTTTCTCATTTTTTAGCTTCCTCGTAGTCTATCCCCCTTCTTCGTGACCTTTGTTCGTAACCCCATCACTTTTCATCATGGAAGGTGATAACCACCCACCATTCATCAACCCACCACCAATTGACCCTCCAAGAGCCCGTAATCTTGGTGAATACTCGGACCAAGCCACCTAGGCTATAGGAACACCATTGAGCTTCCCGACCAAGCCCAAACTACGGCCTGCGATCCGACACCATCCGGTTGGTGAAAACGGATGTGCTTCCATGGACTTCTCGAAGATCCAAATCAGCATCTAGGGATTCCTTAAAATTGTCGATTCCATTGACGTTGATGCTACTCACGGGGAGACCACTGCGGCTCTTCCAATTCTCTCTACGGACCAAGCTAGTAATTGGCTTGAGAGGCTTCCCCCGGCTCCATCTCAAGTTGGGATGATCACCCCACCTCTCGCTTCCTTGCTCAATTTTTCCCACCAGGGAGAACTACTAAACTTAGACGAGACATCTTAACATTTCAAAAACTTCAAGGTGAAGTCTCTACAAAGCATGGACTCTATTCAAAGACCTACTCCGTAAAATCCCTCATCATGGCATTGATCTTTGGCTTCAAATCCAAATCTTCTATGACCATATCGATTTCATCACTCAACGATCCATCGATCAAGCCTGTGGAAGGCTCAGCCGACTTTAATGGAGAAATCTTGGGATATTATAGAAAAGCTTGTTGATCAAAGATACAAAGACTAGAATGAATCTCCTAAACCACATTAACGTGGTTAATGCCATATCAACTCCTCTTGAACCCTCCGACATCATCGAGGAGAAAATGAGTGCTATTGAGAGAGGGATTGATTATCTTATGGAAGGCATAAAAGAGCTTCCGTGACAAATCCCTCGAGAAGGGCCAATTCCGCCAATTCCACCAACCATCCAACACCTTTTTCGGAATCCCCAAGTCGTGAGCAAAACCCCCAATTCGAAGCGCTCGCTCTACTTCCCCAATACCACTCTCACCAAGCTTTAAGGAACAAATGAGGGAGTACATGGCAACGATGCGTTCAACTAAATGCTCAAGCTGCCACTTGTGAATGGCGGTAACCAAACTTAAACTCCTAAGCGAATGCAATGATCGGGAGATCCTAGGGTCTCCCCCGGGTCGTTATGTCCCATGAAGCTATGCAATGGATTATCAAACGTGTAGTGATCGAGAAATTTGAACGGGAAAGGAGATTTGAAGATGATTATAACTAAGGAAAAGCCCATAAACTACAGGGGCTTAAATGCAAATTAAAGGAAATTAAAAAGATAAAAAATGTTAAATAAACGCTATCACTATTTGCAAAATGATGTTTTTGGTTTTATGTTTTTATAAAAACTGAATTAAAAACTACGTAGCGTACAAAATAAAAAGTGAAACTTATACAATATAAATCCTAAAAATATGAAAAATACATTTTTACAATCCTAATGATATAAGAAAATTTATAGAAAAGGAAAATTATTTTTATAACTAATTAATTAATTATTATTAATTAAAAACTATTTTTAACTATTAAATAATTACCTAAAATACAAGAAATTAGGAAATAAAGCTAGAAAAATAAAATTAAGACTTAGAAAAATCTAAAATATCAAAATAGAATTTTCAAAACTATTTTTGTATTTTTCTGATTACTTTTCTATTTTTTATGAATTTTAAACTATTTAAAACTAATTAAATTATTTAAAAATACAAATTTAACTAAGAAAAATCTAGAAAAATATTTTTTTCTCTTTTATATTTATCTAAACTTAAGAAAAATGAAAAATTATTTTTTTGAACCTTTTCTTAATTATTTGTATTTAATGCTAATTAAAATGCTTGAAAACTAAATAAAATGCGAAAAATAGCAAATCAACTTAGAAAAATCTGAAAATTTCAGGAAAACTCTAAAATAATATGAGGAATAAAGGAAAAATAGAAAAACAAGTGCTTATGTGTGGAATCGAACTGATGTAAGTGCTTATTGAAATAAGCACTTAAATAAGCAAATGGAGAAAACAAGCTACCAACAGTTGACAGAAGCTTAGATATGCTAAAGGAACTCAAAAGCAACAAGTAACAACAATCTATAACCTCTGGAATGCTGAATATCAAGATTTGATGAATTGAGATTTAAGCTAAAAACAGTTGATAGGGTGGCTACTTTGAGCTGAATAATAAGCACATGAATAAGCTAGAAACAACAAAATGGAAATGGGATCCTGCACTAGACCTGGGTGGGATCAAGTGCACCAAAACTCAGACCTGGGTGAGCTCTGATGAGCTTTGCACAAGCTCATTAAAATCTGCATAATCCCTGTGCAGGCTCAATGCCCTGCACAGGGGATTTGACATCATTTGGACAAGCAGTTTTGAAGGCTATAAAAAATTTAAAAAAATCTATGAAAATGGCTACAAGAAAATAGACCAAGTGAATATTTTAAAACAACAAGAATCACTGAAATTGACCCAAAGATGAGTAAATGAAAAATCACTCTCGCTTGGCCAAACTGAGATTTGCACTTGACTTTTAAGCAAAACCTGAAGGATTGACTTTCTTGAGTTTTGATCTGGATTTAAGGACTGGAAATGAAGTAATATAATGTAATAAAACTAAAACAAGCTAAATCTAAGTATTTGGAACACAAAACAAGAATTTGATTTCATAAAAACTCAGCAGATACACTGTTAAGACAGATGGCAAGTGATTTTGACTTCTGAGCTTAGCAGACACAAGTTAAAGACAGGTATGAGTATAATAAGACTAAATAAGCCACAGGTAACAAGAGTTTGCAACAGAATAGGCCTCTAAGACAGATTTGGTGCTAAAACCAAACACCATTTTTGTGAACTGATAAGCAATTTACACTTGACCAAGCTGCTAACTGACATATACCATTGATCAAACTAGACTTACATGACCTAAGTACAACTAAATTAACATGTTAGAACTAGAGGTGACCACAGAAACAGATACAAGCTTATTATGCAAATTAGACTAAAAAAAATGAAAAGTGAGAGAGCTACTCACAACTGATCCAAATTGCCAAAAAGTTAGGCTAAAACCAGAATTAACACTACTCTAATCTAACTAAATCCAACCCATTATCACTGCACCCATTTTCATCTTCATTCCATTTTGGCCCCAGTTGTTTTTTGTTGACCGAAGACAAAATTGTATGAGATGTAAATGTAAGCTTAAACAAAGCTTTAACAAGCTTATTAGAGCTTGTTTGAGCTTACAACTAAACTGCTAACAGATTTGACAAGTATTTTGAGAATAAGAATTTCAACAGTGACATAAAATTTGGAAATTGAACTCAGAACTGAATTGATACTTAAATTAAGTTGCAATAAACTTGAACAAAGTATTTTGATACACTGAAACTAAAAACAACAACTGAGAATCTATTTTAAACTTAAGAAATACAAAACGACATATTTTTTAGAAAAAATAAAACTAACTCTTGCTTGATGCTTCCTCTTGGTCTTTTTATACACCCAAACTGTCTCTCTCCTCTTTCTGACTAGTTCCCACCAACAATATGGACCATAGGATGTGTAGAAGCAATCCTGGCCCTTCAAACAGATTTTGGCGCCAAAACTTATGTTTAACAGCTGGGTTGAGTGTTAGGTACAAAGGTGCATTAAATGCACCTTGGCTTTGAGTGTGAGGTGGAGGGTAGGTTTAGGTGTATGATGGTGGAGGAGGGTGAGCTGGGAGTTGCAGGTGGCTAGGATGCAGGGGAATGATGATGGAAGTGGTAACATGAGGAGGAAGAGGCAGAAGTCAAATATGTTTGACTGGGGATTATTAATAATAGGGGGTCCAAATGGCAGGGGTCAAATGGGTTAGGCAGGGGGGTCATTTGCAATTGACAAGTCCAAAAGGGTGTGAAAGGGTTTAATACATTAGGGACTTGTTTTGTAATTTCTGAAACTGTAGGGACCTAGGCTGCCAATATCTCAAAGTTGCTCCAAGGACTGAAATTGACAAGTGTTAATATTACAAGGACCAAAGTTGCCATTTTCAAATTTTCCGGGACCATTTCTCAAATTTCAAAGTTGAAGGACCACTTTTGTAATTTTCTCAAACTTTTGATATTTTCACCAAAGGACTAATTTTGACAAGTTATGATTTAAAAAGGACCTTTGTGATTTTATTTTTTGAAATTATGTGTCGGGACTGTTTTTGACAACTTTTGAAACTGGGGACTAAAACGCAATTTTTGCAAATTTGATCGTTTTCATCCGATTTTGATATTTTTGCATTTAAAACACATAAAACACTGATTTGTGATATTTTAATCATTTTGATGTGTTTCGAGTGTTTTCGATGATTTTGCAGTTTAGATTGTACAAAAATGATGAGTATTTAGACACTCATCAATCCCCCACAATGAGATATTGCTAGTCCCTAGCAATGATTTGAGAAAACATAATGGATTTTAATCTCTTTACCGAAAGCCATTACTTCTGAGTAGCCAAATGTTTCAGTTCAAGTAAGAACCATGGTACACCGATAACCATGTGAATTTGAGCAAACCACCACTTTCAACGTTTTGATTTGTCTTTACCGAAGCCGTTTGCTCTGGACTAGCCAACTCTTAGATAAATTATCAATATTATCTTTGGTGAGTCGATTACAAATTATGGTTTTTCCACTGCCTTTACCACAAGCCATAAACTTGCGGGCTAGCCATTTCTTCACTTTTAGGATATGGTGAGTTGAATACCATATAATTTTGGGCAAATTGCAAGCCATATAAACGGATTTGAGAAATCTTTACCAAGAGCCGTTTGCTCCTGGATTAGCCAATCCTTTAGTCTTACAGACATGGCGGACTGATTACCATATGATGAAAGTGTAGAACACTTGCTCCAAAAAAATTTTTGGCCAAAAACGGGGGAATTGGGTGGATAATACATGATAAAATTCGTGAGAATTCCCCCCTCACACTTAGAAATGAATATTGCCCTCAATATTCAAAGTGCACCCGCGGTTATGCCAAACAAAGAACGAAAAGGAAATATTACGCCATTATTATGAAAGATTTTTTTTAGAAAACATGTGGGGCAACCCCACACCTAGGGTGGTAGAAACGAGAAAGAAGACGAAATATGGGTGAAAACCCATATTGTGTGTGCTACTTGCTTTTGATTCCCGAGTCGCTAGCTTGACTCGACCCCGAATTAATTTGTTTATGGGGAAGTAAGTGGAAGAGACAATCTCCATCGGACTTTCATTCAAGATGTTTGGACAAACATTTGAAGCACGTGAAAGTTCCACAACGATGAGATATACATAGAACCGGCTCAAAAATGATAAATGAAAATGCCGGGGTCAAAGATAGTGTCTTCATTTCCGAAGGAGTGAAGATGAAGAGAAATCACAAGATATTTGAGGAAAGGAAGAAAGATTTTGATGACAATCAGGATCCATTCTTCATCCTCAAATGTAGACTTATCAGAGGAAGGTGAGGTAGTATCATTAATAAGCAAACTCGTATGATAGAGTACACCTTCCTCCGAGCCAATATCATCCTCAAGATCAAAATGGAAATGATCATATTCCGGAGGAGATATGTCATGAGAAGTTCACCTGAGAACTCTTCATGAAGAGAATCATTGGAAAAAGCCTCAAGCTCAAGAGATGTTTCGGGCTTGTCCAATGTAGAGTCACTATCCACAACGGGGATAGGAGATGAAGTTTGACTTAGCACGTAATGATTCGATCTTAGAAACGAGGAGATTTATATTGAACAATTTTTCACGAAGCATCTCGTCCTCAATTTCCGGATCATCGAATCTCTCACTTCTTCTAAGCTAACTAGCTAGAAGGTAGCTCCTCCACATAATCGATGTTCCATAGGATAAAGAATCGTCAAACGAAGTACAATCGTTGTCAGAATCGGAGAACATATCAACATGATCATTTGGAATGTCAAGAGGAGGGTAAGAATCATCATCAAGAGGCTTATCACAAATATTACCGGAGATAACCTCAGACTCACTTGGGATTGGAACAAGGCTCTCAACACTAGACGATTCCATTTCTGGAATAGTGCTAAGTGGCTCGTCCCCCATTATGAGAGAGTATTTGGAAGCAATTATAGGTAAGATAGGTGTGATAGCAATAGACTGAGGAGTGAGAAATAAGATCGTTCAATTGGTAACACTCTCCTCGATGCGTCATCTCATAATATTCCTTCATTTGAATAGAATCCTCATCATCATCGTCATCATATCTGATTCTTATATTCATCCGCCTGGAAGCTTACACACCATTCTTTTCATTTGCAGTTTCTTTTCGAATCGCGTATTTCTTCGAACTTTGAGGAAGATTACACCCTCGTAATCATTTAAATGATGTGAAGGCTCTAGTCCGATGACTGATGGAATCTGTTGGGGTTGGAATATGTCAAAACCGGGAGAATTGGAATTTTGAAAATTTTGATTCATCGGTTGACAGTCAAAAGTCTCATGAGGACCCCCGCAATTCTCACAACAGAGATAATTGGGAAAATAACTTTCACCAAAGTTCTGATTGTAACACGGTTCCGGCTCATAGACAAGCGGGACCCGTGGTAGACAATCAAAACCGTAATGAGAATCATTCCCACAATACTCGCATTAGTAGGATTCAGTATTGGGCCGTGGTAGGTAGGAAAAATCAGGTGTTTCATTTGAAATGGGATCTGGATTACCGACAAATTTGTCTCCGAAACTCACATTGGTACATCGCCGACAATTTCCATCAGTTAAATGGACCTCACACCAGAACATGTCAAATACCATGACATAGAGAATTAAAGATAAAGAGGGATAAGAGATGAAGAATTAAACGGTTATAGAGGATAAGGAATGGAGAATTAAACAGATTAGAGGGTAAGGGAAATGTAGAATCAAAATATGCGAGAGGGTAAAGATGGATATTTTTGGATTTTTGAAAAACATTTTGAAAAAAACAAAGAATGAAAATCTTTTTGGGTTTTGATTTTTTTTAAAAGAAAATATAAACACATACGTGATGGTATAAACAAGGAGTAATATCCAAATCACTAATGCTAAACGAAGATAATCGCATGACACACCCGGCAGTCGCGCCCAAAATTTGATGCGTACAAACAATCAAGCTAAATCACTCAAGCCTCGCCACTTGTGAATGGCAGACCGTAACCGACTTTAAACCGCCTAAGCACGAATGCAATGAAGATCCTGAGTATAGGGTCTCCCGGGTCGTCAGTATGTCCCAAATGAGCTATGCAATGGATTATCAAACGTGTAGTGATCGAGAAATTTGAACGGGAAATGAGATTTGAAGATGATTATAACTAAGGAAAAGCCCATAAACTACAGGGGCTTAAATGCAAATTAAAGGAAATTAAAAAGATAAAAAATGTTAAATAAACGCTATCACTATTTGCAAAATGATGTTTTTGGTTTTATGTTTTTATAAAACTTAATTTAAAAACTACGTAACAAAATAAAAAGTGAAACTTATACAATATAAATCCTAAAAATATGAAAAATACATTTTTACAATCCTAATGATATAAGAAAATTTATAGAAAAGGAAAATTATTTTTATAACTAATTAATTAATTATTATTAATTAAAAACTATTTTTAACTATTAAATAATTACCTAAAATACAAGAAATTAGGAAATAAAGCTAGAAAAATAAAATTAAGACTTAGAAAAATCTAAAATATCAAAATAGAATTTTCAAAACTATTTTTGTATTTTTCTGATTACTTTTCTATTTTTTATGAATTTTAAACTATTTAAAACTAATTAAATTATTTAAAAATACAAATTTAACTAATAAAAATCTAGAAAAATATTTTTTTCTCTTTTTATATTTATCTAAACTTAAGAAAATTGAAAAATTATTTTTTTGAACCTTTTCTTAATTTTTTGTATTTAATGCTAATTAAAAATGCTTGAAAACTAAATAAAATGCAGAAAAATAGCAAATCAACTTGGAAAAATCTGAAAATTTCAGAAAAACTCTAAAATAATATGAGGAATAAAGGAAAAATAGAAAAACCAGTGCTTATGTGTGGAATTATGGAACTGATGTGTAAGTGCTTATTGAAATAAGCACTTAAATAAGCAAATGGAGAAAACAAGCTACCAACAGTTGACAGAAGCTTAGATATGCTAAAGGAACTCAAAAGCAACAAGTAACAACAATCTATAACCTCTGAAATGCTGAATATCAAGATTTGATGAATTGAGATTTAAGCTAAAAACAGTTGATAGGGTGGCTACTTTGAGCTGAATAATAAGCACATGAATAAGCTAGAAACAACAAAATGGAAATGGGATCCTGCACTAGACCTGGGTGGGATCAAGTGCACCAAAACTCAGACCTGGGTGAGCTCTGATGAGCTTTGCACAAGCTCATTAAAAATGATAATCCCCTCAGGCAGGCTCAATGCCCTGCACAGGGGATTTGACATCATTTGGACAAGCAGTTTTGAAGGCTATAAAAAAATTACAAAAATCTATGAAAATGGCTACAAGAAAATAGACCAAGTGAATATTTTAAAACAACAAGAATCACTGAAATTGACCCAAAGGTGAGTAAATGAAAAATCACTCTCAGTTGGCCAAAACTGAGATTGTGCACTTTGACTTTTTAAGCAAAACTGAAGGATTGACTTTCTTGAGTTTTGATCTGGATTTAAGGACTGGAAATGAAGTAATATAATGTAATAAAACTAAAACAAGCTAAATCTAAGTATTTGGAACACAAAACAAGAATTTGATTTCATAAAAACTCAGCAGATACACTGTTAAGACAGATGGCAAGTGATTTTGACTTCTGAGCTTAGCAGACACAAGTTAAAGACAGGTATGAGTATAATAAGACTAAGCGCCACAGGTAACAAGAGTTTGCAAATGAATAGGCCTCTAAGCGATTTGGTGCTAAAACCAAACACCATTTTTGTGATGATAAGCAATTTACACTTGACCAAGTCGCTAACTGACATATACCATTGATCAAACTAGACTTACATGACCTAAGTACAACTAAATTAACATGTTAGAACTAGAGGTGACCACGTAAACAGATACAAGCTTATTATGCAAATTAGACTAAAAAAAATGAAAAGTGAGAGAGCTACTCACACTGATCCAGTGGTTGCGTGCTAAACCGAATTAACACTACTCTAATCTAACTAAATCCAACCCATTATCACCACTGCAACACCCATTTTCATCTTCATTTCCATTTTGGCCCCCAGTTGACTTTTGTTGACCAGAAGACAAAATTGTATGAGATGTAAATGTAAGCTTAAACAAAGCTTTAACAAGCTTATTAGAGCTTGTTTGAGCTTACAACTAAACTGCTAACAGATTTGACAAGTATTTTGAGAATAAGAATTTCAACAGTGACATAAAATTTGGAAATTGAACTCGAACCTGAATTGATACTTAAATTAAGTTGCAATACACTTGAACAAAGTATTTTGATACACTGAAACTAAAACAACAACCGAGAATCTATTTTAAACTTAAGAAATACAAAACGACATATTTTTTAGAAAAAATAAAACTAACTCTTGCTTGATGCTTCCTCTTGGTCTTTTATACACCCAACTGCTCTCTCCTCTCTTTCTGAATAGTTCCCACCAACAATATGGACCATAGGATGTGTAGAAGCAATCCTGGCCCTTCAAACATTTTGGCCAAAACTTATGTTTAATGTACAATCACCGGGTTGAGTGTTAGGTACAAAGGTGCATTAAATGCACCTGGCTTTGAAGGTGAGGTGGAGGGTAGGTTTAGGTGTATGATGGTGGAGGAGTGGCGAGCGGGGAGTTGCAGGCTAGATGCAGGGGAATGATGATGGAAGTGGTAAACGTGAGGGAGGAAGAGGCGAAGTCAAATATGTTTGGACCGGGGATTATTAATAATAGGGGTCCAAATGGCAGGGTCAAATGGGTTGGCGGGGGGGTTTGCAATTGACAAGTCCAAAAGTGTGAAAGTGGTTTAATACATTAGGGACTTGTTTTGTAATTTCGAACTGTAGGGACCTAGCTCGCCATCTCAAAGTTGCTCCAAGGACTGAAATTGACAAGTGTTAATATTACAAGGACCAAAGTTGCCATTTTTAGATTTTCCAAGGACCATTTCTGCCAAATTTCAAAGTTGAAGGACCACTTTTGTAATTTTCTCAAACTTTTGATATTTTTCACCAAAGGACTAAATTTGACAAGTTATGATTTAAAAAGGACCTTTGGTGATTTTACTTTTGAAATTATGTGCTCAGGGACTGTTTTTGACAACTTTTGAAACTTGGGGGACTAAAACTGCAATTTTTGCAAATTTGATACGTTTTTCATCTGATTTTGATATTTTTGCATTTAAAACACATAAAACACTGATTTGTGATATTTTGATCATTTTGATGTGTTTCTGAGTGTTTTCAGATGATTTTGCAGTTTATATTGTACAAAAATGATGAGTATTTAGACACTCATCACAGCTCATACGGAGAGATTAGCCAAATTTGAAGAGGAGGTTTATAGGCAGAGAGAGGAAATGCAAGCAAAAATGATGGAAATGATGAACCTGGTAAAAGAATATACCAAAACAAAAGTTCCCGAAAAGGTACTAGTAAGAAGCAACGATTTTCCTCCTACTTCGTTTGTTAACGCCATTTCCATTATGCCGGAGGATGGAAAGGTTGAGGTGAAGAAAACTAAGGAAAGCAAGAGGGAGGAGTCTGAACCTAATAATGAGCCTGAGACCATTGAGTACTACCTTAAGCACAAATCAACGAAAAGACTATTGCAAACCAAGTAAACAACTTTAGGTACAATGAGGTTCTTAGGGAAGCCTTTGAAGGAAAAATAACAGAAGATGAGTATGACGCCTTATATGGGGACCTCTGTATGAGTTGGTTCTAAAAAAACCACTAACAAAAAAACGAGACACCACAGGGAACTTCGTGATACCATGTAGCATAGGTGATATTGATAATATAAATGCCTTAGCAGATCAGGGGACTAATGTGAACATAATGCCATTATCAATCTATAATAAGTTGACTAAGGAGAAGCCAGCCAAGACCGATCTTAGACTTTCCTTAGCTAATCACACCTATGTCTACCCCATAGGAATCGCGGTGGATGTTTTAATAGAAGTGGCTAATATCGTTTATCCGGTGGATTTCGTGATCATAGATGTTGAGGAAGATAGAAACATGCCACTCATTCTTGGGACACCATTTTTGCCCACCGCCAAGGCAACCATCAAATGCGGGGAGGGCATCATGGTACTTAAAAGCGGAAAAGGGTACGCTAGGATACCCATCGTTCCAAGGTATCCTCTTAAGATCATGGAGATGATTACGGGTGGAAATCCACAAGCCCCTGGCAATATTGTTAAGAAGAAAATGAATGATTGGGAAAAAGGGCTTAGGGATTTTATGGTTCAAGGATTGTATGCAACATTGTGGAAATCCGATAAGAAGTTAGGAAATAATCCCACTTCGATACCAAAGGCACTAAGGAACCCTAAAGAATTTCTAAAGGGAGAAAAGTACTTCAGACAAATCACTGATAAGGGCATTACAAGGTAGAAACAAACCAAGATGGTTTGGGCCTTTTACACTGAAGGAAACCAATCTAAAGGATAAAACCGTCACCATAATAGACGACGTTGGCAAGGAATCCACGGTAAGCATACAACGTCTACGCCATTTCGACGAAGGGAAAGCGAAGGAAGGACATGACGGTAATGAAGTTACGTAGGAGCACGACTACGAGTCTAGCTACAAGACTCATAAATAAAGAAAATCGCTCAGCTGGGAGGCAACCCATGCTTAATTGTTTGCTTATTAGTGTCATATATCTTTTATTGATTGTTTAATATCATGTTTAAATTTGTGAAAATGCTTTATTTTGTTTTAACCTCGCTTTAATTGCATATAAAGGTATTTTACATAAAGGATAAGTGTAGGGAGGATTACACACGGTTTCAAAAGAAACGTAAACATGAGAATAGCAATTCATTAAAAGATATATATGTGTTTGTTCGAGTCAAATGCTTGTATCGAGTCATAACGGATGTTTTGCGTAAATTTTTCCAGATTCTAAAGATGTAAATTTTCCGAATTTTTCCAGAAAATCACAGACTTTTTTGTCAGATAACTGACGGCGTCAGATCGCAACCGCGACGGCAGGAAGGAGTAAAACAATGATTACTTTTTCGCGTTTTCGAAGCTACTTATAAATTTTTGGAATTTTCCAGTGTCTTAATTTTCCAGTAAATTCTGTAAACATCCATTCCACAAGCATTATATCCTAGTTTAGTCGAGTCTTATATATATTATTACCGCCGATTTTACGTGAAGGTTTCGTTTGTTTTCTTCAAGTGTGTAGGTTTAATTTATCAAGAAGAAGTTGCATAAGATTGGAAGGAGCTTTTCACGCATACATTCTTCTTGGAAAGGATTTAACCACTACTTCACACACGGATCCTACCGAGCTAATCGGGGGAGTATTAGTTTCTTTCGTTTTTAATTACCTTCTATTATCATAACTTTGATACTTTCGGGGAACATTGGGGACAATGTTCAGTTTAAGTGTAGGGATGGAAAATAAAATGGGAACTTTGAAACTATGCTTATCCTTGACTATTTGCTTTGTCCAATTGTATCTGTGTAATAAACCATGAGAAAATGTCGGTTAGGGTAATTTTGGCACCAAATTTAAAATTTTTCATGACATATAGGAGTGGGCCATTAGTCTTAACAAAAGCGTCTCACAGATAGGAAGTTGCATGACTAGCACAAAAACCCTTTACCACCTAAATTCCACCCAAAATGTGAGGATCGCCCTTAGATTAGTAGGAATTAAAGCATTCATCTTTAATGTTTAGAGTGTGAACCGGTAGTATTATAGATTCTAGAACTTGTTTTATGATGCATTCCGAGATCGCTAGTAAGACTACACTTGTGTAGTTAGGAATAACTAAATGATAAGAGGCATTAGGATAACCCTTGTTTGATACCCGTAATATAATTACTTCTTCCACATCGGTTGAGTAATTCCCCACACCTTTGCGTTGTACTCACTTTTAGTACACGATACCCCTAGTTAACCCTCTGAGCCTATCCTTTTCGCGGTTCTCGTGATGTTTCGGTTTTTCCGGAATATCAATGAAGAGCATTGTTTACACCCCACCCCCAAATATGCCCCCAAATCGCCTTAGCCTACCTTGTATGCACTCACTTTTAGTGCATTATTGTTATCACCCTAAACCCTTAGTTCAATTATCTAGTTGCTTGCATGAGTTGCTAAGTCGAGTCATATCCTTTGTATACAGTTTTGGGACGATTGGGACTCATGGGAAAAAGTTAAAGTTTAATGACTGGAAGGGAACGTTAAATTTACTTATTTGCGTAATAATATACCCCAAGTGTTTTGATCTTTTCAATTCTGGTCAAATTAGTGTTAGAGTAATAAAAACTCAAATGTAGGGATGTGCCTATAAATCCCTATCATTTTGATGTTACCATAGAGGATGGTAGAGTAAAAGTGTATGAAAAAAAAACGGGCTACCATCCTACATCTATCTTTAAATCTATGTTTGTTTGTTTCAGTTATCTAGAGTTTAGAGTTTCGAGTCTTGGCTTAGCAACGCCATTCTTCGTATGCTTGTAACATAGAGATTTTTGACTTGCCACCACTAAATAGCCTATCCCACCAAACCCTTTGTTTCCCTACCGTAAGCCTAACGTTACAACCCTTTAAAGACCTCTTTGATAGTCTTTCCTAGGTGCTTACGCCAAAGCGATGGAGGTTTGATCTATTCTCAAGCCTATGGTAATCTATGTACTAGGACCGGTTAATGAGTGTTTATCTTCTATTTCCACTTTAATATATTTCATATACACCCGAGAGATGTGAGTATCCAAACACCCCATGTGAGGTGCTAGTATGTAATTTTCGTGCTTGTTATGACTTTTGTGGGCTTATATGTGTTGTGGACTGTTTTAAACCAATGCTTCATGACCCCTAACTGATAAATTAATTGGCTAAAAGCACATTTGCTTGAGGACAAGCAAATACCAAGTGTAGGGATATTTGATAAGGTTTTAAAATGTACATTTTTGAGGGTTCGTTTAAGCCCTTATTTGATCACTTTTGTATCCGTTATTACTTAATATCGTTCCTTTTCACTTTTTAGGTCTCTTGAAGGCAAATTGCTGTAATGGCACTTATTTGGACGAAAAGGCGGATATATCGTAAGAAAATGGCCAAAGTCAAGAATCGGTGACACTCAAGCTGCTAAAACACAAGGTGACGGCGCCATCGCTTAATCTGCGACGCCGTCAGAAAGCACTTTATCCGGACGACCAGAGCCAAATTGCTTATTTTCAGTGACGGTCGTCGCTTTAAAAGAGTGGTCGTCGCAACTCCGACGCCTAGATTTGATCGACGGCGTCGAAGTCGGAAGAGGACGGCGTCACAAGCACAAGGTGACGCCGTCGCAAGACTAACGTGGCCAATACGAAACCCTAATGACGCGACCACTACGGCGTCACAAACTCATAAGGTGACGCCGCGACTTGTAATATTATATATATAATCCAATTTTTCAGTATTAGTGTGTAGTCTTTTGAAGTAAAACCTAAACCGAACCAAGGCTCGTCTTGCAAGATTTTAGGGTTCCAAACCCTATCTTACATCAAGATAAGTGTTTTACTTCATTAATTCAATTATGTCTTCAATTATTTGTGTGTATGCTTGCATGTTCTCCATGTCCGGCTAATTTACTTGTGTGTTTGCTTAGGGAATATGAAACTTAATTATTGAATATTGATTGGTTGTCTCTTATCTTAATTGTTAATGATCTAGTAATGCGATAGGTCATTCGTTGTGTAATTAATGCTTGATTAATCTTTGTGAACCTTAGACTATAGCACTTAGAGTAGTTGTAGGCTAAACTACTCAAAGAGTGCCTTGGAGTTAAAGTTTATAATCCCTAGAGGGCTTTGTAGACGAGACCCGTTGGTAAGTTCAAAGAGTTAGGGATAAACGCATACCCTACAACTTTAGACACACAACGCGATTAAGAATAAGGACGTGACAATTCAACCATCAATAGGAGATAATTAAGGAGTAATAAAACCTAAGTGAACATGTTAGGAATTAGAAAATTCCATGTTAAAGAGTCGGTCACCCCAATAATGGTCTAGCATATGTTAGCTCGTAGATTTGTCGTTGTTTACGTTATTTATCAGTTTATTAATTAGTTATTAGTTTAGTTTGTAGTGTTTCATCGGTGGAGAAGGAAGGACGAGTCTTACCTTGTATCCCCGATCCACGCCGATAGAGGTCGTGATTTCTTGTAACTATAAATACCCCTTCCATCCATGGAAGGGGTGGTGCTTCATAATCTAATATTTCATACTTTGAGTAAACCTCTAGCAAGAACACCCTCTCTCTCTCTTACTTTCTCTCTAAAATGGCAAACATGTATTTTGATCTCCCAAGACCACCCGAATCATCAAACACATAAATATAACGATCCTACAATTGGTACCAGAGCCAAGGTTTTTGTGTTTTGATGATTTATTGTGGTTTTGTATCTTGTTATATACTGTTTTGGGTACTATTTTTTTGATCGGATAATTCATTTTTATGTTAACTCTTGGGAAAACAGTTGTAACAAGTTTGTGTATGTTTTATGTGTATGTTGTTTGGTTAAAAAGTCTAAATGGTCAATCTTGTCGGATTTCTTGTGGTCAAACATCAGCCAAGGGTCGTCAAGGCTATAAGATGATATTTTTCGTTATTTTTCCGTTAAACATGGCCGGAAAAGTAGTCGGAAATCTCATCTAAAAATGCATAAAATCGTATAGCGACTTATGGTTATTCTTCATAGCGAAGTTGGTTGTGTTGATTGCATGTACCTTCTTTCTAGCGAGTTGCTTACATATTTCTGTAGCGAATTGGATATCTGTTGACTTTCTTTAAAGTCAATGGCTTAATTTGACTTGACTCAGCTTAACTTGTATTTACAAGTCGTAGCGAATTATCATATCTAGCGAGTTAACTAATGTTAGATATTAACTTTTCACATACACATCAAACCATAACACAAGGTGGCGTTTAAGATGGAATTCTAGAGAGAGAAAGTTAGAGGTTTAGGGAACTTAGTGAGAGAAAGTGAAATTATTATTATGAGCTCCAACTCTCTACCTTGGGAGGTAGAGAGTATTTATAGTCTTACAATAAAAACGCCACACATCGGTGTGGATCGCATACAGCTGGTAAAGACCCGTCCGTCCTCCACGGTGTTACTTAACTAAATACTACTTAACTTAAAATAACTACGACTACGAGCTTTCTAACGATTACATATACTTGAGGTGACCGACTCTTTAATACCTGGAATTTCTAATTCCTAACAATCTCCCCTAAGGGAGGTCACCTCAATCATGCACTAAAATTACATTGAATACAAACAGATATGACATTAACAATTGTTCTTGCATGCTTGATGTAGTCCTTGTTCCAAGCTCGTAGCCATTGATTCTTCACATTGCATGTTTGGTTACTTCAAGTGGAGGTCTATTACTGATCCACGTGATGATAAAGTTGAGCCGCCTTTTGAGATCATCACTAGTAGAAAATCTCGATACATCCATTGTGGTGTTGGTATTGTATGATGTTGTGACTTTAGGACCGACATGCTCACATTCTCGATCATGATATCTTCTCATCAGAGTAGCGGAAGCATTTGTTGAATCATGATATTGGCAGCAGCAGAAGCGTAAGCATGGAGTGAAAATATCCGAGTCATTGATGCACTAATCATGATTTCTTTTGAGATGAATGTGTTAAGTGAGCATGCGGCTATGGATTGACCGCTTTATTCGAACACAGTTGCAAACGCGTCGGGCGTACCTGCATACAAGTTAGTAATAAAATCGCAAGAAAGTGTCTTTGATCACTTTTGTTGAATTGAGGTACACGGCCCACGGTTCCCCGCTGATCAAGCATAGCACGCTCGCGTGATCGTATAATTCGAAGAATTTCCTTGACAGGGTTTCGCGAATGCTCTAGTGTTCTCAACCGAACATCTCAAAGAAGACAACACGGAGTGAGTGAACCAAATAATTTGAGTCCATCGATTGATGAAAAGATATTTGAAAAACAATCGTGTATTGCTCAATAGAAATTGTTTTTGCAATATAAAGAAGGTTTTAATGAAAATCAATTATCAATCATAAAACACCTTTTGATTTGAAAATTAGTACACGGTCGACGTGCTAATGAAAAGAGTTTTAAAGCACAAAGACTGGTTTTTCAAAGGTATCCGCCAATCCATAACTGAACCGGATTGATTCAAAAGATTGAATCGCCCCATTGTTTCGCTTCGTTGTCACATGGTTGATCTATATAATAGATCTCACATGCCACCTACCGGGAGCTTGTTAGATGTTGGCTCGTAAGGCTTTCCATCTTCACAGTGAATGTGTGAACACATCACTCAGATGTTCTGGCAATACCACAAGGATAATGCGTAGGACTCAAGATATAATCTCTCTTTCCACATTGTGTGAAACAGAGAGTCTTCATTGAAAGTGTCCTAATGAGATTTATTGATGATCTCGTGGCTCTAGACTCAATTTGTGCATATTTGGATCCTATATCGGAGACTAGGGAGAGGGTCTCCTTCTTCAATATCAACAATCTCTAAGAGAAAGTCGATAGATAATGTCGGTTCCTCGTGAGAATGAAACAAGTCCTTTTAAGAGGAGCTTGAGTGGTTTGGGAAGTTGAAGTGCGGCCACTGGGTCCATGACGTCTTGTCTTCAATACCATGTTACCATCAAGAGCATATGAATTGAACCCGCCTCTAAGGTTGAATAAATGGAGGGCTATTTGTTTTCACCCTTTTCTCATTCAATTCTTTTAATTCTTCAACCCCTTCAGTGCTTACCGAGACTTCATAGCTAGAACCTTGTTGGGTTAATTCCATTACTAGCTCAGTCTCGCCTGCACTCTTCCCATTCCTCATTTTTCTCCTTTTATTATCATACCTAAGAACTCTACACTAACTAGTGGATAGTTCCTGGGTAGATCCCTCCTGTTCTCAGGATCTTGGGAACAAAACCTAACCTTATCATCCTTATATCACCGTACATAAAGTAAAGTTGGTCGGTCTATTTGGTATTGTTCATCTGCCGTTGGAACCAATTGAAAACCATTTGAAAATCAATTCGAATACTTGTGATATATTATCAAAGCATTTTGTACCTGAATTGTTTTTGATATTTTAGAAAGAACTCCCCCTCAACATGTGCATCACGTATTTGAAAATGTTTTGCACACGGAGGCAAGAGAAAGAATTAACTTCTTTGTTTACCATTTTCTAAAAAATATCACCATCACTTCCTTGATCAAATCAAGTAGATAAAGCATTTCCAGGAAGGATGAGGTTTCCATGAATTTGCTCTCCCTCAATATGTGCCTCGAGGTTTGAAAAGAGTTTTACACATACTAGAGGAACCGCACATTGAGATAAGTGATCACGTTTCAAATCATTGTGGTTTAATATAGATGCTCCCCCTCAACATGTGCATGGAAAATTTGAAATCGCTTGTCACTTACTTGGAGGCAAACATGCTAATCACTTAAGAAACCATTTATCTAATTATCGTTTAAATCCTATTTAAATCACAACTTCTCCCCCGATCACAATTATTAAAACATTTGAGATTTGTGATCTCTTGTAGATTTAAATTGATTTTGAAAGCTTTTAAGGAGAATTGTGACTTGATTATGAAAGCGTTTTAACCGATAAGGATCGATGTTGAGATTTTAAACTCCATTGGTTAAACATGCATGTACATCTTTTGAAAACAATTTAATGCCAAATAACTTTTTAATTTAATTGAAATCATTCTCCCCTCAATCAATGACATAGGTTGTTGATTGAGCGATAGAGATTTTGACAAATAAGTCCTGATGATTATCAAAAATAGAGACCGAAGTTATTTTTCAAAGTATTTAGTTTTCAGATAAATGTTATAGAATCGAGCATGGAATTTGAAAACATGGTAAAACATTCGTTCTTTCTTTTAAAACCCGGGTTATTGCCTGAAAATGACAATAAACCATTGTTTCTCTTTCTCCCAAAAATATTTTTGATTTTTTAATAAAATTCAACAACATCTAAAGTCCGTGTCATTCTTTGAATGACAAAACAAAGAACCGTAGATATTATCGAATCGAGAAAGACATGACAAAAAGACAATATTTTTTTTTTGAAGATTTTTCGAATTTTTAAAATTTTTATGGATTTTGAAAGTTTTATATTTTTCTATTTGATTTTTTGAAGGTTTTATAATTTTGTATTTTGTTTTTCTAATAAATATTTACAAGAGATAAATTAGTTTAAGAGAATGATGAAATGAGTATCGAGATAAAGATATCGCTCAAAGACGTTGTAGAAGAAAGGAATCAACATCTCTTAAACTTTCGCCACCAAAGCATTCGAGGCTTCTAAGAAAATCGTCCGGACATGAGCCTTCTCAATTTGAATCTTTGGTACCTTCCCCCCAAACCGACAAACATCGAATAAAGACCATTTTCCTAAGAAGTAGAGTTGAATACAAAGCGGTCTCATTGATTGAAGCTCAGAACCCTGAAGAACACGAGAACACCGAAGTAACAAGTTGAAACATTGATCGTCTCTGGTTATCAAATCCGATTAACCGCGGATTACGACCATCACATGAACCTTGTGCATCCCCGATGTACACCTTACTCTTCAAGATTGACCAGTTGTCTATTTAGGGGAACAATATATCAACATCTTCATTTTACCAAGTGCATTCCAGTTATATAACATATAACCAATCAGCACATAATGTACACATGCACCCAACAAGAGTAGAGACGATGACATCCATGTAACATGTTGAGTTACTAATCATCTATGTGGATGTCAACTCGAAATAACCAATTAGCTCGATCAAGTGAACATGTTGTGCATATAACCGGAAGCACTTTATCATAAACCATATATAAGATGTCGATAGGCAGTATCATCTCACGCTCCAAATATTCTTCTCACATTTCTTCCAACCAACACGAAGTAACATAAACCAAAGGTCTCCAGAGACCACTTCCCCCAAATAGTTGGAATAATATATCCTTCCCCTAAATGGTTTTGATACCTCTAATCAAAGAAACATAATATATCCATAAACTTGAAATCTTGTGAGAAGAACTCAAATAGCCCAAATGAATCTGTGAGAATCAAGCTGCTACATAAGCTCTCTCTGACTATCTTTATCAACCCATATGTAGACAATTTGAAGTGACCACTGTTTAAGAAAAAACCAATATACCAAACTTGAAATCGGTCAATTCCCGTATTTGTGTCTTAAGCTTGCACTTAAAGATGGAAGAACGATGTCGAGAATTTATGCACCAAGCAAATCTCTTAAGTACTCAATACTCAATTAAAGTATGAGACATTAACACCTCTCGCGATTATCCACAACGTAATATACGCCTGTGACAATCGGTAAAACAACGTAACTCCTAATAGTGATAGTTAACCAGGTCTTCAACCATCCACCTCGACCGCTGGTAACTAGATAACCCAAGACTTCAACTCTAATTCTTAAGCTCGAGCAAGTTATCAAATAAGATCACGCCTTTGTGAACGCCAACTTCAACCTCAAATAAGTGATAAAAGAGTAACTTCTAAGTAATCAACTTGTGTCAAATGCCCAACATGTGAATAAACATACACCCGGATGTACATTCATCCAACAATGAACCGAACAAATGATGCCTCAACATCAATGTATTCTTCCTAAAAGTATTCATGTAGAGACTGATATGGAGGATACACCAATAACTTCGAAATGGATGAGGTAGACATTTTCCTGAAGTTCATGTGGTTGATTTACAAGCATGCACGGCGATGCAGAGGAATAATAATCCATGAAGATTTGGCAAAGGAATACTAAAGAGTGGATCATTATTCATAAACAATAACCGTGAAGATTTGGCAAAGGAATACCAAAGAGCGGATCATTATTCATGAGTGCAACCGCAATATTATGATAATCATTATCAACGCCTTTGAGGAAAAACCGAGATAGGGCTTTTAAGTAGTCTCGAAGTTGTACTTTGATGATCATCAAACATATCTTGAACTCATGAATCACATAGTCTTTGATGATCATCAAATATTCGCTAGCGGTTGTAAATACTCATCAAACATATCTTGAACCAATGAATCCCAAACAATAAATCCCATTTATCCTTAGTGAGTGAAACATTAGGCGATGGAGGAGAGTCATCAGTCCATTCAATCATCTATTATTATGTCATTATAACCATTATTCAAACATCCATCATCATTTAGTATATTCACTCTCCTCATAAATCCCATTTATCCTTAGTGGTGAGTGAGAGTCATCAAACTTTAAGTCGTATAACCATTATTCAAACATCCATCATCATTTAGTATATTCACTTTTCTCCCCCTCAAAAATTGCATCCGAAGTTGCCATTTTGATTTAGCAAGTGAATAAGAATATACATTAATGAATGTAGATCCATTTGATGTGAATGAGCATGGGAGAAACATGAAGCTTGTTGATGAAGAATGTCGATGAGAATGGTCATAAACATGAAGATTTCTCTTCTACTGAAGATAAAGCGCACTTGAAGAAGTACACTTTTCTTTCTTTGAGGAACGGGCCCAAGTGTTATCTCAGACGCCATAATGATGAATCTGGCTGAAATGATGTGAGACGTCATAATGTTGAACGAGGCCCCGAATCGATGTGCAGACGCCATTGTTAAGATCCCGGTTATATGTTTAGAGCCGTCAATCCAAATACCAAGGGACGACTTGTACGACGCTTTGGACAAATGACATCAAGACGAGAATTGGAAACATTGGATCCCCACATGCTCATGGGGTCCTTTTGGTTAGCACAAACAATCTTTGAATCGCCAAAACCCTAGGTGCAATGTCATTGTCACTAGGAGCTGAACTAGTAGAAGCATCAGACTTAGTCGAGGGACATTTTGTGCTTCATGGGATTATTCTACCGGTTGGCTATTTCCAAACCTTGATGCACTACTCTAGGCATAGTGCATCTAGTTAAGGGGCAAGGTTTGCCATTCGTGAATATTCGACAGTGCTGGCTTCCATCGAAATCCTACATTGGTAAAGACCTTCCCTGTAGGTTTCCGTGATTGCTTAACTGCTTTTGCTCTCCAAACTTTCTTAACCGGGTTATGAATCTTAGACCTCAGAAATAACACATCACATTTATCATGATTACCAGAAATTAAACATTTTGCATGTTTTGCTTGACAGACATAAGGCCTCAATTAATTTTAGTAAGCTTAGAGCTAATACTAGAACTAACACGATTCTTTTGTTCAAATCAAACTTCTTGTCCCTATGGTGTTCTTTCACTTCCTTATCATGATCACTTTTAGTTTGAGTAATCCTATCCTTCTTTGCATAGCTTCTAGGTTTTGACCCGCTAACTTTAGTGTCAATCTTAACATCCGTAGAAGTAACGATGGGAACATTACATGGCTTCACTACACTCATTCCGGTCTAGAAGTCTTTGGGATTTGAAATTCTAGGAGGCACATCACAAGTTGCTTGCTTGAATTTAGATATGGAACAAGGCATATCAAGGGTCACATGCTTGGCTTTAGGCATAGAACGGATTTCCTGCTTGGCACTAGGCATAGAACAAGGCTTCACAGCTTTGCCTTTTCACCTAAGGATTTTGGACATGTTGCAATTACACATTCAAGCAGCTCTTGAGATCGCTTTGGCACGGAGGCAAGCAAACCTAATTTCACTATCAAGAGGTTTGTTAATGAAATCCTCTTCGACAATCTCACGGAGACATTCTAGACTATCCTTAAGGTGAGCACAGGAGTCATGAAAAGCATGTTCATTATTCCTAAGATGAGGAGGAATATATTTAAGCTGTCATCACAGTTGTATTTGCAATCTAAGGGTGACTTTGAGACAACATTCTTATTGAAAACAAGTGATAGTTTCCCATTTCCACACTTCCGATTCTCAATTTCCTTTTGTAAAGACGTTATTTTTCGTTGTTTTGGTCACGGGTGACGTTTATTGAATCATATAACTCTTTAAAATGTCAGTTAACCTTTTCATTTTCTTCTAGAAAACTTTCGTTTTCCTTTTGTAAAGCATTTACTAGGTTTTGAAGATGAAAAGTTTGAGAATTCTGAGAATCTAAAGGAGGAGGCATTTGGGAGCCTGCCATATTGTTCGTTGACCCTTTAATTGAGAGATTTGGGCTTTCAACTTTCGATCGTGTTCGCAACCGAGCTTGAATCGTTCATCACGCTTGTTAATTTGAAAATCTGCATCAAACTCGGAGCATCCAAGATGTCTTGATATTTGAAGTTTTGACATTTTCTTTGAGATGTTGATATTTGAGTTGTAAATTAAAATGCTCAACTTCTAGTTTAGAAAAATGTTTAACCAAATTGTCGTGATCATCCAGTTCAATTTTCTCGTTTAGTTTAGAATTAGTTTTTCAAGCTCAATGACACGATCATGGGAGACTTTCATGGCCACAGATAGTTCATGAAATTTGGAAGCATTAATAGAGCAATTTGAAGCAGTGAAAAAGATATCTTGAGCAACACATTCAATAATAAGAGTCTCATTTAAGGTATGCAAGTTCTTCCTCTCAATCTCATTATATTTTATTGCGCTCATAATCACTAACTTCAACTACCATTGCATCAAATTCCTTTTCCATTTCTTTAATATCTGATTTTGTCCCCTTTAAGACTCTCAAAATGATCTTTTAGTTGTTTAAAGAAAGGCATGACCTCAGTTAAATAACATTCTTTCATTTGCTCAAAACCCCATTCTCCTTCCGTTATCCCAAAGGGTGTGATCCTTTTCTTACAAGTTTTCTCAAAATCGGTAAATAGTTGAAGAATAACATATTGAGTGATTAAGGTCTTGCTCTTAGTGGCAATAGTTCTAGGAACTAAATGCATTGGTGTATTTGGAGGATACACAGTCGCTTTAGGGAATTTCCTACAAGGGGATTCATTTCAACAAGATTTTCAAATTTTTGCAAGTCCATATCCTTTTCCGAACACTTGTTCGTGGGTCAATAGAGTCTCGAGGCTTAAACATGTTTAAGGATATCCAATTTTCCTTAGTGTAATCATGGGGTTTTATCGTTATCTTGTTCTTTTTACACTCGGGATCTTCTAGCTTCTTATTCATTTTCTCCCTAGTGACTTCATCTGATTTCTTATCTTCCTCGCACTCAACAGCAACTAGGTTTCTGTCTAGGCTTAAGGATCTCATTACCATCATACCTTATGAGCATTTCTAGCCTTTTTAATTACCTCTGGATTAGGTTCCTCAACAAGGGAATGCTATGCTTATCGCTTAAGACTCTATGCTTAGTGATCATGTGAGCAATCTGAATGGTATTCCCTTGTACGTATAACTTATTTTCAAGCTTGTTTTTCAAAGTTTTTAGATTGGAAAAATCATTCAAAAGTTTTGATTCCTTAGCCTTGAATTCTTGCTTAAGCATTTTAACATTTTCTTGAAGTTCTTGTTTTGCTTAGCAGTTTTAGAAAGCTTTTCTTGTAAGGAGTTTAACTCTTGTTTTAATACTTCCTCTCTAAACCTACTTTTTCTAATAGTTGTACGTATTTGGACATCCATTTCCCGCTCACGGGTGGTCAACTCAAACTTAGCACGTTGTTCATAAATAGCAACCTGATCCTTATATATGTTAAGCTCAGGAGGTAAAGGAATCATCAGCACAAATGCAACAGACTCATGCAGTTCATAATCATCATTTTGAGTAGAAGATGCACAACTAGGTGCATGAAACATCCATGCAACTTACCTCGAGCATTGACATGCACAGTGTCGTGACGTGCATCTCTATCTTGGGTACATCCAAAGCTTCCATGGAGTGTTCCTTTGCATTAACTTGCACAGTTGTGTCTGTGCACCTCTCTCTCTTGTGAATTTGAGCACGAAGATTCCATTTTTCCATTATCCGACTCATCAATTTTTATTGTCACTGACATTCTGCGATTCAAAGAACACCCGATTCTTCAACATATACATTACCCAACTTATCACAACAATCTTTCAACTCGCACTGACACTCATTCACGCTCTTCATTCTTTTGAGCAGATTCTTCAATGTACTTTTTCACATTATCCATGAGTTGGATAAATGTCTCAATGAATTCCTCAATTTCCATTCCAGTATGTTTTTGAAGGAAATTCCAGTCAAGTGTTGATCGTAATCTGGAATATTCCCCACTCGATGAATGGTGAAATTGTTTGTAGATTACTTGAAGAGCTGCACTGGAACCATCCTTTTGAACCTCTTCATTGGTAAGTTACAGCTTTAAATGTTCTAAGTTCAACAAGAAGCTTGTCAATGTAGGTAAGTCTGGCGGAAAAGAGCACTACATGTTGATCCCAGCTATGGATAACAAAGCTTTGAATGAGGTGCAGATGAAGTAGCTGATAGGGCTCAATGTCAGATTTCATTTGCATGGCATTTTGTAGCTTGGGCGATTCTCTCATTAGACTCTGAACAAGATCTCACATCCTCATTGCTTAATTCAATCATCTTTAATCGTTCGCTGTAGCCTACATTATCATTGTTGTCTACAACATCATACAGTTTAAGCACTTCTGAAATCATTGGGTCAAGAGAGTAAGACATGATGTGGAAGGATGCACGGGATTTTACAAGTCTATGATTTAAACCGAGAAATAGAATCTTTCGCTGGATTTTACTAAAATCAAGACCAAACCATTAAGCAATGACCAAGAGAAGGGTGTTAAGATGACCGATGGAATGATACAATGAAAGACAATTGTGTGATAGGACTTTAGATTGTTCGTGGGATAAGCAGAGATGTTGTTTGGTTGTGATTCGGATTGGTTTATGCCCGTTTTCCTAAGAAATTTAGGTCTAAAACTTAAAACCTCAATAACTTTTGTTCGAGCGGATTTAGACCTCGAATATTGACCGAATGAACTTTAGTTAGTTCATTCTGCATGCATTCCTCGCTCACGGTCGTTTTGATGGGTAGAACGCTGAAAACGGAGTTACGGTTCAAAAGTTATGGCCGTTTGAAGTTTTGACGGGAAAAATCAACCAAGTCGCTATAATTCTTGAACCAAGTCGCTAACAACTAATTCGATACCATGCTAAGTCGCTAGAGTTCCAAGTCGCTAGCCGATAAGTCGCTAAGTGGTAACTGCTACACTCAAGTCGCTAGCAAAATTTCGCAAAGAATTCAGCTACTAAGTACCAAGTCGCTAACAATGCAAGTCGCTAAAGAGCAACTCGCATGCACCAAGTCGCTACCACCAAGTAACCGTAGTGGAGAGTCCACTACTTGTACTTTAACTCGCTAGATCTAACTCGCTAGCCCAAAATCAGAAGTCGCTACAAAATGTGAAGCAAGTCGCTACCAAGAATATTATCCGTGAACTAAGTCGCTAGCATGAAAAACCATATAAACATCACTTTTCAATCCAAAACAACCCAACCAAGATGATTCAAGCTTACCAAATGAAAACCTAAACACTTTTGATGATTCTAAACATAAAAGTACAACCAAAATCAAAACTTTAACACTAGAAATCAATCAAATGATGCCAAAACCACTAAACTTTTTCAAACTTAAAAACCACCTAAAAACCACTAGAAATCCAAAGATGTGAAAGATATGATCTAACCATGGCTCTTGATACCAATTGTTAGATATTAACTTTTCACATACACATCAAACCATAACACAAGGTGGCGTTTAAGATGGAATTCTAGAGAGAGAAAGTTAGAGGTTTAGGGAACTTAGTGAGAGAAAGTGAAATTATTATTATGAGCTCCAACTCTCTCCTTGGGAGGTAGAGAGTATTTATAGTCTTACATAAAACGCCACACATCGGCCGTGGATCGTGCATACGGTGGGTAAAGACCCGTCCGTCCTCCACGGTGTTACTTAACTAAATACTACTTAACTTAAAATAACTATGACTACGAGCTTTCTAACGATTACATATACTTGAGGTGACCGACTCTTCAATACCTGGAATTTCTAATTCCTAACAACTAATGATCCTAGCGACTTTGGTGTGTAAAAAGAATGGGTAGACTTATATTGATAAGTCTAGCGACTTGGTTTTGAAATAGGTTAGCTACTTGGGTCATCTAGCGACTTGCTTTGGAAATATGGTTTACGAACTTGTTTTGGAAAAATGAAGAAGAAGATTGACTACATATGACCATGACCACACGACTTATACCACTATACCATATACAATTAAACCTACTCGACCTCGTGTTCAACATAAACCATCCTCGGTCTTTTGAAAGTTTTAACGTGACATCTAATGAAAAATCAGATCCGGATATGTTCAAACAACCACTCCTAACCTAGACTCAACCCAAAGGACCCTCACACTCACTCTTCAACTCTCAAACAATCAAGAATCAAAAGATTATTTTCGAAGACCAAGCTTCATTTAAATATCGAGAATACGATTTGAAGCAAGAACAAAAACATGAAAGTCTTTATCCTCTTCTTGATTCGGCTTTAATGGAAATACAAAATCATTATACTTATATGGATCTCAATTTAATTTACGTCGTATATCAAATGACTTGAGACCTTCAAAAGATCTATATCACGAAACCTTAATCATCATAGATCACTAGTTATTGATTAATGTTCGATATATTAAAGAAGGTGTAAAACATACGCTTTTCAACCTTCTTTTGATTGATTTTACACAAGGAAACTTAAGAGAAATGAAACCTACCTTGGTTTGTTATTCGGTGTTGAGTGTCCTCATCTCGAGCCATCCCCTGGCTATTCAATGATGATTCGTACCATTAACCAAAGCCATCCCTATGGCTTGGATTTGTCTAACTTCGTCTCATGGTTCAAAGGGTTGGAGAGAATATGTTAATGAGGGGTAATTTGAAAAGTGAGAGTGCGATTAGGGTTTGTTGTTTTGAGATCCGTTTTGGTTGAATAAAGATGAGGCGGATTGCTTTTGTGTAGGGTTTCAAGTAGTACACATGTTTTAGGTCTTGGTGATTAATTGGTGTTTTATACTCAATTACTTGGACATGGACCTGTTTTTTTATTCGTGGGCCTCACAAGTCGCGTATGGACTTTCAACTGAAACAACATGAATTTTTTTTGATGCATTTTGATATTACTTGTTATCAGATGGGCCATGGATCAGTTATGTATGTGATGATTTGTGATATCCGAATTTTTACTTTCTCTAAATATGGATATTTAAGTATTGATATTTCTCGAGAATGAGTGATATTTTGAGCATTAACTTCACGGTTATTGGAGGACATATATCTCATTTCATTTAGACTGAGAAATTATCATGGGCTTTAATTTGGATGATTTGATTGATTTTCATGGATCGTGCCTCAAATATTACAAGTAATCAAGTTTGGGCCATTCACATGATTGATTCAGATTGGCTTCTCAAGATTTGAGACATGCGTGTCGTGAGTTGATGATGTGATTCGTTGTGGTATGAGATTGATACTTTGGTATATACAATTTTCATGGATAGTATTTCGTCATGGCTTGAATTTGTTTATTTGAACTAAGTTGACTACGGGGTTGTTTGGACGATATTTCTTATTTGAATTTGAAGTGAGGTTTTCCGGGCACGTTTACTTGTTTCGTCTTCTTCCTTTCTACAATTCCGCGAAGATGACTTGTTTGGGCGTTTATTGAGTGTGATAAAGACTTGGCTATTTAATTGCGGTTGTGATTCTTTCTCGCTTTACCCACAACGTAATTATCACTTCGGTGGCTCACGCAGTTGAGAATACGTCAAGAGGTTTTTGTACATTGGGTACACCGTTTCTTCTTCACAAGGATTAGTAGAAGTTTAAGTAACAAATCACGGGAAATTCTACTTCATGATCAAGTTTGGTATATCGGGTTTACTTCTCCATGTTGTCATTACAATAGCCGCAGATTATGCGTGATTGATGTGTTTTCCAAAGTGTTGATTGGATGGTTGATGTTGTTGATGATGTTGGATAATGGACTGTTGATGAACCGCTGCATGTCTCCTAAAACGATATTCTCTGAAACCAAAGTCGTCATAACACATTCAAGCTGACATTGTTTACGGTTTTTGTCTTGATTTTGTAAAATCCCCCGAAAGAACCTATTTCTCGGTTTAAATCATAGACTTGTAAAATCCCGTGATAATGGAAACATCCTGGTATTAGTAAAGTGCACTTCCGGATCTATCTTACGGTTTATTCTTGGTTTTGTAAAATCCCGCCAAAGAAACTATTTCTCGGTTTAAACCATAGAGTTGTAAAATCCCGTAATGATGGAACCATCTTGGAGAAAAGAAAGTGTAATTCGGATCTTTGATGCCGGTGCCACGGCCTTCGAAGAAGGGATAAAGGGTGTACTTCATGAATTGGATGTGTGTTTGGATATTCGTCATGGCGGTTTGGTTACTTCAAAGTTTTACGGGTTATGCTCATTAAACCATGGTCGGATGAAACCATTATCAGAGTTCACTTAAAACGTCAAAGGAGGCTAGATTTGAGCAGTTCGAAGATGTGACAACGGCGTTAATTCAGTATTATTTATTTGAGGTTGAAGTGAAATATCACGGACAAGTGTACTTAGTATCAAGATATCGTGGGATGGTTGGATGAAGATTCTTCATGATCCTTGTTCGAGCTTATTATCAAAAACGAAGGCTTGGAAATCTAGTTACATTGGGTGACTTTTACCTCTTCTTTACCACTGGGGAATTGGGCTCTTATCACCTCAAAATAACTATCACTTAAAGGAGTTACGCTAGTGCTCGGTGTCACATTCAATTGTGGATTTTCAAGAGGTAATGTACGTCTATTACTTGATGGTTGGTTGGGTGAAGAGTATAGAGTACTTAGAGATTCAAATGGGCATGAATTCTCGTAACCGCTCTTTGTTACATATGTGCAAGTTTAAGTCATGAGTTCGGGTAGTTTACTTGTGGTCAAATTCATCATATCGGGTTTTCTCCATCACCGTCAATACCAAAGAGCCTCCACTGAATGATAATGGGATGATTACATGTTTTGCTAAGAGAGCAGAAATGAGAGAGATTATGACGCTGTCACACATCGGCTCAGCCTCGTGACTCCAAAAGAAAAGAAATGTGTACGCTTTCAATGCATTATCTTCCCAAGAAGAGAAATCTTCTTATGACGTGTTCACATCAGCCTCTACTCAAAGAAAAGAAATGTGTACGCTTTCGGTCGCGCATTATCTTCGAAGAAGAGAAATCTTCTTATTATGACCATTCTCATCAACATGCTTCATACTTTTTCCATGCGCTATCATCAAGTGAACCTAGCTAATGTTGATTGTTTTCTTATTCCACTTGCTCAACTATAATGACGATGGCGACATCATGTGCTGATTTTGCGGGGGAGAAGTGTGAATAGACTACATTTGGATGATGTTCACTTGTTTAATCAAGAATGGCATCTCCGTATGCAATTCTTGAGGGGAGAAGAAGTGTGAATTTTTGCATTGTTGATTGATATTAGAGAATATAAATGGTCATACGGCTCTAAACTCATGTAAGAACCGAGCTTCTTCTTATCGGGTCATCTTCACATGGAGTTTTCTCTTCTAAGAGCCGTTGGTTGACATCTTCACAAGCTGATATGAGTTTATTGACAAAGTGCTTCCGGTTAATGCTTCACGTGCACATTAACATGATGATTCCGAACAACCTTCTATTCTTGTTTGATGTGATTGTTTGCTTGGTATTACCATTTTGTGTGTTCGCAAGGGTGATTGCTGATTTCCTTGATGAACATCTTTCCGTTCTTGTTTGATTGGGAGGATCTTAATTAAGGGGATTTGCAAGATGTAAGTTAATTGGGATGTTTTTTGGTGATGTTCTTGTGTTTTTGGTGAAATGAAGATGTTAACTATCTATTCCCCAACTGGACAATCTTTAAGAAGGTCGAGTCTCTACCGGTTCTACATTTTCTGCTACATGTTAGAAGACTAAAGACGAGTTGCATTTATCGATCTAAAGACTTCTTCTTAATTTGGGCATTTATCAAAACGATTGTGGGTTTAGGGGGAGCACTATTGGGAGTGTGTTATATGTCGATTCAATCCCAATTAGACTTGCTCATATTCTTTAGCGATGACTCCTCGAGACGCGTTGTTATTGACTATTTCGTTTTGGACATTTGACTCAAGTTGATTACTTCCGAGTTAATCATTTATCACTTATTTGAGATTGAAGTTGACTTTCACAAAGGCGTGTTCTTATTTGATAACTTGCTCGAGCTTAAGAATTTGAGTTGAATACTTGGTTTATCTAGTTACCAAGCAGGTGGATGGTTGAAGACTGGTTAACTATCACAATTAGGAGTTACTTTGTTTTACTCAGCGTCACACGCATATGACGGTGTGGATAATCGCAAGAGGTGTTAATGTCTCATACTTTGTTTGGGTAGTGAGTACTTAGAGATTTGCTTGAAGCATAAATTCTCTACACCGTTCTTCCATCATTAGGTGCAAGCTTAAGATACAAATGTGGGGAAGTTGACTTCAGTTTCAAGTAGAGTATATCGGGTTTTCTCTTCAGCTGGTCACTTCAAATTGTCTACATAAGGGTTGATATAAATAGTCGAGAGAGTCTTCAGATGTTGATTCTCACAAGACTTCAAGCAATCTTCTCAACAAATTTCAAGTATTTGGGCTTACAAAGAGTTGCTGATTCGAAGTGTCAAAACCGAAAAGGCGTAGGAGACTCACATATAAACACAAAGCGAGTAAACTTGATGAACTTAAATCTTCTAAGTAATGAAGACATCCCGAAGACAAATGTTAGTACGCAAGTAGAGAAACTCAAGGTTTGACTCATGGCAAGTAAACTTGATGAACTTAATTCTTCTAAGTGATTGAAGATATCCCGGAAAACAAATGTCATGACCGCAGAGAAACTCAAGGTTTTACTCATCAAGGCTTTTAGTGTTATTATTCCAACGGGGAAGTGAGGTAATAGAAAGTTTCTGAAGATAGAAGAGGTACACAAGTGTGTGATTCATTAGGGAGAGAAATTGTGTACATTGGGGATGCTCAATTTGTTTCACTTGAGTGCTTAATCGATGATTCAGAGATATATAATCACTTATGGAGTTGACATCCGAGATTGTCATCCGCAGATAATCGACTTGGCATGCTTCTTCAATGTTATCGATTATTAATTCCTTGTGTATTGGTATACTTGATACTTGAGCTTCATACACGATCATCGGGAAGAAAATGTGAACATGGGGAGATGTTTCATTCCCCTCATGATGTGTATTCGAGGAGAGTTCTTGGATATTGGTGTACTCGGTTCTTGAGCTTCATACACGCATTCATCGGGAAGAAAAATGTGAACATGGGAAGGTGTTCTTCATTCCCCTCATGAAGTGTATTTGGGAGAGTTCTAGAGCATTATACAAAGAGGTCTGACATGCATCAATTCAACTACTGGGAATTGCTCTCTTGACACCTTTTGGAATGGATCGCCTGCAGACTTCAAGAGTTATGAAATTTGAGAAGATTATTTATGTGTGGAATGATACGTTTCTGTTCTTATGGATGATATAACCCCGAACGGAGATTCTCGATCATCGGTCTTAAAAGGAGCAAAGGATTTATGATAATGGTGTGCTTCTCTGCACTGCTAAGGAAAGCTTGAAATAGAGCTTGAATCGCTCATCCAAAGGATTTTCGGTTTGGGGAAGCGCCAGAGTCTCACTTTCGATGGTTCAATTTCTTTCTTCTATTCAAGAGCCTCGAAGCTTTGGTGGTGAATGTTTTAAGAGATGATGACTTCTATCTTCTACGAGAACGGGGTCGCTTGATATCCTTATCTCATTCGATCATCATCCTCTTTAACTATATCATCTACTCTATCATTGTAAATATTTTTCAAAAACAAAATACAAAAATATAAAACCAACAAAAGAAAATAGAAAAATATAAAATCTTCCAAAACCCATAAAAATCAGAAAATTTCAAAAAATCCAAAAATATGTTTTCTCTTGACATGTCTTCCGGTATCGATAACATCTACGGTCTTAGAAATTTCATTCAATAATGGCACGGGATTTTAGATGAAGTTCGAAAGCAGAGGTGTAAATATTCTTTCTATACATGTCAAAACTATGGCTTACAGCTATTTCGTAGCGCTCAAAAAATGGCTTACGCTATTTTTCGATCAAGTAACTAAGCTCAAAATGATGGCTTACAGCTATTTCAGACTGTAACCTCGCATCAAACTATGGCTTGCGCTACCTCGATCAGAACTGCTTAAACCATGGTTTGCTATTATTTCAGATAGCAACCCGGTCTTCAAGAAAGGAAAGTGTTGCGCTTAAACAATTTTCAAAATATCGTGCACTTATCCTAAAAACAATACAAGGAAAGTATGTCAAGGATCTGTTGCTCCTACACAAATGTTTTTCCGTCTAAAATTCTTCAGAAAAATATTTGTTGTTTTCAAAAATGGTGGTAAATAAGTTGCTTAAAATCAATCAGAGTTTTTATAAAATTTGGAAACTCAATCAATGACTTCAGACTTTAAAATCTTTATAAAATGAGTTATTGATTGAGGGGGATAATGTTTTCAAATCTATATCATCTAACGGGCTTTTAATTATCCTAATATGCTTAATTAAAAATGATGTTAACCTATGTTGAAGGACTAGGTGCCAAGGATATGATTGTTAGGTTTAGATGATTAGAGTTTGATGAACACTTTATTCCCATACATTTATATGATCTGATTGATATGTTGCATTGACTTTTATTAGTCGATTGTTGTTTTGGGTGTTGTCGACCACCATATATCTCAGATGTGTGTTCACTAACGCATGCAGTATATTGGTTATAAGAATGTTCGATCCGATCCCACAATATGAATAATGATTGGATGCCGAAAGGAAAGGGTAACTATATCTTGGGTTGACAAATGAAGAAACGGAGCTTAATTGGACTTCTATGGAGAGTAGGCATAAATGCAACGAAGAGGTCTCATGATCGCCGAGATGGTTCTTCTAAGTGATTGAAGAAACAGAGCTTAATTTGACCTCAGTTGGCATTCAAAATGCAACGTAAAAAGAAGTCTCACTGCATCCGCAGATGGTTTTTCTTCCAAACCCTACAGCAACAACAACAAAAGCTTCTCAACCACCTAACTAATTTTGGTGATACCATTTTAAACAATTTTTGAGTAAATTGAATTAAATTGTTTTGAAAATGGAAAAATGTTGTTTTGAAAATATATTGGACTAAATTTTGAAAATCATCGGACTTCATTTTATCAAAACTTAAGTCACTCAATTATCGACTACTGGTCATGGATTGAGGGGAGAGTGATTTAATATAAAATATTTTCAAACGATATTTCTTCACAAAAGTTCCGCTTTGTACTATATAAGTGGTGATCTAAAGATTTAATGTTATGTCATGGTATGATTTTTCTTTAGAATCAAGGTCTTTCTAAATGAAATTTTTTCTCGCTTTGTTTGATTGTGAAATTGTTTTATTTTACTAAAAGATCTCTTAAAATAATCATACCTGACACTAACAATCTTTAATGTCTAAATTTGGTCCTTATCTATCATTTTTTTCAAAATTAAATCTTGCCACGTCTTTCCCTCAAACTTTCTAAATGATTTAAATCAATCGGATCCAAAATTCTAATTGGTTTGAATTTTGATCAAGGAGAGATCGTGATTTAAATCTCAAATTTGTTTTAATGGAATAGGTTTTAGTCCTTAAAGGCACTCCTCCTTCCATGTGCCAAACGATTTCAAATATTAATGATGCACATGTTGAGGAGGAGGATTTATCCAAAACAAGATGAGTATTTAAATCAAGGCCACATATTCTCCCATGTTTTATAAACCTTATTAACATTTTGGGATCCAAAATCTCAAAGGGTTTGATATTTTTGATCGGGGAGAATTTGTGATTTAATAATGAAATTTGATAAAAGGTGATCGTTTTTTTGATTCAATTGTGCAAAATGCTCCTCTCATATGTGCTAAACGCCAATCTCAAGCACATATTGAGGGGAGCATTTTAAAAGAAAATAAACTATCGAGGTACAAAAGCTTTTATGTTTTAACATAATGTACCTTGATTGAGTTTTCAAATGGTTTCTTAATGGCCTTGTAATCGTGGATGTGCTTCTTAAAAAGAACTCTTGCCTCTATGTGATAAAATGATTTCAAATATCCTATGCACATATTGAGGGGAGAATTTACCAAAGAAAATCAAATGGCTTTTTCATGGAAATTGTGATCAAGAAATTATTTCAAAGAAATTATTTCAAAGAACTCTTGCTTCCATGTGCTAAACAATTTCAAAATCATATGCACATGTTGAGGGGGAGGTTTTCTAAATGATCAAAACTATTAAGGTACAAAATGCTTTGATCTCGTATCACAAGTACCTTGATTGTTTTTCCAAATGATTTTTCAATTGGTTTCAAGGAAGAATGAACAGTACCAAAAGACCGACCATTTTACTTTATGCATGGTGTTATAAGGATGTTTAGGTTAGGTATTCGTTCCCACGATCCGCTAGAACGGAGGGATCTTCCCAGGACAATCCACTAGATAGTGTAGAGTCCTTAGGAATATTGAAAAAAGGAGAAATATGAGAATATGGGAAGAAAAGACTGAGACAGAGCTAGTAATCGAATAAACCCAACAAGGTTCTAGTTATGAAGTCTCGTAGTAATCAAGGGGTTGAAGAATGAAAAAGAACTGAATGTGAAAAAGGGTGAAAAGAAATAGCCCTCCAATAATTCAACCTTGGCAAGAACCGGTTCAATACATATGCTACCGTTGTTACCAAGGTAACACCGGTATTGAAGACAAGACGTCATGGACCCAAAGGACGACCGCACTAAACTTCCCAAGCTACTCAAGTTCCTTTTAAAATGGCTTGTTTCATTCTCACGGGGAACCGACATATCTATCAACTTTCTCTTAGAGATTGTTGATATTGAAGAAGGAGACCCTCCTAGTCTCCCAGACAGGAACCAAATATGCACAATTGAGTCTAGAGCCAAGAGATCATCCACAATATCTCGTTAGGACACTAAATTCTTGAAGACTTGCTTTTTTACACAATGTGGAAAGTAAGTGTATATTAAGAGTCCTACGCATTATCCTTGTGGTTTTGCGTAACATCCGAAAGTGATATGGAAAATATTCACGATGAAGATGGAAATCCTTCTAGAGCCAACATCAAACAAGCTCTTGGTGGGTGACATGTGAGATCTTCTCGTAAGATCAAGCTTGTGACAACTGGATAGAAACGATGGGGAGATTCATTCTTGAATCAACCTTGGTCCAGAATGGAATTGACTAATACTTTTGGAAAACCATTCGATGTGCAAACCTTCTTTTCTCTAGCACGTCGAATGTGTACTTATGTTATCTAAATTCAAAAAGTATCTCGATTGAAAATACTTTTAGAAAACCTCGATGTGCGAATCTCTTCTTTTCACTAGCACGTCGATTGTGTACTATTTTCAAATACAAAAGTGTTTTGATTGAAAATTGATCTTTCTCATAAAACCTTCGTCGTATTGCAAAACTCTTTATTCTAAGCAATACACGATTGTTTTTCAAATCATTTTTCATCAATCAGTGAATCTCAATTCGCTGGTTCACTCACTCCCTGTTGTCTTCTTTGAGACGCCTTATTGAGAACGTTTAGAACATACCGCGAAACCCTCAAGGAGATTCTTCGAATCCTACCGGATCACAAAAGACTTGTACCGATCAACGGGAACCGTGGGCGTGTACCTCAATTCAACGAAAGTGATCAAAGACACTTTCGTGTGTTTTATTGATAACTGTTGTTTGCAGTACATTTGACGGCGGTTGCATCGTGAATCTGAGGAGTCATTCCAAAGCCGCATGCTCACAAAGATCCACACTTAATTTGAAGAAATCATGACGGTGCATATCTACATAACCCGGCTCGATATTTCTATACTATGTTCGTGCCGCACTGCAAATATCTTGAACCATAAGGCTTCCGCTACTCTGATGGAAAGATGTCATGATTCAAAAGTGTGAGCATGTCGGTCCCAAAGTCACAACTTCACATGATGGCAACACAATAAAGGGTGATCTAGAGATTTATGTGGTGATGATCTCAAAGAAAGCTCAAAGATCAAAGATGTGGATCAGCCAAAGACCTCCACTCAAAGTACAAATCAATGCGGACTTTGATGAATCACTACAAAAGCACAAAGATTGCAGAAATTGAAGAATTCAAGTCTACGAGCTCCAGAATGAAGTCAAAGATAGAATGCTAGGAAGCAAAAATGTATTTCATGGGGTGACCTCCCTTAGGGGGAGATTGTTAGGAATTATAAAATTCCATGTTAAAGAGTCGGTCACCCCAATAATGGTCTAGCATATGTTAGCTCGCAGATTTGTCGTTGTTTACGTTATTTATCAGTTTATTAGTTAGTTATTAGTTTAGTTTAGCGTAGTGTTTCATCGTGGAGGAAGGACGGGTATTTACCCATCGTATCCCGATCCATGTGCCGATAGGAGGTCGATTTGTATCTAAATACCCCTTCCATCCATGGAAGGGGTGGTGCTTCATAATCTAATATTTCATACTTTGAGTAAACCTCTAGCAAGAACACCCTCTTTCTCTCTACTTTCTCTCTAAAAATGGCAAACATGTATTTTGATCTCCCAAGACCACCCGAATCATCAAACACATAAATATAACGATCCTACAGAACACATCTTTAAACTATCATACGAGCACACAATAATTAGACATAGACTACATACACCTAGATTAGACAAGTAGAGTAATCGGTAAAAATACCAACCCCCAAATCCAAACCCCGAGATTCATACCTTTCCATTTTCTAAAAAACATAAAAAAGATAAAAAAAATAATCTTCCTCAACCCCAACCTTAGCGTAGTAACTTCTTACTAGCATTCCTATTCCCCTAGAGAACGATATCAATACCCGTGGCTTACCCTAATACTACACTACAACGATTAGGTTCACTGCCTAGGTGGTTATAAACTTGCTCAAGAAAAGGAAGTTCTTTTGACCAACGACACAAGTGTGTAAAGTATCAAAATCATCAATATTAAAGAGTCTAAAGAGCACCCCGTAGATAAGGTCATAGGAAAATTAAACGAAAGAACCTTAAGGTCTCAAGTCCAAAATCAAAGTAGCTTATTTTGTTTTGTCTAAACCATAGAACCTAAGAATACACAAGAAGCCATAAAACATGAAAGTTGGGTAATGGCTATGCAAGAAGTTAAATCAATTTGTTTCTAACGATGTTTAGACACCTCGCCCCTCCACCTAGTAATCAAACCATAATAGGAACCAAATGGGTATATAAAAAAAAGTTAGATGCAAACGGTGTAGTGTCTATAAACAAAGCTAGACTCGTTGCCCAAGGGTATAATCAACAAGAAGGAATAGACTTTGATGAGACCTATGCCCCCTTGGCTAGATTAGAGTCTATAAGAATACTTCTTGCTTATGCTTGTGCTAATGATCTTAAGCTTTATCATATAGATGTCAGACTGCTTTTCTAAATGGTTTTATTAATGAAGAAGTATATGTAGCTCAACCTCCGGGCTTTATCGATTTCGAAAAACCTAAACATGTGTATAAGTTAAAGAAGGCTCTTTACGGTCTTAAACAAGCCCCAAAAGCTTGGTATGATAGACTCAAGTCATTTTTAATCAAAAATAACTACACCATGGGGTTAGTTGATAATACACTTTTTACTAAGAAAAATGAATCACATATAATCATTGTTCAAATATACGTGGATGATATTATATTCGGATCTACTTGTCAAGACATGTGTGATGATTTCTCTAAAATCATGCATGACGAGTTCGAGATGAGTATGATGGAAGAACTAAGTTTCCTTCTTGGTCTACAAATCAAACAAGTAGAAGATGGTATCTTCTTTAATCAATCTAAATACATAAAGGAGTTGTTAAAGAAATTTGGTTTAGAAGAGTCAAAACCCATAAGAACACCAATGTCATCCGACACTAAACTTACAAAAGCTGAAGATGGCGAATCCGTTGATAAAACAAAATACCGTGGCATGATTGGTATTCTTCTCTACCTTACGGCTAGTCGGCCGGATATCATGTTTAGTGTTTGTCTATGTGCTAGGTTTCAAGAAGATCCTAAAACATGACATCTAGAAGCGGTCAAAAGAATTTTTAGATACATTAAAGGTAGACTCAATTAGGATTATGGTATCCTAAGGGTACGGGAGTAGAAACCATTGTATATGCAGATTCTGACCATGCAGGTGATTATGTTGACCGAAAAAGTACAAGTGGGGTATGTACTTTTATGGGATGTTGTTTAACATCTTGGTTCTCGAAGAAGCAAACTGCATTAGCCATATCAACAACCTAAGATCTAATATGTCTCCGCCGGCAAAGCATGCCAACAAGCACTATGGATGAAACAAGCTTAGTTGACTACGACATTCATCTAAGTGACATAGCCATTATATGTAACAATAAAGGTGCCATCGACTTAAGCAAGAATCCGGTATTGCACTCTCAAGAAGCATATAGAGATTCGGTCATCACTTCTTAAGAGACAATGTTCAAAAGGGGAACATCTCTATTGAGAAGGTAGCACCAGAAGACAACATAGCCACGCCCTCACCAAACCATTGAAGGAACAATTCAACCTACTGCTGCCTTGGTCTTGGTCTCATGGAACAATCATCGTAATTAGTTTTTAAACTCTACAAGGTATGTAAACACTAGCCTTCTTCTTTCCGAGTCTAGGATCTCTATTTCACACACAATTCACAAACAATACGGGAATTTTCAAAACCCAAGATAGGTTTTATTTACAACTCTGCATTTCATAATTTCTTTTACTTTTCAAGGTAAGTCTCTTTTACAACACGTAATTTCATACCTATTTTTTTTCAAGAATAAACGTTTTCTTCAAACAAAGAAACTTTTTCAAAATACTTTCTAAAAGGATACTTCTTCCCGTATCATTTTCATAAAAGCTAGTTCTCACGCCTAGGAAAACCTCTTTTTCTTTATTAATACAAAGTAAAACCCGCTTTTATTGCATCTCATGTCTTTTGAATGCTAAAGAGGACACACATAACTAATGTGGGGTACATTCATTTAAGCAACAATGAATTAAGAGCACTCGGGTTATCTCACATAATAGTATGCTTTTTCACTTCTAGTCTATTTTTCTTTTCTTTTTAGGAGTCGATATAACCGCAACTCCAAATAGTTTACATAAAGGCACACACTAGGCACAAACGTTTCCAAAAGGAAAATTTTTAAGCAGCTGAGTCACCAGTACCACTGATCCCAAAGCTTATAATCTGACCTGGACGGTTCCCTCAATGGAAGGATCCGTGGATCCGTGGAGATGGTTGAAATTCTCTTCTATTTTTCTCACTTTGGCTAAAAACCTCTATATTTTCATCATTTTACCCTTTTTACTAATGAATATGTTACTTAATGCTTGTGTTCTCATGATCACATGCCTTAAATTCATATCTAATCATTAGATTTTAGTCCACATTTTGGGTCAAGGATTCATTACAATGCATTATTTTTCTATAAATAGGGTTCCCAAAATGCTTGCATCTTCATCACTCTCAACCTCACAAACAACCATCATCATGTCATCCAAAAGATCTTCCAACATAGATGAATCACCTAGTGTAAACAATCCCTTTCAAGAAATCCAAAATTTTACCCTACCACCTTCCGTAGTAACACCATCCAAATCTAGAAAAACCGCACGGATTAGCATCCGGCCTTGTTGTTTAGCCAAACCATTGTCAAATAGTTCATCACCAACTCCTCTTTCACCACCAAATAGTTCCATAGTAGCACCTCCTTCATCTCCAACAAGCATACCACCATCATCACCTATCAAGTCTCCACCTAAAGTCACTCTATTGGAACTCCTTAAGACTCCAACAAGATCCCAACAAACCAACCAAAAAGAACTAGTCTTTTAACACCTCCCATCTCCAAACACAATTTACAATGATCTTGTAATTTCACCACCTTTAGCTCCCATTCTCTTACAAGAACATCTAGGTTCTTTTCCACCACTATTTCCAAACATTCCGGACTTTGATCCATATTTTTCAACTTTTCCACCACAACTTTCACATATCACAAATCAAACTAACCCGGAAAACTTCCGCACACATTACCCACATCATTTACATTGTGAACGTTGCCAATCCACTAGGGATCTTGCAATAGAAATTAGGGAAGAGAACTCATACTTAACCTCATCCTTGATCGCATCAACATCATCACCTGCCAAAACTTCCATCCATAACCCTATGCAAGCATGGAAGGAATCATTTTACTATTTTCTCTAGTATTTGTTTTTTTGAGTCATTTTCGTTAGAACTGTTAGGATTTGGAAAATCCAGTAGTTAAAGTGTCGGTCACCTCAAGTATATGTAATCGTTAGAAAGCTCGTAGTCGTAGTTATTTAATGTTAAGTAGTATTTAGTTTAGTAACACCGTGGAGGACGGACGGGTCTTTACCCACTGTATGCCCGATCCACAAACCGCCGTGTGTGGCATTTTATGTAAGTACTATAAATACTCTCTACCTCCCAAGGTAGAGTTGGAGCTCATAATAAGATTTTTCTTTCTCTCACTAAAGTTCCCAAACCTCTAACTCTCTAGAACTCATCTTATACGCCTACTTTGGTTATGGTTTGATGTGTATGTGAAATCCAATATGTTACAAATGGTATCAAGAGCCATGGTTAGATCATCTCTTACATATCTTTGGATTTCTAGTGGTTTTTAGGTGGTTTTTGAGTTTGAGAAAGTTTAGTGGTTTTTGCATCATTTGGTTGATTTCTAGTGTTAAAGTTTGGATTTTGATTGTACTTTTGTGTTTAAGATCATCATAAGTGTTTAGGTTTTGATTTAGAAGGCTTGAATCATCGTGGTTGGGTTGTTTTTGGATTGAAAAGTGTTGTTTTTGAGTTTTTTCATGCTAGCGACTTGAGTCACGATGTTCTTTTTTTGGTAGCGACTTGCTTTGTAAGTCTGTAGCGAGTTGTAGTGTATTTTGGTAGCAACTTGGTGCTTAGCGACTTGCCTTTAGAGACAAGTCGACAAAAAGTACTGTTAGTGGATTCTCCACTACGGTAATAGCTTGCGGTAAGGTAGCGACTTGCTTTCAATTTTGATAGCGACTTGTTCTTAAGTTTCTTAGCGACTTGGAGTTAGCGATTTGGACCAAAAGCTTAGTTGCTATTTAGCTTGACTTGACTCCTAGCTTACTTGGTGCATACTAATTTGTCATTAAAATTCATAGCGATTTGGAACTTAGCTTAACTTGTCTTAGCAACTTGGTTTTTAGCGAATTTGATTCAAGGACTTTTTAGCGACTTGGTTAATTTTTGTTTGTAATACGGTTTTCTCTTGATTTAGTAAAATCCTCGTGAAAGAATCTATTTCCCGGTTTAATCATAGAGTTATAAAATCCTGTAATCTTTTAAACATGTCTACCAACATACCTACAATCATCTCCACTGTTGCAAGGATGTTCAAGCAAATTGGTTCGATACTGCCCACCCATGCTTGACGTAACTGACTACGACTCTTGGGCTCAAAGAATCGATTGTACTGTCTTGGAAAGGAAAATGGGGTCAACATTCTCAAATCGATTGATGAAGGACCTTATCAGGTTGAGACTACAAGAGACATAATTGATACCGCTGCGATGGAACTATGATTTTGGATTGGACGGACCAAAGACATATGATGAGCTCAATGATAAGAGAGAAAAGAGATTCGATGTCGATATCGTGGCTTCTAACATCATACTTCAAGGTCTTCCAAAAGATATCGACAAAGCTTATCAATCACAACACCAAGCCAAAGGCGTGTGGGATAATGTCAAGATGCTTCTTTCGGTTCTGAATTAACTATGGAAGACAGAGAATCACAACTCTATGATGAATTTGAGCACTTCAAGATGAAACCCGATGAGAGTGTCTATGAGTATTACGTGAGATTCCACAAGCTTGTTAATGACATGAGGAACATCATAATGACTATGCCAAACATTCAATTGAACTCAAAGTTTGTGAACAACATGAATCTCGAATGGCACAAGTTTGTCACCTTTGTGAAGCTAACCAAAGGATTGAAGAATACAAACTATGAGCAACTCTATGCCTTCCTTCTTCGGAATGAGAGACATGCTATGTTTGGAAAAAGGATTCTTGATCAGTTCAAAACTAACCAGGGAGAGACAAGCTCATCAAATGATTCACCTGCCTTCTACTCAAACATTGGAATTACCACCAAAGCATCTCAAGTTATACCCATGGGTAATGGTAATCACAAACTCATTCCCGATCTTATGTTCAAACAAGCCGGCGATCGATGCACACGTGGGAAACTTATTAATCAACTGGCTCTCTGATTAGTCAAAACATGAACTCTTCCACACACCAACAACAACTCTCGAACGCATCCAATCCACACAATCAAGCCACTGTCAGAGATGGGAAAGTTATGGTGCAGCCAGTTCAAGAAAGGCAATACGAACAAGGAAGAGGTGGAGTGGTAGAGGTTATGTTGCGCAAATCGAATAGGGGAAGGAATGGAAATCAAGGTCAAGCAAAGCCAATCAAATGTTACAACTGTGGTGGTGAGGGACACATTGCAAGGAACTGCACATCTCCAAAACGCCCTCAAAATGCAGAGTACTTCATGGATAAGATGTTGCTTGTGCAAGCTCAGGATAATGGTGCAGCTTTGGATGAAGAAGAGTTGTTGTTTCTGGCTGAGGGAAATGCCAAGACATATGATGCAGATGTGGATGAGCAGCCAATTTAGGAGATAGGCCATAATCATTAGAATGCCTTTCAAGTAGTGATTGTGATGCATACGACTCGATGTTGATGATGAACCTATCTGCACAAACCATTTTCATGGCTAGCATTTCTCCAATGGTCTCTCCTAAAGTCTCTTCATCACCACAAGCTGGTCCATCCAAAGACAAAATCATTTCTGAGGTACTAAAACTATATGATGATGTTGATGTGCAAAAGATGCATGACAAAGTACAATCAACTGAAACTATTGAGTCAAATATTGAAAATATGGGTAATATCAATGTTGTCCCATATGATCAATATGTGAAACAAAGTGAAAGTGAGGTCGTACCAAGTGATGCATCTTCAGCAGTCAACGATGACTATGTTTTTGATGAATTCACTACATGTGCCCCTCGATGATTCTCGCTATCTCGAACTTAATGCCTATAAAGAACGAGTTGCTATTTATGAACAACGTGCTAAGTTTGAGTTAACTACTCGTGAGCGTGAGTGGATAACCAAATGCGCATAATTATTAGAAAAGTAATTTTAGAGAAGAAGTGTTAAAACAAGAGTTAAACTCCTTACAAGAAAAGCTTTCAAAAACCGCTAAGCAAAAACAAGAACTTCAAGAAAATGTTAAAGTGCTTAAGCAAGAATTTCATGCTAAGGAATCAAAAATTTTGAATGATTTTTCTAATCTAAAAACTTTGAAGAACAAGCTTGAAAATAAGTTGTATGTACAAGGGAATACCATTCAGATTGCTCACATGGTCACTAAGCATAGAGTTTTAAGCGATAAGCATAGTGTTCCCATTAAAGATAAACCCAACCCTCGAGTATGGAAGATAGCTAAAAGCTCAAAATGTAATCTATGATGGCAATGAGATTCTTAAACCTAGACAAAACCTAGTTGCTGAGTGACCGAGGAAGATAGAAAATTAGATGATGCATCTAGGGAGAAAATGAATAAGAAGCTAGAAGATTCTGAATGTAAAAGAATAACATAACGATCAAACCCCATGATTACAAGAAGGAAAACTGGATCTCCTTAAACAAATTTAAGCCTTAAACGTTGTTAACACTCGAACAAGTTTTTTCGAAAAGGACTTAGATAAGCAAAAGTCGAAAATCTTGTTGAAACAAACCCTCCCCTTAGGAAAATGCCTGCAGTGACCGTGTATCCTCCAAATACACCAATGCATTTAGTTCCTAGAACTATTGCCACTAAGAGTAAGACCTTAATCACCAATATGTTATTCTTCAACTATTTGTCGATTTTGAGAAAACTTGTAAGAAAAGGATCACACCCACTGGGATAACTCAAGGGGAAAGGGGTTTTGAGCAAACAAAAGAATGCTATCTAACTGAGGTCATGCCTTTCTTTAAACAACTAAAAGATCAATTTGAGAGTCTTAAAAGGGGATAGATTCAGATATTAAAGGAATGGAAAAGGAATTTGATGCAATGATAGTTGAGGTTAGTGACTATGAAAGAGCATTAAAATATAATGAGATTGAGAGGAAAACTTGCATACCTTGAATGAGAATCTTATTTCTGAATGTATTACTCAAGATGTGTTTTAATCGCTACAAATTGTTCCATTAATGCTTCTCAATTTCATGAATTATCTGTTGCTCTGAAAGTCTCCCATGATCGTGTCATTGAGCTTGAAAAGATTAATTTGAAACTTAATGAGAAAATTGATCGATGATCACGATAATTGTAAAGCATCTTTCTAAATTGGAAGTTGAACATTTTGTTTGCAATTAAAATATCAACATCTAAAGAAAATTGATCAGATGATCACGATAACTGTAAAGCATCTTTCTAAATTGAAGTTGAGCATCTTGCTTTGCAATTAAAATATCAACATCTAAAAGAAAATGTTAAAACCTCAAATATCAAGACATCCTTGGATGTTCCTGAATTTGATGCAGCTTTTGAAATTAGCAAACGTGATGAACAGATTCGAGCTCATTGTAACACGATCTGAAAGTTGAAAGCCCAAATCTCTCAATTAAAGGGTGAAATGAACAATGTGACTGGCTCCCAAATGCCTCCTCCTTTAGATTCTCTGAATTCTCAAAATTTTCATCTTCAAAACTTGGTTAATGCTTTACAAAAGGAAAATGAGAGTTTTCTAGAAGAAAATGAAAAGGTTAAACGACATTTCAAAGAGTTATATGATTCAATAAAAGTCACTCGTGACAAAAACAACGAAAAAATAACTTCTTCACAAAAAAAAATTGAGAATCTGAAGAGCCATGTAAAAGGGAAAATGCCAATGACCAATGGGGAGAATGGTACTTCAAAGTCATGTTTGTAATAAATATGCTTTGTCTCGTAAATATGTTCCTCCTCATCTTAGGAATAAAACTTGCCTTTTCAAACATATTTCTCATACCTTAAGGATAGTCTATAATGTCTCCGTGAGATTGTAGAAGAGGATTTCAAGAAGAAACCACTTGATAATGAAATTGGCCATGCATGCTTATATGCCAAACGATCTCAAGAACTTCTAGAATGTTAATTGCAACATGTCCTAAATCTTAGGTGAGCAAAGTCAATCCCTTGATACCCTGTTCTATGCCTAGTGCCAAGTATGCAAGTCATTCAATGCCCAATGCTATGAATGTGAACTTTAGTAGGCCTTCAAATAGTTCAAATCCAGACCTCCAGGTTAAGAAAGTGAACCCCGTGTGCCTTCTCAATAGCTCACATCCCAAAGACATCAAAACAGAAAGGCAAAAGTAGCAAAACCAACTAATGTTCCCATTCCTCTACAGAGTAATCGTGACATTAAAGCGAAAGGGTCAAAGTCTCAAGCAATACAAGGAATGATAGGACCTCGCAAGCTAAGAATGTGCATTGGAAGAAAGTAGAAGATCAATTTAGGGAGAATTTGAATAAAACGAATCGTGTTGATTCTAGTATTAGCTCTAAGCATACTGTAATTAATGCGAATTCTACTACTTTTGGAAAAACATGTAATGATGATTGCGTGGTTTCGCATTTACTAATCTTGAATGTGGTGTGAATGATTTGTCTAATGCATCAAATGCCCGATTAAAATTGTTAATGTTAAAAATCATGCTAAGAAGGCTAAAAGGCAAAGACGAAAGAAAGTTAGAAACAAGATTGGAAACCCACAGAAGAACATTTAGTAAGATAGGTTATCAATGGATACCTTTTGGCCATAAGGTTAATCAGACAATGCCCACTAGAAAATGGATGCCTAATGGTAGAACTATTCCCTTAAGAAGTGAACATACTTTGAATAGGTCAAATACGAATACTAGCACTACATCTATTCTACGATGATTCCATTGCTTCTATTTCGATGTGGGTGTTCCAATCATCAGCATTACTAACCAAGTGGAACCCATTCTTGCATGGGGATCCCAATTATCCGCTTATCCATTCTTGTCGTGTTCAACCGCAGATCGTTCAAATCGTTCTATGGTACTTGGACTCAGCCGTTCCAAGCATATGACCGAGACCGGCCGCTCATGAACTTCGTGAGCAAATTCATCGGATTAGATTCGGGAACGATCATTTGGTGCAATTATGGGTTATGGTGATTATGTAGTTGGAAAAGTGTAATCTCCAGGGTATATTATGTGGAAGGTCTTGGTCATAATTTTTTCTCTGTTGGTCAATTTTGTGATTCCGATCTAGAGGTGGCCTTTAGAAAACATACTTGCTTCGTTAGAGAACTTGATGGTGTGGAACTTTTAAGAGGAACACGTGGTTCAAATCGATACACCATCTCTATCGAAGATATGATGAAGTCTTCTCCAATTTGTTTGTTTTCAAAGGCTTCAAAAACAAAGTCATGGTTATGGCATCGTCGTCTCAATCACTTGAACTTCTGCACCATCAATGATCTCTCCAGAAAGGACTTAGTTGTAGGTTACCTAGACTAAAGTATGAAAAGGATCATCTTTGTTCAACATGCCAATTGGGAAAAAGCAAGAAGTATGCCCACAAATCCAAACCTACAAACTCACGAAGTTCTTCATACATTCATATGGACTTATGTGGACCCATGAGAGTGCAGAATATCTTTGGGAAGAAACATGTGTTAGTTGTGGTTGATGATTACTCTCGATTCACCTGGGTTAAGTTCCTAAGGACAAAGGATGAAACTTCAGATATCATTATCAAACTTATCAAACAACCTTGTGTTCGACTTAACAAAACCGTCGAATCATCCGAACAATGTATTAAATGGAACTGAGTTTGTTAATAAACAACTTAGTGAGTTTTATGAAAGTGTTGGAATCAGTCATCAAAGAAGTGTTCCACTAACTCCTCAACAGAACGGTGTAGTTGAAAGACTAAATCGAACTCTTGTGGAAGCCGCAAGAACAATGCTGATTTACTCAAAGGTTCCAATGTTTCTATGGGCTGAAGCCATTGCCACTGCATGCTACACTCAAAATCGGTCCCTAATTCACACTGCTCATGGAAAAACTCCATATGAACTTGTCCACGATAGAAAACCTAATCTCTCTCATTCCTTCGTGTTTGGTGCATTGTGTTATCCAACCAATGATGGTCAAGACTTAGGTAAACTAAGAGCAAAGGCGATATTGGAGTTTTTGTTGGTTATGCACCAAACAAGAAGGGTTACCGAATCTACAACAAGAGAACCCAAAGTATCATGGAAACAATTCACGCTACGCTCGATGAGTCGACCGTCAAATGGCTCTGGACAATCCAGCTTCTAGACCCAAGACTTCAAGACAGTCCCATTGGTTCATCCCGTGTACCAAACTCATTTCCAACAACTCCATATGTACCTCCATTCGAAGATGATTTAAAGAAATTGTTTGATCCAATGTTTGATGAACACTATGAACCAATGTGATGAAATGTCAATTCCATCAACAAAGGCTGCTCCTATCCCTGTGAATGAAGTGAACCCTTCAGTCTCAATATCATTAAGTCAAGAAGCGCCCACGATCACTCTGTCTCATCAACAAATCATCAATCATCAAATGTACATCATGGAATTGTTTCTAGCATCAATGATGAAGTTAATCCCTTTGCTACCCCGAAGATGCTCCATTTGAAAACATATTTGCTCCTGAATCATCATCTGAACCATCTTCATCGGGAGACATCGACTCTACTTCGCCCACAACAACAACCACATGAACACCTTAGAAAATGGACACATGATCACCCATTAGACAACATCATTGGAAACCCTTCTCATTCAATATCCACAAGGAAACAACTTGCAACCGATGCCTTATGGTGCTTCTTCAACTCTCGTGACTCTCTAAGGTCGAACCAAAAGACATTAAAACCGCCATGAATGAAGACCGCTGGTTCAATGCCATGCAAGAAGAAATTCATGAGTTTGATCGACTAGAATTATGGGAATTAGTACCGCTCCGTGATTGTGCTATGATCATTGCTCTCAAATGGATCTTCAAAGTGAAACTTGATGAGCATGGTGATGTCTTAAAGAACAAGGCTCGATTGGTTGCCAAAGGATACCGCCAAGAAGAGGGTATTGACTTTGAAGAATCATTTGCCCCTGTTGCTCGTATCGAAGCTATCAGAATCTTCTTGGCTAATGCGGCTAGTAAGAACATGGTAGTCTATCAGATGGATGTGAAAACGCATTTCTAATGGAGATTTGAAAGAGGTGGTTTACGCCACCACCAGAGGGTTTGTGAATCCGAGCATCCTACTCATGTCTATCGCTTGAAAAAATCCCTTTATGGTTTAAAGCAAGCTCCTAGAGCATGGTATGATATGCTGTCAAAGTTTCTTCTATCCATCGGATTCAAAGAAAGGAGCATTGATCCGACATTGTTCACCGTGAAGTCGCAAACATTTAATTCACGTTCAAATTTATGTTGATGATATTATCTTTGCCTCGACTGACCCAATGAATGTGATCATTTTTCAAATGAAATGGGTTCCAAATTTCAAATGTCAATGATGGGACAAATGTCATTTTTCTTGGGATTACAAATTTCACAAAGTCCCTGGAGGCATTTTTATAAATCAATCTAAATATGCAAATGAGATTTTAAAGAAATTTGGATTTGTATCATGTGACACCGCTGACACTCCCATGATTGAACGTACTAAGCTCGGATGAGGACCACTCGTGGATCATGGTAGATCAAACGAAATATCGAAGTATGATTGGACCACTCGTGACATCTTGTTCGCCAGGTGCATGTGTGCTAGATACCAGGCTAAGCCTACCTAAAAGCACCTTGAAGCGGTTAAATGGGTCTTTCGGTATCTCCAAGGAACCATTAATATGGGACTATGGTAAAGCGACACCGGTATGTCACTAACAAAAGCCTATGCGATAGCCGATCATGCAGATGTCAAGATACACGCCGGCACGCCGAGGTGCTCAGCTTTGGGTGATAAGCTTGTAAGCTGGTCTTCACAGAAGCAAATGAGTACTTCTATTTCCTCTACAGAGGTGAATACATAGCCATGTCATCTTGTTGTGCTCAAATCCTTTGGATGAGATCCCAATTATCTGACTATGGCTTTGAATTCAACAAAATTCCTCTGTATTGAGATAATAAAAGTGCTATTGCTCTCTCATGCAACAACGTTCAACACTCAAGAGCAAAGCACATCGACATTCGACATCATTTCATCTGGGAGCAAGTGGAAAACGATGTGGTGGAACTCTATTTTGTGAAGTCGAATACCGTTAGCGACATCTTCACCAAAGCTCTTCCAAGAGAACGTTTTGAGTTTATTCTTCCTCGACTTGGCTTGAAAAGTCTTCAACCAGAAACACTCAAACGTCTTCAGGAGGAAGACGAGGAGTAAAGGTCTTTCCTTCATCTATATTTTGTATATATTTATTCAAAAGGCAAAATACAAAATTATAAAACCAACTAAAAGCAAATAGAAAAATATAAAACTTTCAAAAAAAAAATCCATAAAAATTTGAAAAACTTGAAATGTCTCAAAAAATATTGTTCTTTTTGTCATGTTTTTACCTCGATTCGATTATATCTACGATCTTTGTGTTGTCATTCAAAGAATGACACGGGACTTTAGATGTTGTTCGAATGTTACAAAAATAATATATATATATATATATATATATATATATATATATATATATATATATATATATATATATATATATATATATATATATAGAATCTAGATCAAATAAGATCAAACTTAAAGTTATTAAAATGAGATCATACTAAAATTTGACAAATGACACGCTCCTTACAATAAAAATAATTTTTTATTACTACAATCTAAAATTGTTAAAAGTTCGACAGATTTCTTTTTAAAATTTATAAACCTAAGTGATACACTTTGATTAGAAGTGTAATTGTAAGTGTTTTGTATGTGTATCATTGGAGTATTTATTATGTAATGTGTATCGATGTATCGCTAATCCAAACTATGTATCATTTGTTATTAGTTGCTAAAATGTTAATTTGTATTAAAATATTATTTTTTTGTGTATTATTTCTAAAATTGTTATTTATAAATATTTTAGTGATTTTTTACACTTGATCTTATTTTTAAAACTTTAAGTTTGATCTCACATTAACCCTCCTATATATATATATATATATATATATATATATATATATATATATATATATATATATATATATATATATATATATATATATATATATATATATATATATATATATATATATATATATATATATATATATATATATATTTTGGGAGAAAGTAAAACAATGGTTTATTGTCATTTCGTGCAATAACCCGCTTTTCAAAGAAAGAAAACGAGCCATGTTTTATCTCTTGTTTTAAACCCAATGCTCAGATTTAAAAACAAAGCAGTGTCATCAACAAGACAAATGTTTAACTTCAAATATCTTTCCTTCTAAAGATTCCTCTAAAAATATTTGCAATCTTATGAAAACTCAATTGTTTTGAAAACACTTCGGACTCTATTTTGGAAAATCAAAAGAACTTTTCAAGTGTCAAAATTCATTCATCAATCAACACTTTCATTGATTGAGGGGAGAATGATTTTTCAATTAAATCAAAAGTGTATTTTCAAACAATGGTACCGTTGTTATTATTATGTTTTCAAAAGATACTCAAGCATGTTTAATCTTTGGAGTCTAAAGTCTCAAAATCCGATCCTTATCAGTTAAAACGTTTTCATATCAAGTCATAATTCTCCTTAAATGCTTTCAAAATCAATTTAAATCTACAGAGATCACAAATCTCAAATTATTTGATAATTGTGATCGGGGGAGAATTTGTGATTTAAATTAGATTTATACTGATAATTCGGTAAATGGTTTTATTAGGATGTACAAGCTCTTCTTCCCACATGTGCCAAACGATTTCAAATTATCCATGCACATGTTGAGGGGGAGCATCTATCTTAAACCACAAAGATTTGAAACGTGATTGATTTGTCTCTAAGTGCAGGTTCCCTCTAGTATGTGCAAAACTCTTTCAAACCTCGAGGCACATATTGAGGGGGAGCAAACTTGTGAAAACCTCATCCTTCCCTAATATACTTTATCTACTTGTTTGATCATGGGAAGTGATGTTGATATCTTTTAGAAAGTGGTAATCAATGAAGTTAATTCTTCCTCTTGCCTCCGTGTGCTAAAACAATTTCAAATACATGAAGCACATGTTGAGGGGAGCTCTTTCTAAAAATATAAAAAACAATTCAGGTACAAAATGCTTTGATAATATATCACAAGTATCCGGATTGATTTTCAAATGGTTTTCAATTGGTTCCAATGGCAGATGAACAATACCAAAAGACCGACCAACTTTACTTTATGTATGGTGATATAAGGATGATAAGGTTAGGTTGAGTCCCATGATCCGCCGTGAACCGAGGGATCTACCTGTGGACAATCCACTAGATAGTGTAGAAGTCCTTAGGTATGATGAAAAAGGAGAAAAGTAAGAAATGGGAAGAGTGCGATCGAGATAGAGCTAGAACCGGAATAAACCCAACAAGGTTCTAGTAATGAAGTCTCAGTAAGCACTGAAGGGGTTGAAGAATGAAAAGAATTGAATGTGAAAAGGGTGAAAAGAAATAGCCCTCCATTTATTCAACCTTAGGCGAAACCGGTTCAATTCATATACTACTGGGTGGTTACCAAGGTAACATCGGTATTGAAGACAAGACGTCTTGGACCCAGTGACGCGACTCAGCACTTCAACTTTCCAAACCACTCAAGTTCCTCTTAAAAGGGCTTGTTTCATTCTCACGGGAACCGACATAATCTATCGACTTTCTCTTAGAGATTGTTGATATTGAAGAAGGAGACCCTCTCCCTAGTCTCCGGCATAGGAACCAAATATGCACAATTGAGTCTAGAGCCAGAGATCATCAATAAATCTCATTAGGACACTTTCAATGAAGACTCTCTTTTTCACACAATGTGGAAAGAGAGATTATATCTTAAGAGTCCTACGCATTATCCTTGTGGTATTGCAGAACATCTAAGTGATATGCATACATATTCACAATGAAGATGGAAAGCCTTCTGGAGCCAACATCAAACAAGCCCCTGGTAGGTGGCATGTGAGATCTATCCAATAGATCAACCATGTGACAACTGAACGTAAACAATGGAGCTTATTCAATCTTTGAATCAATCCTGGTTCATGTTATGGATTGACGGATACCTTTGAAAAACCGGTTGTTGTGCTTTAAAACTCTTTTCTTTAGCACATCGACCGTGTACTTATTTCTCAAAATAAAAGGTGTTTATGATTGATAATTGATTTTCATTAAAACCTTCGTTGTATTGCAAAAACAATTTCTATTGAGCAATACACGATTGTTTTTCAAATCTCTTTTCATCAATTAGTGAATCTCATTTCGATGGTTCACTCACTCCGGTTGTCTTTGAGACGCCCGTTTGAGAATAGCTAGAGCAGTACTAAACCCTCGCCAAGGAAATTCTTCGAATTATACCCGATCACATGCGCGACTTTTCTTGATCAACGGGGAACCGTGGGCGGGCCGTGTACCTCAATTCAACGAAAGTGATCAAAGACACTTTCGATGTTTTATTGCTAACCTGCCTTATGCAGTGTAACGCCCGGACGCTTGCAATGATCGAATGGAGCGGTCAATCCATAGCCGCATGCTCACACAACACATTCATATCTAAAGAAATCATGATTAGTGCATCAATGACTCGGATATTTTCACTCCATGCTTCGCTTCTGCCTTGCCAATATCATGAATCAACGAAAGCTTCCGCTACTCTGATTAGAAGAAATCATGATCCCGAATGTGAGCATGTCGGTCCAAAAGTCACAACATCACATAATACCAACATCACAAAGGATGAGTCGAGATCTAATGTTGTGATGATCTCAAAGCGGCTCAAAACTCATTATCACGTGGATCAGCTAAAGACCTCCACTCAGATTATCCAAACATGCAAAAATGAAGAATCAAAGACTACGAGCTACATAACAAGAATCCAAGAACAATCTCAATGTAATATACGTTTGTTTTCTATGTAATTTAATGTGTGTTTGAGGTGACCTCCCTTAGGGGAGATTGTTAGGATTTGGAAAATCCAGGAGTTAAAGTGTCGGTCACCTCAAGTATATGTAATCGTTAGAAAGCTCGTAGTCGTAGTTATTTAATGTTAAGTAGTATTTAGTTTAGTAACACCGTGGAGGACGGACGGGTCTTTATCCACTGTATGCCCGATCCACGTACCGTCGTGGCTTTTATGCAAGTACTATAAATACTCTCTACCTCCCAAGGTAGAGAGTTGGAGCTCATAATAAGATTTTTCTTTCTCTCACTAAAGTTCCCAAACCTCTAACTTTCTCTCTCTAGAACTCATCTTATACGCCTACTTTGGTTATGGTTTGATGTGTATGTGAAATCCAATATGTTACAAGAACAAGTCATGTTCTTAGTTTTACATGTTTGTATGTGGCATAAATACCACTACATTTTATTA
>OU343225.1:290578998-290657338 GCA_910596185.1 Chrysanthemum makinoi | reverse complement strand
CTTATCACTATAACTATATGCCGCTATATAATTATGTTACTATATATGGATACTCGTCTAATATTATTTTATTATCATTTCCCAACTTCCTATTTACGTAATTGGTTTATATTAACAGGCTTTTAATTTGTGGACTAACAAGAATAATTTAATGTGTGGGCTGATGCATGTGGATTATTATTTCATTCTGGGTCATTGTCTACATCTACAAGTTACCTTATAATTTCAATTGTTGGCTAACAAGAATAATTTAATTTGTGGCTGAAGTGGATTATTTAATTTATTCTGGGTCATTGTCTACAAGCTACCTTAAAATTGCAATCAATATGTAGACCTTGAAAATTGCAATCAATATGTAGACGTAGCGGTTGTATACTAAATTAAGTGATTTGGAGATATTATTATACTAAGCTATTTAATTGAGAGATATGTTTTTGCTGACCTTCTTATTATGATGAAACAAAAATTTAGGCCTACTCATTAAGTGAAAAAAAAAAAAACATTCTTTTTAGCTTTTCTTTGTCCAAAAATATGTAGACTTCGATGGTGTTTTTTAAATTAAGTAGTTTGGAGTAATATCTAGATTAGCCACTTATTCAAAAGAAAAAAGCTTTTATTAGTGTCCTTATTAAGATTAAATAAAGGGTTGCATAAGTGAAAAAGAAACACCCTTTTTTTAGTCCTAAAATGTTGTTTAGTCACACGTTAAAAAGTGTCACTAGAAGCCAAAAAATGTCACTTAAAGCCAAAGAAGTGTTCCCGTGTCACTAAAATAAAAAAATGTCTCACTAAAAAATTATGTGTTCACCTATACGGCTATACATATTTTATTTTTATTTTTTGTAACAAAAATTTCACCTATCTTAGAAAGTAAGTAAAGGTGCTGTCCGTAAACACCTATTTAAAGTGACAAGTGTGAACCTAATGTATTCGTTGAAAATGCTAAAATAGGTTTTTAATTTATTGTTTTTTACCTACATTCAATTTATAAAAAATGTCACCAAAAGTCGGTTTTTATTTGTGTCACTAATCTCTATCCAACATTAGATTTCAAAATTCATGCAACCTAATTCTTATTGATATATTAATATTAATATCTTCAATGCTTTAAAAATAAACAATCTCTTAGCTAGCCTATTTTAACAATAAGTTAATATGCATGATGCAAATAATGATAGATGAGAATGGTGAAATTGTTGTCACCATAATCACACGTCTAATAATAAACTAGATAGAGAAAGTGCACTAGTATAAAAACAGGATTTGGTCACACATAGTCGAAATGGAACGGCCACACATTCGCATATTTGTGTGGCTGAAGATACGAAAATTGACAACATTTACTAATTAGTCACACATGAAAATTTCGATTGTGTGACCATTAGAGCAATATTGCAGCACAATGAACATTGTGTGGCTAAAGATATCTGGTAATTTTGTTTACGATCATTTAGCCACATATGAATTTGGAGCAGCGTGACAAATACAAGTAACCTTGATGCGTTAGTCACATGAAGTAATTTGTTGTGTGTCTAAATCCTATAGTCAAAATTTTGTCACACATTATTTAAAAATTGTGATATATTTTTAACTAACTCTTTAGCCACATCTAAAATTGGAGCAGTGACAAATGAAAAGTAAGGTTGAAGCATTAGTCGCGATATACATATAAGCGGTTGACAAATATATGTCACTTACGCTGAACTAACTGTGACCAAATGCCATATATGGTCACACTAAATGTTTTGTCACACATTCGTTAAGTGTAGCCAAAATCCAATACATATGTACACCCCAAATGACTTCGGTGAGGCATCTGAGTATTGGGGTGCTAAATTGATATCACAGCATAGCGTAGAACAATTGGTTTTCATAAATAAACTTTTATTGCATTCTTAGAAGCAATGTTTTGCATTTATTGATTAGTCGCGAGAAAATTGCCCATTATAAACGGTGGTCGATTCATAAATCAAATTAAATACATGGCAGTACGCTGCTACGCACATCCAAGATAGTATCGCGCCGAAGCACGAAGATACATGCTAAAGATTGACTACTGGTGAGTTCATAGGTTTATTTAAAAGGGATTTGATTTTCTTTATTTCAAATTTGGTTTTGATGATCATTCGTCTTGCATAATGTAATGAAATTTATGATTTCAATTCATAAAAGGGTTTCATAAAAGGATTTCAATTGTAGACCATAAAAAGTATATACATTAAATTGAATATAATGCCATATTTTATAAATTTATTCTGTAGCACTAAGCTCATGTAGCGAAGCCTCTACGGTTTAAGTATGCACAAGGAAGTCATACAAATAAGGAGCCCATGGCGGGGTATTTATCCCAATCCTTTCGGTCCCGACATGCTATATGTTTAGCCTTGACCCCAGCGGGAATTGACGAGCGAGTCACCGGTAGATCTATTTATAACATTAGTGCTTTGAGGTGGCCGGTTCATAAAAGGGCAATTTGGGATCTAAAATCTTAGCTAGGCTAGCATAATATTCTAGGTCAAACATTTTGGTATGGTCCATAAAACATCTATGTATGATGAATCTTAAAACATATCAATCAAAGGCATAGTATGCATGGAGATGTACCATTTAAATCATTTAAGTAAAATGAGCATGTATCTTCCCCCAAAACAAGTATAAAACAATTAAAAGTAGGGGCTATGAAACTCACCTTGGCAATGTGCAATATGAAGTCTAAAGGGAATTAAATCAAGGAGTGATAGTACCGCGGCTCCGTCTGTGACCTAATTAATACGACAATTTAGTCTTTATGTTTAAGACTCGATAAAGTTTAACTAACTTTATAAAATTTTCAAATGTTTATTTGTTGTTTATTTGCTTGTGTATGCGACATTTATCTTAAAACAATTTACAAGGTTGGATGGATCTAGAAGCTTAGGAGGGATGACATGGAAGGAAGTCTTGAAGGGCTTTCACGACTTTGGTAAAGAGAATACTTGGAAGGTACCTTGAAGAGATATCAAGGATGAACAAGACTTGGTTTGTTGATAGCGGATGGCGATGTAATACGAAAGTATGTACATTTGTTATGAGACATTATCGGATTAATTGGATATCATGAAGAAAGAAAGTATATTTATATATATCCATATTTATATCGCTACTAAAAGTCTTGAGTATAATATGACTTGTATACATTAGTAAATTTCAAAATACATTTCACGGGTCATAAATGTATATACTTTAAAAGAATGGTTAAGCAAAAATGATCAAGCTTGTACTTTGAAAAGACAAGTAAGTGTCGATATAATTGTTTCAAATTGTTATGGAAAGTATATATCATATTTGTAGAAGATAGAGTGACGGATGTATGACCTTTTGTCCTTAGTGACTATTGTCAAAACAAAAGTATTTCTTGTTGAGATTAAATAATTGCAAGTAAATATTTACCAATTCTATATTCTTAATAAATTTTTGGGTATAAAACTTCCATTTTAGGTTACTACCAGGAAATATGGGTTGTATGTTCCAATAATTTGATTTTGAAGTATAATAAGTGATACGAAAATATAGTTCTATAGTTTAGGTGTAAAACTCATTTTATCTAATAGATCGGTTTTCAAGTTTTATTTATTGTTCCCATTTAGATTACTCTATTTGTGGCTTATGTTTTAAATATATTAGCGATATATTACGTATAAACGTGTAATTAATTTATGTGAGTGCATAAGATGTAATGGTTGGGTATTGAGTTGATAAATGGAATGAGGCGGGATTTGGTAGAAATTACTTTCGAGACTTCTTCTTTGCTACACATACACAGTGGGCTATGCGAAACCAAAAGGAACCCCTTGACATTTGGGCTTAGAAGCTTGATTATTATAAATGCTAGCCGTACCTAGAGCATGGGTTGGGCACGGTATCTTTCTAGCAGGAACACCAATGCGCTTAAATTTGAATGATTGAAATTGAATTGGTACAAATTGAGACTTGAGCTTCAATCCCTCCACCTTGAATTACAAAAGCCCCAACTCAATTGGAAAAATCCCTTTGATAAGATAGAACCCTAATTTTTGAATTTGGTTGAAAAGTGAATGAACTCTCTGTGAATCTTGACTCTTGTATAGATGAAGAGGGAAAGGGAGCCTTCTAATCTTCTTGACCCCACTCCATGCCTACAATTGTAATACCCTTTTGGATTTGATCTTTCTTCTTGGCCCAGCCACAAAACTCATGTGATGTCTAGGAGGATAGGTAGCTATTTGGGATGATGGGGTGAGGCTTTTGAGCTAGCTTTTCAAAATGAAGATGAAGTTACCATTTTTCGTTTGTTTTGGTTTGAGTGTTCGACAAAGGAGAGAGAGGGACAACATAGCGAAAGCGTGGGTGAGAGAGAGAGGGAGATAAGAGTGTTATCTCTTTTTGTTTTGTATTATTCAAACCATTTTAATGTGGTACCAGGTGTTTTGTCGAATCCTCGAGTAAAGCGTACCTTCCGGTGCAGAAATATAAAAATTATATTTTCATAAGCGATTTCTTAACGTAATAATATGACATTCTTATTATGTTTTGAAATTTGATTATAAATGTTTACGCGTTATTAATTTGGTGTGGGGTATGCGTCTTTGGTCTTGAAGTGACTTTTAATTCACGAGATAACTTCTAGATTTTCTTTAAATAAATTATCATTTGAATGATAAAATGCATATATTTCACTCATCTCATTATTTATTTTTAGGTTTTGCATGCTCTTGTAGGTATCTGGAATAACAATGGACTAAGCTTATATACTTAAATTTTAAATTTGGGACAATAATAAATTTCCATGGAGTACTCCGGTGGATAAGTATTGTAATGCGGTGTATTACGAGGTATTTAAGGAAGCGAATGACTTCGTTTTTAGACTTGAATATCGATAATTGTCAGAAAATAATTGATTTAAATTTTCTGACGTCTTGAGTATTATTATAATAATCCGAAATTTTACGGGTTGTTATAACATATGATCACGTAAGTTAATATGTGTGTTTAAAGTTTAGTTTGTGTTAGCTTGCCAAAAGCTAATCTATATAATCACATTTACTATTAACACTGTGACCAAATGCCATATATGGTCACACCTAAGCGTTTGTCACACATATAATTTAAGTGTAGCAAAAGATTCAGTACATATGGTGGCGTAACTTAATATGTGGCCATTGGATGATTAATAGTTAACAAAATACCGTTTTTCACTTTAAACACCATAGGTAGCACTTATTAACACTTTTAGCCACTTTGGTGTTTAATTGTATGTGACTAAATACCCAAAACAAACATGTTTTGTGTGACTAAATGTTATAAAGGCACACAAACATAAATTTCATGTAGCCATTGGATGATCAATAATCACAAAATACCGCGTTTCTTCACGAAACACCATATAGTCACACTTATTAACACTTTTAGCCACTTTATGATTAATTGTATGTGACTAAACACCCAAAACAAACATGCTTTGTGTGACTAAATGTTAGAAAGGCCCCACAACATGAGGGAATTCAGCTATGGCATACAACATACATTTCTTCACTTTAAACACCATATGATCACACTTATTAACACTTTTAGCCACTTTATGATTAATTGTATGTGACTAAATACCCAAAAGAAACATGCTTTGTGTGACTAAATGTTAGAAAAGGCCACACAAACATAAAATTCAAGTGGCCATTGGATGATCAATAGTCACACAAAAAACTATTCTATTTTCATAAACAGAGAACTAACTCACGAATACTAAAGCAGGACTTAACTTGAAGTGCGCGGACTTAACTTTGTCTTTGGCGACCTTAACCACTAAAACTAACCTACCAGACTTAACTTTTTATTGGCAGCTTTAACCACTAAACTTTTTTGCTTATAATAGTCACACCATATCACAAATGTGTGTCTAAATTATGTTTATGGCCACATTATAAGGGTATTATATGTGACCAATACATTCAAAATAGTCACATTGTAGAAATATTCATGTGACTATTATTTATAACAAATGTGAACTCAAACGGTTCCCTAGGGCGGCGTAGAATGAGCGAAGCCTATTCCGGAAGCGACCAAGGTTCCTCGGCGTTAAGTAGACCAAGTTTCCTAGGCGGCGTAAAGCGTGACGCGGCGGTTTCTAGGCGGCGTAGAGACGGCGAACCTATTCGAAGCCAAGGTTCCTCGGCGTCGTAGACCGAGTTTTCTAGGTAGCGTAAGCGTGTCAGGCGGTTCCTAGGCGGCGATAAAGCGCAGGCCTATGCACGAAATGACTAGGTTCCTCGGCGTCGTAGATAAGTTTCCTAGGCAGCGGCGTAAAGCGTGCCCCGGCGGTTCCTAGGCGGCTATTAGAACTTTCCGGAGCCTGGCCGAACCGACTAAGGTTCCTCGATGTCGTTGACCGAGTTTCCTAGGCGGCGTAAACTGCCGCGGCGGTTTATCATTAACCTTGATATTAGTCACATGAGTGTTTGTGGGCTAAATTCAAGAGGTTATGTATGGTCACATGAAGTATTTATTTAGGTGTCTAAATCATAGAGTCATATCTTGTAACACATTATTGAAGTGTAGTCACAATTCGATACATATCACAAATGTGTAACTAAATTATATTCACAGTAATAAAAATAGCAAGAAAATAAAAAAGGATGTTACACACTAGCAAGAATCGAACCTGCGACCTCCCTTGGAGTCAAGTGATTTACCATCTTCTTGGGGTTACATATTAGTTATTGTAATGCATTTCCTTTTAATATAGAAGTTTAAGCTTCATTGTTTTTGGCTAGCTGACTTAAGAGTACTTATAGAAACGCTTATTAAAGCGTGACTTTTCTCCCTCTGCTTATTTTCAATTTGTTTCACTTTTAAAATTTCGAATCTAGCAAAACTAAATAAGTTGTAGGTTATTTGGTTTAAAGAATAAATATCATAACGGTTTAAACCGTTTTCGTTCATTTTTCTTGATTTAGACCATTTTTTATGCGTATGGGACCGTTTTTGTCTATTGTCTAGCGTTTTCTTAAAAAATAGGTATGGCATTACAAAATATGAAAGCGAACCTGCATGTCAGCAAAACAAAGAAAAAGGAGAAGGGCGTGTAAGAAAGCGAAAAAATCGTACAAAATATCTGAAAATGTAATAAAGTTTCACAGCGTTTTTTAATACGGAGGAAGAAAGCGTTAAAAAAGCTTGAAAACATATGAAAGCGAGATAAAATTGTCCAAAGCGTTAAAAATGGATGAAATAGATTAGAAAATGTCGAAATGGGTAGAGACCGCGGTCGCAATCCCGGTCGTAGTCGGTCAAATCTGTCGAAATCTGTCGAAAATTATCAAAATCGGTAAAAAACTAGCGAGATCGGACAAAATCGATTGAGCGGTCAAAGGGGAAAGCGTTACTGAAGCGGATGGCATTAAAGCAAATACAAAGCGATATAAAAGAAATGTTATATAGTATTTGTCTTAGTTTACAAAACCCAATGCACATGACCCATGACCCATATTGATTACATTTGTCCGATCACGGTCATGTATTGGTCGATAACATGCAATTATAGCCTTTACAACCAATGCACGATAGAACCGCACGTATTAATTACCCATTGTCAACAATCATGGATGTGTTGTAACATGACACTCTAAGCAACTATAACCCAATGCATATGACCCATATGATATTAAATACCCATTAATAGATGCTTGACCGGTGATAACCTAATGCACATGAACCATGACCCATGTGAATTAGCCATTATCGCGTCATACATGGAACACATGCGGCTTAGTAGGTGTAGTGTTATGTGTGAAGGTTATATGAATTGTATTTGAAGTTATTAAAAGCGGTCATGCATAGGTTGACCGGCTTGGTAGGTGTATACTGCGTTTATCACTGAGACACTAAGAAGCAAGTATCAATGACCTCCCGATCATGTTTATGCAGGATCGAGAAAGTTTAGACTTCGGCTTGAGCTTGACTTCAAAAGATCGATTTATATGTAAAGATGTTTTTTCTTACACAAATTAAAATTGAAATATCGCCTAAGAATGAATTGGTTAGACTTTAAAGCTCGAAAAGCTTCGATACATTCATAAATAAGTATTTACACTAGTACCTTACATACAAAATATATAAAAAACATATGCTCTATCACACACAAACAAGAAGCTCAGCAATAACTTCGAGTCAAACTTATACAAGGTTGAGCTCAACTCACTAAACATTTCAGTTCATTTGATTAAGGCTGATCTTGAGCTCAAAGCTCGATAAGAATCGACTCTTACGAACTCTAATAGGCGAGCTGAGAAAGCTGTTTATCTGATCGAGAATAAAAATTAAAAGTTTAGCTCAAGCTTGGTACGGTAATATATCATTTCGCTAATAAAACAAAGATTAAGATATTTCCACGTGTTAAATTTATATGTAATATTTTACATGTCCCACACTTAGTTTTTCACAAAATAAAATTTCCCTCTCAACTTTTCACAAATCCAGCCTAAATTTTTCCCCAAAATCAAATTGCCCCTCTACTCATCTTTATCCTTTTTTCTAATATGAAATTTTCCATTCTAACTTTTCACAAAGCCCGCCTAATTATTTTCCCCAAAATCAAATTACCCGATGTAACATCTCCGCGGAAAAAAAGCATTCATTCTTCAGTATCACAACTTTAAAATACAAACAAGAAACCTCCCATACCGAATAATTAAAGCGCAATATCCTCCCATGGTGAAGATGAGATGTTCAAAGTGAGTGAGAACATGGTTTCTCTTGTTTGTATTACTTGCAGAAGAAAGGCTTTTGAAAGATTGAGAGGTGTCCATATTTGGATCTCATAAAAAACAGCGATAACAGACAAAGGCGACAACCACGATCCATTACTATCCCAAGACCCTTTAACAAAACACATTTTTAAAAAGCATTGATAAAATGGGTGCATAACCTAACTTCCCAAAACAACGCTCCAAACCTCATGAAAATGATAGCTACTGCGATTTCGTCTCCTTGTCTTAACGGCATTGTTATTCCTATTTGTAGAAAACTAGAAGGGGGGTTGAATAGTTTACTGATTAAAACTTTGTTTTGAAACTTATTGAAAGATCAATTGATATTGATCTTGAGTATGTTAATGAAATATGCAAGCAATATGTAATGAGTAAATAAGGAAAGAAATGATCAAACCACAACATGTTGTTTATAGTGGTTGACTCCTACAAGGACTCTTTTTCCTTGCCCTACTCCACTCCCCGAGTCTCACACTCGAGAGTTAAACTTCACTAGTCAACAAGCTCCTTTCACCGGCGGAGAAAACCTTTACACTTCGCTTACACTATTTCCGACACTAAGCTAGATGTCGAGTTCTTTCCAAGGGTACAACTACTCCCACACACAATGTATTTTGAGGACTAAAATACTAACCACTCACACTCAAAAGATTATGATGGTTTGATACAACAATGAAGTATGAATCAACACTAGATCATACAACACTAAACAAACAAGACTTCCAACTTCTCGTTGAAGCTTGAATATGACTTGATCTTCTTTGCTACAAAAGAGATCACTAATATGATATGAAACTGAGTTAGAAGGGTTAGAGAGAAGATATGTATGAGAGTATGTTAGAAAGGGATGAGAAACTACTTGGCTTGGCATTGCTGTTTATAGCCAAATTGGGCGAGGCGTCCACGGACCGCGGACCCCTTAAAAGGGTTCGCCGTGTACCAAATGGTACCGCCAGATCGGCGAAGATATCAAATCTTGTCTAAAGTCAACTCTATCTAAGTAAGATTGTGCAAGATATGAAGAGTACAAATCTTCACAAAATATCTAATGGAATCTTCCAATGATCTCCATGATGTAATACATGATGTCAAATGTTGTATTACTATTAATAGAAATATGCAAATGCTTAAGTAGTGTTTGGTTTTAAGAAACTAACACATTCTACAAACTATTATCATACATAATGATTAGAGTCATATCAAGATGTTACTAATCATAAATGTAAATGCTTGAATGATGAATATATTGTTTAAGAAAGCTTGTTTTAATATCTAATAAACTTGACAAGCTTTAAGCTTTTATAAATTAAATTTACTTTTATCGTTAACAAAACTTAGGCAAAGATCAAAAATATAAATAACGTTTAATGGCGATATTTGTATTAACAATCTCCCCCTTTTTGTTGAGGACAAAATATAAATTTAATTTTATAAAAGAAACAAAGTTTGTACAAGAGTTATAAAAATATTAGTTTTAGAGCTTGAAAAAGAAATGATAATGCAAGTGTATGAAATTTGACTTTTTATGAAAGTCAAAGAATTCACTAATTGATGCATGATGTTGACTTTTTGGAAAGTCAAAGTATGCAGTTTGACTTTTCAGAAAAGTCAAATATAAATAATTTCAAAGTTCTATATTTTCTCCCCTTTTTGTCTCAACAAAAAGAAGAGGCTATCTTGGAATGTAATGAGCAGAGAGCTATTATCTCCTTGTTCAAAGCTCCCCTAAATTGGGTGCTTTTATGGGAAGATACATGGATTGTGAAAATAAAGCTACCAAAAAAATTAGTAATAATGATCATTCACAAGCATTTCCAAACACTATGTAATGACACCAACAATATAAGAAACAACATTCATTAGTTAAAATTTTTCATGAGTAAAGATCATGAAAAGAGAACACAATGATGTGTTTCTAGTACAAGAAAAATGAAAATTATCCTAAAAGAGCAAATAAAAGAAAGACTATTTTAAAACCATCCTAAAGTGATGGTGGATGGGAAAGAGCGTTGAGACGCTCAAGAATTTGGTTGAGGATGAACCTCATTTCTTCGTGGAAGTCATGGACCATAATCCGTGTCCGATCCACGGTTTGACCCGTTGCTCACAAGTGAGCAACCATGCCTTGGAGGGTAGAAAGTTTGGGGAGGTTGTGGTGGTGGAATGGTGGATGTGTTGGTGGTGTTGGGGATGTTTGGGGTGGTCATGATGGATGCAAGCAAAGCACTTTGCATTTGCATTGTCTCACTTAAGTGAGAATCCACCATGCCTTTGAATTGGTGGAGGTTGTGGAGTTCGGCTTGAATCTCCTCTCTAGTGGGATTGTTATCCCACATGCTCTCGGAATGTCCTCATGAGGGACATTGATGATGGAAGTGGATGATTCCCGTATAAAGGACCATGAATGTCCTTGTGAATGGGGTGGAAAAGGAGAGGTCTTAGCCCTAATGGGGCGTTTGGGTCAATGGATGACAGGGTGATTCATGGCGATTAGCTCAATGGTGCCAAAGGATGGCAATGGTGGTGGATGACTTGGCCTAGGAGGCCAGTCTTCCAAGTCCTCTAGGAAAGGATTTGGTGATGTTGGTGGAGTTGAAAATAACTCCATGGGGGTGAGAGTGGGAGACCTTGGTGAAGGTGGTGAGGGTGTTTTGGATGTTTGGATGGGTGCCGGTGGAGGTGAAGTAGGTGGTTTTATTGGTGGTGGAGTGGTGATCACAATGTGTGATGAAGTAGGTGTAGCTAAGGTAAGGTGTGTATCATCTCTAATGGGAGATGAGATTGTGAGTGGTGAAGATTCGGATGATGAGCTAAGATTGACAAAACAACAAGGCCTTACGCTCATTCTAGCGGTTTTCTTGCAAGGTTTTGGTGATGATTTAGTCATTTTAACTTGGGTTTTGATTTGCTAGATAGTAATGAGAATGAAGAAGGTGTGAGGATGATCATGGTAAAGCCTTTCAATTTATAGAAGTAAGAAATTGTTGAGAAAAGGTTTGATTTGATGTTGAACCATTGAAGAGATGAGGTTCCTAATGATTTGGAAGTGGGTTGAATGCTAGTCATATCACCCAAGTCAATCCATACAAAGAAGATGGAGTGAAGAAGAAAAGATATGCAATTAATGTGTTCTAGTGAGTGGAATTTCCTAATATTTAGATTACCCACGGATTTGAAGGTACCAAAAATTTGGTTCCTTCCTTTATGCAAAAGGGCTCCTTGGGTGGATTTTTCAAATTTTTGAATTTTGGTGGGAAATGGATTTCTTACATCCCTTAGTGAATAATACTAGTTCTAATAACAGTATAAACTAGTTAAGGTTGATTTTAAGTGATGGAAGATAATTTGGAATCACGAAAGAGTCGAAATTGAGAAAATTACGGAGGATCCACGGCACCAAAATCATACAGGACGGAACCCAAAAGGGTGCGTCACGGTCACTGTATCTGAGATATGGCGGTACCAAATTACATAAGGGACGGTACCAAGATAATGGTGCCGTGATCCGTGAGTGGAAATTTGGACGTAGAATGTTTCTTAAAACACGAAATTTTGAAACCAGAAATTTTTCTCAAAACTGTTATACTAAACATTTCTAGTTAGGAAAAGTAAATAACACATATGTAAACATAGTGGAGCATAGATTAAGAGCAAGGCTTATTGATTTTCACAATATAGTGAAAATGGGTAAAATTTGATAGCATACTTGTGCTATCCCCATGCATGAGTTTGTTAGCATACACCATTGTTTTAAGTTATATTATCATCCTACATAATAAAACAACTAAATAGTATCAAACATTAATGATAAAGCATTGTTCCAAACACTCCTTAAAGTACCCTTATTTGTCCAATTTCTTGTAAATCTTGTTCATCATCCTACCAAGGCACTTGAACATTCCCTTAGTTTGCTTGAATTCTGCTGATTCATTCTCAATCTCGGGAAGAGATTCGTAATACTCATGAGGTGGAAGATGAGAGCTTGGAAGACCATCCTCGGAGCTATTTGATGATGATGATGAAGGAGTTGGAGGTTTAGCTCTCTTGCCTTTAGTCTTAGCAACTCGAGCATCACTCAAAGGTACAAAGATGTGAGGGATGAGTTCATAGTGAAGGTGCATCCCTTTTGGGGTTGGTGGAATTGGTGCGAAGTTTCTATAGAGACGGGTGAGAAGCATTCCGTATGGAAGAGCAACGGATCCTTGAGTTGGAATATCAATCATTCTCCTAGCTATGTAGTAGACTAAATTGAATGGTTGTCGAATTGGACAAGTTGTAAAGCATGTGACAAAGACAAGCGTTTATGTGATCCCTATTCCCTATGGTGCTAATGACGTTTGCTCTAAGTAACTCCTCCCATTTCTTAAATTCGTGCTTAAGTTCATTGAGCTCCATTCCATATGGATCTCGGTCTACCTCTTTTCCCTTTCGGATTACTCGGGTTGTATCGTTTTGGGTTAAAAGGTGTTCACGGATGACATCCTTATCGGCTAAACGGGTTATGTAGGGAAGAGAGCGGTCATTGATTGCATCAAAGGCGGTGAGTGACCACTTATCCGTGTAGACACAAGTTCCTCGGTTGGGAATTCCTAGTACTCTAGCAAATTCACTTAAAGTGATGGTGTAGTCATTTTGGTTGATTCTAAAGCTAAGACAAAACTCATTATCATCTTCATCACTAAAACCGGTCACACTAGCATAGAATTCTAACACGAACCTAGGACAAATTGGTTCATCAATGTCAAGAAGACAATCGAATTGAATGGAGGCTAGTTCTTCACGAAGATTGGTATGCTCAAGGAAGGATGAGTGAATGGTTCTACCCTCGTGGAAATACCTTGATTCTAGACCCCTAAATATTTCTATTTGTTCCTTGGTGAGTCCTTTGGTTTTGTGGTGTTTGGGAATGTAGTTAAGAGTGTCTTTGTGATCATAGAATCTTGCGGCTACCATGGTTATTCCTAAGGACAAGAGTTAACATGTTAAAAAATTAAGATAAATTTTAACGTTTTTGATTCTAGTGTGTGCCTATATGAAAACAATTTGGAGTTGCGGTTATCTCGACTCATTTTATGCACAAAATGGTTTTAGTGGAGTGTTTGGCAAATACCATGAGATAACCCAAATGCTCCTAATTCAATGTGGCTATATTTGAATATACCCGGGAGTGCATATTAGTTATGCAATACCTTTAGTATTTAAGAGCATGCAAGTGATGAAAATTCTAACGTTTCTATTTGTATTAGCAATAAAAGAATGTTTTCCTATAAGTGAGAAGCTTTTCAAAACTTTTGACATGGGGTGTTTGGTTGTTTGAATAAGGCCTTATATTTATTATCTATCAATTAGTGGGAAACATGATTTTGTTTATGCAATATGATAATGTAGTACCTAATTTGAATGACTAGTTATGCAATTTGCCAATTGAATTCATATTTGGTATAGAAGCATACATAAAACCCCATGTAATGATTTGTGATAGTTTTGTGCATAAATAAGAATCCTAGACTCAGAATTAAGAGATGAAATGTAGTTAGGATACTTACAATGATGTTATCTTCAGTGATTAGTGAGTGGGAAGATGACAATAATGAGCTTGGTTTAAGTTTTGCATGTTTTGGTAAAGTGAGTTGTGAGGAAGAAGATGTTATGTATAAAGCTGCATTTTGCTTTCGTAGACACCACGACCGAGGGCGGCACCAAATTTTTGGTTCCGTCCGTGTTGTCGTTTGGTGCATTAATACGTGGCTACAGAGCAGACAAGACAAAATTGTTTTGGTTTGACTATTCTAATGTTTTAGGCTATGTTTATCCTACATGCTTGGTTCCATTAACCCTAAACCAAGTCTAAGAAGATTAAAAGGTTCTCGTTTAAGAGGTTTAGTTAAGATGTCGGCAATGTTGTCTTCGGAGGATACTTTTTTGAAATGTTTCCTTTTTGAACATTGTCGCGAAGAAAGTGATGACGGATTTCAATGTGCTTTGTACGAGCATGTTGAACGGGATTCTTGCTGAGATCGATGGCTCCTTTGTTGTCGCAAAGTATCACAATGTCGTTGAGATGAATTCCGTAGTCTACGAGAGCTTGCTTCATCCAAAGAGCTTGTTGACATGCTTTTCCGGCTGAGACGTATTCGGCTTCAGTGGTAGAGATGGCTAAAGCCGTTTGCTTCTTTGCAAACCATGAGGTGAGACAATGTCCAACAAAAGTGCAAATACCACTTGTACTTTTTCTATCGACATAATCACCGGCATGATCCGAGTCGGCATACACTATGGTTTCTATACCCGTTCCTTTGGGATACCATAATCCTAAACACGTTGTTCCCTTAATATATCTAAAAATCCTTTTTAATGCTTCTAAGTGTGATGCCTTTGGGTTTTCTTGAAAGCGAGCACATAGACAAACACTAAACATAATGTCGGGTCTACTAGCCGTAAGATAGAGTAGGCTACCAATCATTCCTCTATATTTAGTGTTATCTACGGATTCACCTTCTTCGTCCTTGATGAGTTTAGTGTCCGAGGACATGGGTGTTTTAGTTGGTTTGGAATCTTCAAGACCAAATTTCTTAAGCATGTCTTTTATATATTTAGATTGATTAAAGAAAATACCATCTTCTAGTTGTTTAATTTGAAGTCCTAGAAAGAAGTTTAACTCACCCATCATACTCATTTCAAACTCGTCATGCATGATTTTAGAGAAATCATTACATAGTTCTTGACAAGTTGATCCGAATATAATGTCATCAACGTATATTTGAACAATAATAATTTGTGATTCCTTTTTCTTAGTAAAAAGAGTATTATCTACTAATCCCATAGTATATTTGTTATCAATAAGAAAAGTCTTAAGACGGTCGTACCAAGCTTTAGGTGCTTGTTTAAGGCCATATAATGCTTTCTTGAGTTTGAAGACATGATGTGGTTTCTCAAAGTCGGTAAAACCGGAGGTTGAGCAACATACACTTCTTCGTTAATAAACCCATTAAGGAAAGCACTTTTAACATCCATTTGAAATAATTTAAAATCATAAGCACATGCATAAGCAAGTAATATTCTAATAGATTCAAGTCTAGCTACCGGTGCATAAGTTTCATCATAGTCAATTCCTTCTTGTTGATTATAACCTTGTGCAACAAGCCTAGCTTTGTTTCTAGATACTACACCATTTTCGTCCATTTTGTTTCGAAAGACCCATTTTGTTCCAATTATAGTTTGATCTTTGGGTTTTGGAACTAGTTTCCAAACATCATTTCTAACGAATTGGTTTAATTCTTCTTGCATGGCAATTACCCATGATTCATCTTTTATTGCTTCATTTATGGGTTTTGGTTCAATGGTGGATACAAAACAAAAATGATTACTTTGATTTTGAGCTTGTGATCTTAAGGTTCTTTGATTAAGGTTTCCTATGACCTTTTCTAATGGATGACTTTTAGATTCTTTTATATTGATAATTTCCTTATTTAATGGTTCATCCTCCTTGTTATTATTAATTTGACTTTCAATTATTTGACTTTCAACTAAGTCATCATCTACCAAAGGTGATGGTTTAGAGGGAGGTGGACTTTCGTCAAATGTTATGTTCAACGATTCCTCGACTATCATTGTTTCTTTATTTAGGACAATGTAAGCTTTACTAGTTTGAGAGTAACCAAGAAATACACCTTCATAAGACTTTGGGTCAAACTTGGTGAGATAATCCTTAGTATTAAGAATAAAGCATTTACAACCAAAGACTTTAAAATATCCTAATGTTGGCTTTTTACCTTTATAAAGTTCATATGGTGTTTTGTTTAGGAAAGGACGTATTAGGACTCTATTTAAAATATATGTAGAAGTGTCAACGGCGTTACACCAAAACTTTTGAGGAATGTTTTGTTCATTAAGCATTGTTCTACTCATTTCTTGAATTGTTCTATTTTTACGTTCTACTACTCCATTTGATTGAGGTGTTCGTGGAGCCGAAAAGTTATGTGTTATACCATTTGTATCACAAAAGTTTCCAAATTGAGTTTCGTTGTCAAATTCACGACCATGATCCGTTCGGATCGACACAATTTTGACACCTAGAAGATTTTGAATTTTCTTGCTAAGTATTTCAAATTTATCAAAAGCTTCATTTTTGGTTTTCAAAAATAATGTCCAAGTAAACCTTGAGTAATCATCTACTATGACCAAAGTGTATAAGTTGTCTCCATAGCTTCTTATAGCGGATGGTCCAAACAGGTCCATATGTAATAATTCTAGACACTTAGATGTGGACACCATATTTTTAGATTTGTGACTACTATGTGTTTGTTTACCAATTTTGCAAGCGTCGCATAAGTGTTGGTCATATTTTAGTTTTGGTAAATTCCTAACCAACTCTTTTGAAGATAGGTTTTGTATAAGTCTCATATTAGCGTGACCTAAGCGTCTATGCCAAAGAGATGAGCTATCGTCTAATGTTGTTAGGCAAAGTTTGTCATTATATGTTTTATCTATTTTCATGACATATATGTTATTTTTCCTAACTCCTTTAGCTATAGTGATACCATCTTTTAGTATTTTACTACCATTTTCATCGAATAGTACTTTATACTTTTTATCACATAGTTGGCTAATACTAAGTAGATTAAATCCTAACCTATCCACATGAGCAACATTTTCAATAGTTAGAGAGTTATGAGCAATCGTACCTTTGCCAATGATTTTGCTTTTGAGATTGCTACCGAAAGTGACATTACCTCCGTCATACTCTTGGTATGATGAGAAGAGACTTTTGTTGCCCGTCATGTGTCGTGAGCATCCACTATCTTTTATCCATTCATCTGGTTCCAATCCAACTTTCAAACATACCTAAGAAGCAAATAACTCAAACATTTGGTCCCCAATATCTCATGGGTCCGTTTGGGTTAAACATACCATTTATTTGATTCATGTATGGAAATGATGGGTAAGGGTTCCATGGCATGTAATCTGGAGTTTGATATGGTCTAGGAAAGTTTTGATTCCAAACGTTGTGTTGGTAGTTAGGTTGAACGTTGTGGTTGCTCTTAGGAAAGGGGCGTTTGGCAAAAGAAGTTTTATATCGTTGTTGAGTAGTTTTTGATCTAAATTCATTTTTAACAAGTCCTACTTCTGATATAATGGCTGGTTTTAGTTTAACATTATCATTGGTTTTCTTTGTTATTTTAACAAATTCAGTACGGTCCTTATTGCGAACATTCTGCTGAAGTACCGCGGTACCATTTTGCATAACGGACGGAACCCTTATTTTGGTTCCGTCTGGTCCATGCTGTACTGCAGCATTTTGAGAATGTTCGTCTTTTTCGGCCGTTTTGTTTTGACTCTTTGGAATTAATACTTCATTAAAACCTAGCCCATTCATGTCTCCTGGTGTTTTATGAATTTTAACTATTTCATCGGCAAGAGCGATGTTTTTGTTAAACCTTTTAACTTAGAATTATTTTCTATTAAAACTTCTTGTGTGAGCTTTAGTTTTTCTATTTCAAGATTAAGCTCTTGACATGATTTACAATCATCGTCATTTGCTTTTCCTTTTTCAAGACGTTTTTCTTTTAACTCATATACCTCATTTTCCAAAAACTCCTTTTGGTTTAGAAATTTATTTTTAGTTATGATTTTTAGACTTAGCTCACACAATTGATTATATTGGTTTTGCAAGGTGTCATCATCTATAGAGGAATAAGAAGAGTCGGAAAGTACCTCATTTGACTCATGTGCCATTAGAGCGATCTCTTCCTTGCTTGTTTCCTCATCGTCTTCACTATCACTCCAAGCACCACTTACAAAAGCTCGTTGAGTTTTGTTTTTAGGTGGCTTGGGACATTCTCCTATGAGATGACTTGCATCACCACATCTAAAACACTTTCTTTCACCTTTAATCTTCTTGTCATCCCGATCTTTTCGAATGGCTTCTTTTCTTCTCGAGGTTGTCTTACAAACTTTCCTCTTCTTCTAAAGAACTTCTTGAAATCTCTAACGGCCATAGCATACTCCTCATCTTCACTATCGTAACAAGATTCACCATCATCGCTTGATTCCGCCTTTGCTTAAGAGCAACGGATTTGATCTTCTCCTTTCTTCCTTTGATGATCTCCGAATCTTTCTCCATTACCATTTCGTGAACTTTGAGGTTGCCAATTAGCTCGTCTAGTGACATTATTGAGAGATCTTTTGATTCTTCAATAGCGGTCACTTTAGCTCTCCATTTGGGATGGAGTGCTCTAAGAAATTTCCTGACAAAGTTCTTACTACGAAAAGATTCATCAAGTGCTTTAAGTGATGTAATGATAGTGTTAAAACGAGCAAAGCCACAATCAATGGTTTCATCTTCCGGGATAACAAATTGTTCATATTGTTGAACAAGAAGATCAATTTTGTTATCCTTGACTTGTGAATTACCTTGATGTGTAACAATTAAAGATTCCCAAATATCTTTAGCGGTTTCACACATAAAAATTCTTTCATATTCTTTTCTAGGTAAAGCATTATAAAGCATCATTTTAGCTTCATTATTTTTAGCAACTAATTTCTTTTGTTCATCAACTGAAATATCCTTTGTTGTAGAACTAAAATCTCCTTTAACAATAATAAACCAAAGATCTATATCTTTTGATTTTACATATGATTCAAAACGGTTTTTCAATAGATAAATCCATTGGTTTCAAAGAGTGGTGGTCTTTGCATAGATTGCCCTTCTTAAAGTTTTAATCCATGGATCGTTTCAAGTTTATAAAATACAAGTTATTTTAGAAATTATTGAGCAACGAGGCTCTGGTACCAATTGTAGAAAACTAGAAGGGGGGTTGAATAGTTTACCGATTAAAAACTTTGTTTTGAAACTTATTGAAAGATCAATTGATATTGATCTTGAGTATGTTAATGAAATATGCAAGCAATATGTAATGAGTAAATAAGGAAAGAAATGATCAAACCACAACAAGTTGTTTATAGTGGTTCGGCCTACAAGGACTCTTTTTCCTTGCCCTACTCCACTCCCCGAGTCTCACACTCGAGAGTTTAACTTCACTAGTCAACAAGCTCCTTTCACCGGCGGAGAAAACCTTTACACTTCGCTTACACTATTTCCGACACTAAGCTAGATGTCGAGTTCTTTCCAAGGGTACAACTACTCCCACACACAATGTATTTTGAGGACTAAAATACTAACCACTCACACTCACAAGATTATGATGGTTTGATACAACAATGAAGTATGAATCAACACTAGATCATACAACACTAAACAAACAAGACTTCCAACCTCTCGTTGAAGCTTGAATATGACTTGATCTTCTTTGCTACAAAAGAGATCACTAATATGATATGAAACTGAGTTAGAAGGGTTAGAGAGAAGATATGTATGAGAGTATGTTAGAAAGGGATGAGAAACTACTTGGCTTGGCATTGCTATTTATAGCCAAATTGGACAGGAGCGTCCACAGACCGCGGACCCCTAAAAGGGTTCGCCCGTGTACCAAATTGGTACCGCCAGTCTGACAGTCAAGATATCAAATCTTGTCTAAAGTCAACTCTATCTAAGTAAGATTGTGCAAGATATGAAGAGTACAAATCTTCACAAAATATCTAATGGAATCTTCCAATGATCTCCATGATGTAATACATGATGTCAAATGTTGTATTACTATTAATAGAAATATGCAAATGCTTAAGTAGTGTTTGGTTTTAAGAACCTAACACATTCTACAAACTATTATCATACATAATGATTAGAGTCATATCAAGATGTTACTAATCATAAATGTAAATGCTTGAATGATGAATATATTGTTTAAGAAAGCTTGTTTTAATATCTAATAAACTTGACAAGCTTTAAGCTTTTATAAATTAAATTTACTTTTGTCGTTAACAAAACTTAGGCAAAGATCAAAAATATAAATAACGTTTAATGACGATATTTGTATTAACAATCTCCCCCTTTTTGTTGAGGACAAAATATAAATTTAATTTTATAAAAGAAACAAAGTTTGTACAAGAGTTATAAAAATATTAGTTTTAGAGCTTGAAAAGAAAATGATAATGCAAGTGTATGAAATTTGACTTTTTATGAAAGTCAAAGAATTCACTAGTTGATGCATGATGTTGACTTTTTCAGAAAGTCAAAGTATGCAGTTTGACTTTTTCAGAAAAAGTCAAATATAAATAATTTCCAAGTTCTATATTTTCTCCCCCTTTTTGTCTCAACCAAAAGAAGAGGCTATGCTTGGAATAATGAGCGAGCTATTATCTCCCCCTTGTTCAAAGCTCCCCCTAAATTGGGTGCTTTTGTGGGAAGATACATGGATTGTGAAAATAAAGCAAAAAAAATGTTAGTAATAATGATCATTCACAAGCATTTCCAAACACTATGTAATGACACCAACAATATAAGAAACAACATTCATTAGTTAAAATTTTTCATGAGTAAAGATCATGAAAAGAGAACACAATGATGTGTTTCTAGTACAAGTAAATGAAAATTATCCTAAAAGAGCAAATAAAAGAAAGACTATTTTAAAACCATCCTAAAGTGATGGTGGATGGGAAAGAGCGTTGAGACGCTCAAGAATGTGGTTGAGGATGAACCTCATTTCTTCGTGGAAGTCATGGACCATAATCCGGGTCCGATCCACGGTTTGACCCGTTTGCTCACAAGTAGAGCAACCATGCCTTGGAGGGTAGAAAGTTTAGGGAGGTTGTGGTGGTGGAATGGTGGATGTGTTGGTGGTGTTGGGGATGTTTGGAGTGGTCATGATGGATGCAAGCAAAGCACTTTGCATTTGCATTGTCTCACTTAAGTGAGAATCCACCATGCCTTTGAATTGGTGGAGGTTGTGGAGTTCGGTTTGAATCTCTCTCTAGTGGGATTGTCATCCCACATGCTCTCCGGAATGTCCTCAATATGAGGGGACATTGATGATGGAAGTGGATGATTCCCGTATAAAGGACCATGAATGTCCTTGTGAATGGGGTGGAAAAGGAGAGGTCTTGGCCCTAATTGGGCGTTTGGGTCAATGGATGACCGAGGTGACTCATGAGCGATTCGCTCAATGGTGCCAAAGGATGGCAATGGTGGTGGATGACTTGACCTAGGAGGCAAGTCTCCAAGTCCTCTAGGAAAGGATTTGGTGATGTTGGTGGAGTTGAAAATATCTCCATGGGAGTGAGATTGGAGACCTTGGTGAAGGTGGTGAGGGTGTTTTGGATGTTTGGATGGGTGCCGATGGAGGTGAAGTAGGTGTTTTTATTGGTGGTGGAGTGGTGATCACAATGTGTGATGAAGTAGGTGTAGCTAAGGTAAGGTGTGTATCATCTCTAATGGGAGATGAGATTGTGAGTGGTGAAGATTCGGATGATGAGCTAAGATTGACAAAACAACAAGGCCTTACGCTCATTCTAGCGGTTTTCTTGCAAGGTTTTGGTGATGATTTAGTCATTTTTAACTTGGGTTTTGATTTGCTAGATAGTAATGAGAATGAAGAAGGTGTGAGGATGATCATGGTAAAGCCTTTCAATTTATAGAGGTAAGAAATTGTTGAGAAAAGGTTTGATTTGATGTTGAACCATTGAAGAGATGAGGTTCCTAATGATTTGGAAGTGGGTTGAATGCTAGTCATATCACCCAAGTCAATCCATACAAAGAAGATGGAGTGAAGAAGAAAAGATATGCAATTAATGTGTTCTAGTGAGTGGAATTTCCTAATATTCAGATTACCCACGGATTTGAAGGTACCAAAAATTTGGTTCCTTCCTTTATGCCAAAGGGCTCCTTGGGTGGATTTTTCAAATTTTTGAATTTTGGTGGGAAATGGATTTCTTACATCCCTTAGTGAATAATACTAGTTCTAATAACAGTATAAACTAGTTAAGGTTGATTTTAAGTGATGGAAGATAATTTGGAATCACGAAAGAGTCGAAATTCAGAAAATTACCTGGAGGATCCACGGCACCAAAATCATACACGGACGGAACCCAAAAAAGGGTGCCGTCTGGTCCGCTGTACATGCATATGGCGGTACCAAATTACATAAAGGACGGTACCAAGATAATGGTGCCGTCTGATCCGTGGAGTGCTGAAATTTGGACAGAATGTTTCTTAAAACCTGAAATTTTCGAAACCTGAAATTTTTCTCAAAAACTGTTATACTAAACATTTCTAGTTAGGAAAAGTAAATAACACATATGTAAACATAGTGGAGCATAGATTAAGAGCAAGGCTTATTGATTTTCACAATATAGTGAAAATGGGTAAAATTTGATAGCATACTTGTGCTATCCCCCTGCATGAGTTTGTTAGCATACACCATTGTTTTAAGTTATATTATCATCCTACATAATAAAAACAACTAAATTGTATCAAACATTAATGATAAAGCATTGTTCCAAACACTCCTTAAAGTACCCTTATTTGTCCAATTTCTTGTAAATCTTGTTCATCATCCTACCAAGGCACTTGAACATTCCCTTAGTTTGCTTGAATTCTGCTGATTCATTCTCAATCTCGGGAAGAGATGCGTAATACTCTTGAGGTGGAAGATGAGAGCTTGGAAGACCATCCTCGGAGCTATTTGATGATGATGATGAAGGAGTTGGAGGTTTAGCTCTCTTGCCTTTAGTCTTAGCAACTCGAGCATCACTCAAAGGTACAAAGATGTGAGGGATGAGTTCATAGTGAAGGTGCATTCCTTTTGGGGTTGGTGGAATTGGAGCGAAGTTTCTATAGAGACGGGTGAGAAGCATCCCGTATGGAAGAGCAACGGATCCTTGAGTTGGAATATCAATCATTCTCCTAGCTATGTAGTAGGCTAAGTTGAATGGTTGTCGGGTGGACAAGTTGTAAAGCATGTGACAAAGACAAGCGTTTATGTGATCCCTATTCCCTATGGTGCTAATGACGTTTGCTCTAAGTAACTCCTCCCATTTCTTAAATTCGTGCTTAAGTTCATTGAGCTCCATTCCATATGGATCTCGGTCTACCTCTTTTCCCTTTCGGGTTACTCGGGTTGTATCCGTTTTTGGGTTAAAAAGGTGTTCACGGATGACATCCTTATCGGCTAAACGGGTTATGTAGGGAAGAGAGCGGTCATTGATTGCATCAAGGGCGGTGAGTGACCACTTATCCGTGTAGACACAAGTTCCTCGGTTGGGAATTCCTAGTACTCTAGCAAATTCACTTAAAGTGATGGTGTAGTCATTTTGGTTGATTCTAAAGCTAAGACAAAACTCATCATCTTCATCACTAAAACCGGTCACACTAGCATAGAATTCTAACACGAACCTAGGACAAATTGGTTCATCAATGTCAAGAAGACAATCGAATTGAATGGCGGCTAGTTCTTCACGAAGATTGGTATGCTCAAGGAAGGATGAGTGAATGGTTCTACCCTCGTGGAAATACCTTGATTCTAGACCCCTAAATATTTCTATTTGTTCCTTGGTGAGTCCTTTGGTTTTGTGGTGTTTGGGAATGTAGTTAAGAGTGTCTTTGTGATCATAGAATCTTGCGGCTACCATGGTTATTCCTAAGGACAAGAGTTAACATGTTAAAAAATTAAGATAAATTTTAACGTTTTTGATTCTAGTGTGTGCCTATATGAAAACAATTTGGAGTTGCGGTTATCTCGACTCATTTTATGCACAAAAATGGTTTTAGTGGGTGTTTGGCAAATACCATGAGATAACCCAAATGCTCCTAATTCAATGTGGATTCATTTGAATATACCCATATTAGTTATGGAGTGCATATTAGTTATGCAATACCTTTAGTATTCAAGAGCATGCAAGTGATGAAAATTCTAACGTTTCTATTTGTATTAGCAATGAAAAAATGTTTTCCTATAAGTGAGAAGCTTTTCAAAACTTTTGACATGGGGTGTTTGGTTGTTTGAATAAGGCCTTATATTTATTATCTATCAATTAGTGGGAAACATGATTTGTTTATGCAATATGATAATGTAGTACCTAATTTGAATGACTAGTTATGCAATTTGCCAATTGAATTCATATTTGGTATAGAAGCATACATAAAACCCCATGTAATGATTTGTGATAGTTTTGTGCATAAATAAGAATCCTAGACTCAGAATTAAGAGATGAAATGTAGTTAGGATACTTACAATGATGTTATCTTCAGTGATTAGTGAGTGGGAAGATGACAATAATGAGCTTGGTTTAAGTTTTGCACGTTTTGGTAAAGTGAGTTGTGAGGAAGAAGATGTTATGTATAAAGCTGTTTTGCTTCTGTAGACACCACGGACCAGACGGCACCAAATTTTTGGTTCCGTCCGTGTTGTCGTTTGGTGCCGTGGCTACAGTAGCAGAAACAAGACAAAATTGTTTTGGTTTGACTATTCTAATGTTTTAGGCTATGTTTATCCTACATGCTTGGTTCCATTAACCCTAAACCAAGTCTAAGAAGATTAAAAGGTTCTCGTTTAAGAGGTTTAGTAAAGATGTTGGCAATGTTGTCTTCGAGGATACTTCTCGATTGAAATGTTTCCTTTTTGAACATTGTCGCGAAGAAAGTGATGACGGATTTCAATGTGCTTTGTACGAGCATGTTGAACGGATTCTTGCTGAGATCGATGGCTCCTTTGTTGTCGCAAAGTATCACAATGTCGTTGAGATGAATTCCGTAGTCTACGAGAGCTTGCTTCATCCAAAGAGCTTGTTGACATGCTTTTCCGGCTGAGACGTATTCGGCTTCAGTAGTAGAGATGGCTAAAGCCGTTTGCTTCTTTGCAAACCATGAGGTGAGACAATGTCCAACAAAAGTGCAAATACCACTTGTACTTTTTCTATCGACATAATCACCGGCATGATCCGAGTCGGCATACACTATGGTTTCTATACCCGTTCCTTTGGGATACCATAATCCTAAACACGTTGTTCCCTTAATATATCTAAAAATCCCTTTTAATGCTTCTAAGTGTGATGCCTTTGGGTTTTCTTGAAAGCGAGCACATAGACAAACACTAAACATAATGTCGGGTCTACTAGCCGTAAGATAGAGTAGGCTACCAATCATTCCTCTATATTTAGTGTTATCTACGGATTCACCTTCTTCGTCCTTGATGAGTTTAGTGTCCGAGGACATGGGTGTTTTAGTTGGTTTGGAATCTTCAAGACCAAATTTCTTAAGCATGTCTTTTATATATTTAGATTGATTAAAGAAAATACCATCTTCTAGTTGTTTAATTTGAAGTCCTAGAAAGAAGTTTAACTCACCCATCATACTCATTTCAAACTCGTCATGCATGATTTTAGAGAAATCATTACATAGTTCTTGACAAGTTGATCCGAATATGATGTCATCAACGTATATTTGAACAATAATAATTTGTGATTCCTTTTTCTTAGTAAAAAGAGTATTATCTACTAATCCCATAGTATATTTGTTATCAATAAGAAAAGTCTTAAGACGGTCGTACCAAGCTTTAGGTGCTTGTTTAAGGCCATATAATGCTTTCTTGAGTTTGAAGACATGATGTGGTTTCTCAAAGTCGGTAAAACCGGAGGTTGAGCAACATACACTTCTTCGTTAATAAACCCATTAAGGAAAGCACTTTTAACATCCATTTGAAATAATTTAAAATCATAAGCACATGCATAAGCAAGTAATATTCTAATAGATTCAAGTCTAGCTAACGGTGCATAAGTTTCATCATAGTCAATTCCTTCTTGTTGATTATAACCTTGTGCAACAAGCCTAGCTTTGTTTCTAGATACTACACCATTTTCGTCCATTTTGTTTCGAAAGACCCATTTTGTTCCAATTATAGTTTGATCTTTGGGTTTTGGAACTAGTTTCCAAACATCATTTCTAACGAATTGGTTTAATTCTTCTTGCATGGCAATTACCCATGATTCATCTTTTATTGCTTCATTTATGGGTTTTGGTTCAATGGTGGATACAAAACAAAAATGATTACTTTGATTTTGAGCTTGTGATCTTAAGGTTCTTTGATTAAGTTTTCCTATGACCTTTTCTAATGGATGACTTTTAGATTCCTTTATATTGATAATTTCTTTATTTAATGGTTCATCCTCCTTGTTATTATTAATTTGACTTTCAATTATTTGACTTTCAACTAAGTCATCATCTACCAAAGGTGATGTTTTAGAGGGAGGTGGACTTTCGTCAAATGTTATGTTCAACGATTCCTCGACTATCATTGTTTCTTTATTTAGGACAATGTAAGCTTTACTAGTTTGAGAGTAACCAAGAAATACACCTTCATAAGACTTTGGGTCAAACTTGGTGAGATAATCCTTAGTATTAAGAATAAAGCATTTACAACCAAAGACTTTAAAATATCCTAATGTTGGCTTTTTACCTTTATAAAGTTCATATGGTGTTTTGTTTAGGAAAGGACGTATTAGGACTCTATTTAAAATATATGTAGAAGTGTCAACGGCGTTACACCAAAACTTTTGAGGAATGTTTTGTTCATTAAGCATTGTTCTACTCATTTCTTGAATTGTTCTATTTTTACGTTCTACTACTCCATTTGATTGAGGTGTTCGTGGAGCCGAAAAGTTATGTGTTATACCATTTGTATCACAAAAGTTTCCAAATTGAGTTTCGTTGTCAAATTCACGACCATGATCCGTTCGGATCGACACAATTTTGACACCTAGAAGATTTTGAATTTTCTTGCTAAGTATTTCAAATTTATCAAAAGCTTCATTTTTGGTTTTCAAAAATAATGTCCAAGTAAACCTTGAGTAATCATCTACTATGACCAAAGTGTATAAGTTGCCTCCATAGCTTCTTATAGCGGATGGTCCAAACAAGTCCATATGTAATAATTCTAGACACTTAGATGTGGACACCATATTTTTAGATTTGTGACTACTATGTGTTTGTTTACCAATTTTGCAAGCGTCGCAAAAGTGTTGGTCATATTTTAGTTTTGGTAAATTCCTAACCAACTCTTTTGAAGATAGGTTTTGTATAAGTCTCATATTAGCGTGACCTAAGCGTCTATGCCAAAGAGATGAGCTATCGTCTAATGTTGTTAGGCAAAGTTTGTCATTATATGTTTTATCTATTTTCATGACGTATATGTTATTTTTCCTAACTCCTTTAGCTATGGTGATACCATCTTTTAGTATTTTACTACCATTTTCATCAAATAGTACTTTATACTTTTTATCACATAGTTGGCTAATACTAAGTAGATTAAATCCTAACCTATCCACATGAGCAACATTTTCAATAGTTAGAGAGTTATGAGCAATCGTACCTTTGCCAATGATTTTGCTTTTGAGATTGCTACCGAAAGTGACATTACCTCCGTCATACTCTTGGTATGATGAGAAGAGACTTTTGTTGCCCGTCATGTGTCGTGAGCATCCACTATCTTTTATCCATTCATCATGTTCCAATCCAACTTTCAAACATACCTAAGAAGCAAATAACTCAAACATTTGGTCCCCAATATCTCATGGGTCCGTTTGGGTTAAACATACCATTTATTTGATTCATGTATGGAAATGATGGGTAAGGGTTCCATGGCATGTAATCTGGAGTTTGATATGGTCTAGGAAAGTTTTGATTCCAACCGTTGTGTTGGTAGTTAGGTTGAACGTTGTGGTTGCTCTTAGGAAAGGGGCGTTTGGCAAAAGAAGTTTTATATCGTTGTTGAGTAGGTTTTGATCTAAATTCATTTTTAACAAGTCCTACTCCTGATATAATGGCTGGTTTTAGTTTAACATTATCATTGGTTTTCTTTGTTATTTTAACAAATTCAGTACGGTCCGTATTGCGAACATTCTGTTCTGCTGAAGTACCCGCGGTACCATTTTGCATAACGGACGGAACCCTTATTTTGGTTCCGTCTGGTCCGTGCTGTACTGCAGCAGTTTTGACAGAATGTTCGTCTTTTTCGGCCGTTTTGTTTTGACTCTTTGGAATTAATACTTCATTAAAACCTAGCCCATTCATGTCTCCTGGTGTTTTATGAATTTTAACTATTTCATCGGCAAGAGCGATGTTTTTGTTAAACCTTTTAAACTTAGAATTATTTTCTATTAAAACTTCTTGTGTGAGCTTTAGTTTTTCTATTTCAAGATTAAGCTCTTGACATGATTTACAATCATCGTCATTTGCTTTTCCTTTTTCAAGTCGTTTTGCTTTTTCTTTTAACTCATATACCTCATTTTCCAAAAACTCCTTTTTTGTTTTTAGAAATTTATTTTTAGTTATGATTTTTAGACTTAGCTCACACAATTGATTATATTGTTTTTGCAAGGTGTCATCATCTATAGAGGAATAAGAAGAGTCGGAAAGTACCTCATTTGACTCATGTGCCATTAGAGCGGTTTCTTCCTTGCTTGTTTCTCATCGTCTTCACTATCACTCCAAGCACCACTTACAAAAGCTCGTTGAGTTTTGTTTTTAGGTGGCTTGGGACATTCTCCTATGAGATGACTTGCATCACCACATCTAAAACACTTTCTTTCACCTTTAATCTTCTTATCATCCCGATCTTTTCGGAATGGCTTCTTTTCTTCTCGAGGTTGTCTTACAAACTTTCCTCTTCTTCTAAAGAACTTCTTGAAATCTCTAACGGCCATAGCATACTCCTCATCTTCACTATCGGAACAAGATTCACCATCATCGCTTGATTCCGCCTTTGCCTTAAGAGCAACGGATTTGATCTTCTCCTTTCTTCCTTTGATGATCTCCGAATCTTTCTCCATTACCATTTCGTGAACTTTGAGGTTGCCAATTAGCTCGTCTAGTGACATTATTGAGAGATCTTTTGATTCTTCAATAGCGGTCACTTTAGCTCTCCATTTGGGATGGAGTGCTCTAAGAAATTTCCTGGCAAAGTTCTTACTACGAAAAGATTCATCAAGTGCTTTAAGTGATGTAATGATAGTGTTAAAACGAGCAAAGCCACAATCAATGGTTTCATCTTCAGGATAACAAATTGTTCATATTGTTGAACAAGAAGATCAATTTTGTTATCCTTGACTTGTGAATTACCTTGATGTGTAACAATTAAAGATTCCCAAATATCTTTAGCGGTTTCACACATAAAAATTCTTTCATATTCTTTTCTAGGTAAAGCATTATAAAGCATCATTTTAGCTTCATTATTTTTAGCAACTAATTTCTTTTGTTCATCAACGGAAATATCCTTTGTTGTAGAACTAAAATCTCCTTTAACAATAATAAACCAAAGATCTATATCTTTTGATTTTACATATGTTTCCAAACGGTTTTTCCAATAGATAAATCCATTGGTTTCAAAGAGTGGTGGTCTTTGCATAGATTGCCCTTCTTTAAAGTTTTCGAATCCATGGATCGTTTCAAGTTTATAAAATACAAGTTATTTTAGAAATTATTGAGCAACGAGGCTCTGGTACCAATTGTAGAAAACTAGAAGGGGGGTTGAATAGTTTACCGATTAAAAACTTTGTTTTGAAACTTATTGAAAGATCAATTGATATTGATCTTGAGTATGTTAATGAAATATGCAAGCAATATGTAATGAGTAAATAAGGAAAGAAATGATCAAACCACAACAAGTTGTTTATAGTGGTTCGGCCTACAAGGACTCTTTTTCCTTGCCCTACTCCACTCCCCGAGTCTCACACTCGAGAGTTTAACTTCACTAGTCAACAAGCTCCTTTCACCGGCGGAGAAAACCTTTACACTTCGCTTACACTATTTCCGACACTAAGCTAGATGTCGAGTTCTTTCCAAGGGTACAACTACTCCCACACACAATGTATTTTGAGGACTAAAATACTAACCACTCACACTCACAAGATTATGATGGTTTGATACAACAATGAAGTATGAATCAACACTAGATCATACAACACTAAACAAACAAGACTTCCAACTTCTCGTTGAAGCTTGAATATGACTTGATCTTCTTTGCTACAAAAGAGATCACTAATATGATATGAAACCGAGTTAGAAAGGTTAGAGAGAAGATATGTATGAGAGTATGTTAGAAAGGGATGAGAAACTACTTGGCTTGGCATTGCTATTTATAGCCAAATTGGACAGGAGCGTCCACGGACCGCGGACCCCTTAAAAGGGTTCCGCCCGTGTACCAACATGGTACCGCCAGTCGACAGTCAAGATATCAAATCTTGTCTAAAGTCAACTCTATCTAAGTAAGATTGTGCAAGATATGAAGAGTACAAATCTTCACAAAATATCTAATGGAATCTTCCAATGATTTCCATGATGTAATACATGATGTCAAATGTTGTATTACTATTAATAGAAATATGCAAATGCTTAAGTAGTGTTTGGTTTTAAGAACCTAACACATTCTACAAACTATTATCATACATAATGATTAGAGTCATATCAAGATGTTACTAATCATAACTGTAAATGCTTGAATGATGAATATATTGTTTAAGAAAGCTTGTTTTAATATCTAATAAACTTGACAAGCTTTAAGCTTTTATAAATTAAATTTACTTTTGTCGTTAACAAAACTTAGGCAAAGATCAAAAATATAAATAACGTTTAATGACGATATTTGTATTAACAGGGAAGAAATACATTTTAAGAATTGCAAACGCAGCCGAACGATGGCTTTCTTGTGAGCGATGTGCAGATAATCCTGTCTACACCCAAGCCCTTTACAAGTCTCTGCTATTACTCAATCGGCTCTGGATAAAAAAATAAGTGTTTTGACTTAGCCAACGTTCCGATTGGTACTTCTGGCAGTCGGCTGTTCCTTCACATTCAGTCTGTTGACAACAAAAGAAAAACTGCCAATCCTACAAGAAAGGCAAGAACAAATGACATGATACGTTGGTGCAACCGGATTGCTGAACCTTACAGAATTTGTTTATGCTAAGCAGGAAAAGATCCTCATAATCTATATAAAGATCCTCATAATCTATATTTACATCCAAGATTGTTAAAAAAATGCTATGTAAATATAGATGAAGCATTGGACCCTACAAATGTGTTGAATAGTAAGCAACCAGACTTAGTACAATTTAGTCATGAATTCGGATTTTATGCTTTTATTGTGGTATATGACCACCATATGTAGCAAATGCTCCCATGGGTTGAGGATAGAGCTGATACATAGCAAAGAATGGAGCATCACAAGCGCGCAATTCAGTATTTCTTGGCTCTTGCTTATGCATATGGGATTGGTGGGATTTTATTCTGACATTTTATAGTAAAAAGTTGTGATTCGCATCAATTTGTTGTAAATTTTTTAAATGTGGATGTCAGGGAGTATATGAGAATGTTGGGATTAGATTTTCAGAAAGTGCTAACAACTGTTTGCAAACGAAACCAGGTGAACAACTATCTTCATTTTACAAAAATTTCTATGTTTTAGATATTTCTTATTAGTTGTCATAATATATTGACTTTTTTTACTGTAGGAAAAGTAGCGAAACTTATCCAGATGGCGCATGTGAGGTAGGAACAAGAGGAGCGCTTGAAAATGGTGGGCAAGGCAAACGCAGGTCAGGGACCTAAGTAGAGCCTCTTGAGCATGTTGATGTAAACATTCCTTGAACCTAACGGACAAAAGCACTTGCCATTGTCAGTAGGACTGGTATGGGGTATTTCCTACCCAATGATGGCATATTTCTTGTTAATGATTAAGTTTAACATTGTTATTGTTAATGATGGAAAGCATGCATTGATGTCGAAGATTCATGATAATAAAAATTTTTCTTCAACAAAGATATTAAAATGGTCTGTTGCTTTATCATGTGATGAGTCGATACTTAATTGATATTTTCTTTTGTATTAAAGGGGCTTCACAAAGTTCAAGCCGTACTGATTATATTCAGTGGAAGTTGAGAACCGACATCATGCCTGATGGTGTTAACGCCAAGGTAATTCTTTCAATTTTCAGGAACGTAGGATGTCACTGTTTGAGTTTGACTGTTCTGCCATGTTCAGATAAAGTATCGTAAACGCCAAGTTAATTTATCTCATTTTCCAAGAAGTAGGAAGTTGTGAATGTTACTCTTTGTGCATGTTTAATAGGCCTGCGTTTAGTACCTAGCTAATTTGTATAGTTAAATAGCCAGATATGGGAAGGTGGAATTGTTTTTGATAAAGTTTAATTGCGAACTGCGTAGTAAACTGACAATAGGCTACAAAGAGTTATTTTGCAGAGGTTTTAGTTAAGGATTCCAACTTTGGTTCCTAATTGAGAATCACTACAAACCTCAAATTTAACAGACCTTTATATGACTTGCACAAGCTGGTAGTGGATGGTTTAAATTTTAAACACTTTTATTAAGCAAATAGAAAAAATACTTATGTTTTTTTGTCTTTACAAACACTGGGATTTAAAATGAAACTTGTATATTCATTGTTAGCATTTGGAATAATTGATGTTTGGCCTATTTGCTAATGATAGATAATATGAGAATGTTTCATTTTTACGTTAAAATGGGTCAATATGATGCTTAGCTTACAAGTCAATGGGTCATACGGTTCGAAAGTTGCCTAAAGTGTAATTTAATGAATAAAGCAACAAAATCATCAGTTCTATATAGATGTCTAACAAAAGTGATTTTACTAGCAAAAAAATCTTTTCACATTCTAAGCTACAAGTGCAATAACCTTATGATACGAAGGATAGGATCATCCAATGAACATTGGAGAGACAGATTTAAACCCCAAAAAGGACATATTGCCATAATCAATTAGCTAGAAGGTGATCGATAGATATAATCCCGCTCGATGGCACAGTTTACTCGATAGCTTCCTGTTTACCACTTTATTTGCGGCCTTAAATTTATGGATTGGCTTAGTTTATTCATTTATATTAAATGTAGGATAAAAAGTTACATTTGTGTGCTTCGGTTCTATTCTTAAAGTAGCATATATAATGTTTCGAAATTGGTTTCGATTTGCATCACATTTAAGTCTACAAAGAACACAAGTTCTATATATTAGGTTAGCATAAGTTTTGATGAATTTATCGAGCGAGAACATTGGACTTTGCTAAGTCATGTCGCAAAAGAATAATGGTATAATTATTAGGATGTGTTTGCATTGTGTTTTAGTTTGGAACTCATGTTTCTGTAGTTGAGACGACTTCATTTGTTTCATTAGAGCCCAAGATAAAGCTTGCCCTTCCAATTAATGATAAGGTGCACCATTGTACCTACAATTCTGGATTTTTAAGGGTTAAGGCCGGGGTTATGCCTTGTTTTTTCTACCTTAATGTCACTAAGGTAGAAGATACTCCTTTGGCATTTGCATCCTTTAGTAATCTATTAAAATCTTTTAATACAATAAGGGAAATCCACTTATTTCGAATCAAAGATCAGGTGCTAAAGTGAGGATGAAGATACAGTTTCGGTCTCTGGTAATGTGGAATTTATTGTTGTTGTTTTAAATTTAATACGTGTGTAATAAACAAGTTGTAATAAATATTTGAAGGTGTGTGTTTTTGTGTATTCAAAAGAATATACTAATAAAAAAAGTGAATTATCATTTGCATTCAATTAGTAATATTGATCTTAATATAAAAGATATTTAGCCTATCTATGCTTAATTTGCGTTTAACTCTTGTGACATCAAACTCCAATTAGGACACTATTTACATTATGTGTTAGTATTGTGATTTTAATATTGAAATTAAAGAACTGTCAAGAAAAAATTGCTTCTTCATATGCGAGGTTCTTCATCACAGAATTTTTAACGTTCGTTGTTCCATGATTATTAATGTGATCACTACAATTATCCTAATATAAAAACAAATGGAATGTAGGCTGAAAAACATATATGTTGCCAACAAATCAAACATTTCTTTTTATTTAATTATGTTCATAGTATAAAGTTTAACCTAATACCATTCACCAAACAACTTTTTTTTTTTTTTTTTTTTGTTTGTTGTTTTTTTTGGCTAAGTGCTCATCTAATTCTATTCTTTTTTAATGCTCATCTAACGACTTCTTGGTACATTGAAATTTGTTTCCTACATATTCGATACGTTTATTCTCTTTCGTTCTAATGATTCAATTAAAAATTTGACATGTTTATAGTTATTTTTCGGTAACATAAGTTTTTTAATAATATTCATAAGGCTTGCTCACCCATCGGGGACTATTGCTTTGATACTTTATTCTTGAAGTACCGCTTGAATTTTTCTTCATATCGATAACCGTTTATTTCTTTTCATTCTTAATGCACAATAAAAAATTTGGTATCTTTATAGCTTATTTTCGTTAACTTATTTTTTTCTGAAATACTCATGAAGTCTAGCCACACATGGGCAGTAATGTTATCATCAACTATTTCCTTCATATATTTTAAGATAACTAATACATTCCAAACAAAATTATAAGTCACGTTTAGCCTTCCTTATATGTTATTTTCCGTTAACTAATACCCTCCAACGATATTATAAGTCATGGTTTAGAACAAAATGTTAGAAAGTATTACCTCCTTTTAGACGTTGTATGGAGTATGGGACCATTAATTATAGTTTTAACCGTTGAATTTACTTTCAAAACTTTTAGTCTATATTTGTTCAACTAAATCTAAAAATCCAAACCACAAATCAAATACTTGTCTGCTTTAGTCGTTTGAAGTATTCTGGAACATCAATTATATTATGAACACTCCATTTAAAAATGTAATTACTTTTAGTATATATTTGATCCACAAAATCGTAAAAATAAAAACACAAGTCATACCCGTCCACGGAACGGGTTTTGACATGTATATATATATATTACATATATATATATATATATATATATATATATATATATATATATATATATATATATTACAAAAAAAAAGAATTTCATTATTTTCTTTGTTTCTCGGTGAACATATCTTTTGTTAATGTGATATATATTAAAGTTCTTAAAACATAAATAAATCAATTTTAATAACCTATAAACAAAAGCAGTTATAAACAGGATCTTTTGATTATGAAGTATTTTGTTTACTTTTGAATTTAAATTTACAGTTATAGATATACGGAAGTTTGTAAAATCTAACAATATTATCATACAAAGAGTTTAACCCAATACATGTAGGTTTTGTTTCTATAACATTGGGATTTGAAAAATTGGTGTCGTTGTGTTGGTGTTTGAGTGGTCTTAGAAGTGACCATCAAACTCATTTTGTTAACAAAATTAAAGCTGGGGCTCAAAAAATTAACCGGTAGTGAGTGATCACGACAAAATTGAATTGGATGTTTTGACGTTTTGTTGTCAACGTTGTTGTGGAGTTTTATTTTTTAGATTGCTTAGAGACATTTGAAAGTTGTAATTATAAATTGAGAAAGATGGTAGAACCAGTTGAGAAAAAAAAAATTGTGGTCGTGTAATGAGAGTATATGACATCTATGAAATAAAATATATTGAGGAAAAAAAAAGTTATGGTCAACATAAACTACCAAACAAACATGGTGAAATAGAATAAAAATGATGGTTAATAAAGTGTTAAACAATAGTGAAAGGATGAATATCAAATCAAGAAAACATGATTAAAAAAATAAGCACTTGTTTAAATCTATATTTTATCAGGCCGCAAAAACTTGTTCTATTACCATTGACACAAAGGTTCAACATTATTTATATACCACTTTTTTATACATATTTAATATCAGTCAATTAGATACTAGAAACAATGAAATTATAAGAGGTTCAGCACTATTTGTATAAGAGGTTCAAAATTTGTGCAACGCATTATAAATGTAGTTTTCCACATTTCTGGACCATAACTAAAAGATCATTAGACGTTCTTGGGCCGTGCTTTAGGCACGGCCATAACCGTACCTAGTAGCTTGTATAAAGTATAAACTACTTGAATAATGTGATGAAAATGAAATCAAGAAATAGTTGTACACAACATATCTCTGTATAATGGAACTTTCCTCCAACCACTAAACCATGATCCATGAATAAAAAAACTCAGGCAGTAAGCTATATAATGGTCCTGAGCGGTCACTCACCTTACACACCCTCAATCAGTAAACTATATAATGGCTCTGAGCGGTCGCTTACCTTACACACCCTCAAAGACGGCTCTGGATGAAATCAAGAAATAGTTGTACACAACATATCTCTGTATAATGGAACTTTCCTCCAACCACTAAACCATGATCCATGAATAAAAAAACTCAAGCAGTAAGATATATAATGGCCCTGAGCGGTCGCTCACCTTACACACCCTTAAGCAGTAAACTATATAATGGCTCTGAGCGGTCGCTTACCTTACACACCCTCAAAGACGGCTCTGGATGAAATCAAGAAATAGTTGTACACAACATATCTCTGTATAATGGAACTTTCCTCCAACCACTAAACCATGATCCATGAATAAAAAAACTCAAGCAGTAAACTATATAATGGCTTCTTTTAACAAATGCTTTCCAAAAGCAATGTTTCTCCTTACCCGGTGCAGCCACATCTTGCATCCTTCTTTTACTCAAATCACATCTTGCAGCCTTCTTTTAGAGCCTCAACTTGCCCGGGGACCATCCTAGTCACTTGTATGGGATGTTTGTGAATAAGATTTTTCATTTCTTTCTTGCCGCATTGTATTTATGTGACTACGTGTTTGATCGGTTGATGGATGTCGTCCGTGGTTGTAGATTGTTGGTATTGAACTCCTCAACTGATAATCTTTCGTTGTTAGAATGTTATAAGAACAAAAAAACATCAATAAAGTATACTACTAATGTAGTCGGTATTTTTAAACTCGCCTTAAGGCCTTAACCCGACTCGATTATATAATCAACCTTTCGGCATATACTATTTAAGTTTCAATTCAACTAATACCAGTATAACAGCCACCTGTAAATTTTGATTTTCCCCACCAAGTTAATTCAACTTCTATGATTATGGAACTACAGAGTAATGTAAAAATATCATATAAATGTACTTTGTATGAAGTTTGCGATGCTAAAGTGAATCTCTTGCAATTAACATATTAGTTATCATGTATTAGAATGTTAAGAATTGCGACTACAGTTGCAAGTTTGACCCATTTACTTATAAGTGGGTTGTTTTGAAATGAGTTTCATCACAAAAGAAATGGACTAACATGTCAAGTACCTGATCCATAAACATTATAGTCATTAAATTAAGATCTAAAGCAACAAAACTATTTAGAATATTTACAGTCTATACAGAAGATGGGGTTGTGTTTTAGTATTTGTTAAATGGATTTCTAAGCTTATATCATACTATGATATAAATAGCTAGCAGTGAGCCAAACAATGAACATACCTCTTTTTTTGCGTAGGTGCCATCTGTGATGAATCAAAAGTCTTTAGCCTTAAATGCAGCAACTTAGAACAATAAAATGATATTCATGTTTCGGCAAAATTGCATAGGCAGCAACCTAGTTCAAATAGCCATACCTTACAATATGTTGTGGCTCTTCTTTAACACACAATTTCAACCACTTAATATGTTGGGTGCTCTCTTTATATCTGCAATAGCTACCTGGGAAGATGAATCTGTGAATTATTGGCCTCATCACCTGCAAGAATCAATCTCGATAATGTGAAAAGCTCAACTCAAAAATGTAAGGATAAAGGAAATTTAAGCTGTTACACTAAACGTATCTAACAGAACTTAATGCTTTTAACCTACTAGAACACATTTCTTAATCCTTAATATTACTTGGTTAACTACATGCTAACAGAAAATATAATTGACATAATTATGTATAAAATTCGAGAAACTCATTGAAGAAGATGTTCTCAAGTCAACCTAACCCATTTTGAGCGGTTTTGCTATATAAAGATGACCCATTTTTACTCATTAACTTATCTGCCCATTTTGCACTTTCTAGGCTCCCCACTACACAAAGGTATCCCAAGATAAAAAGATAAGCAAACGTTAGTTACCGCTCCGTAGCAGTGAACTTAGACTATCTGATGTCAGAGCAGACCTTATCATGGCTGCTAAAAAAAGGGCAACACTGTCCAACCAATCTACTGCCTTGGAACTCGTTAATATCCTGAAAAAATAAGACATGGATTACTTTCTTTCATTCACAAAATGGTGCTGATATTATAAAGTCAAAAAGGATGGAATGTACCTTCTGAGAAGGAAATCTTATTATTTATTATCTGTGAATTTAACCTTATTACCTTGTTGGCCGGTCCTTGTGAGAATAATTGCACGATTTTGTTTATCCCGCTTCACCACATTCCATAGATTGTTTCTTGAATCTGGATCGAGACCGGTGCTGGGCTCATCTGTATATACAACCTACGTATGTTTTCAGAAACCGCTATTAGTGTAACATATGAGAAGATGCTAAAATCAATCGAGTACATGGACAGTTAACATACCTTGGGATCCCCGATCCAAAAAATGGAAACACTAAGTTTTATACCCACCCTAAGATTTTTGACAAACGATAAGAGCATATAACTTAAGAAGACACACCTCTTGTAACTTTCTTCAGTTTGTTACTCAAAATTTGAGCTTATTAGGTTTTCAAAAAATTCAGTAAGCTCATAAGCCGGAAAAATAAGCTTAAACAAACACCCTCCTAAAAAAATCAAACTGAATTAATGGTCTCAATTGCATTTATATTTACAAAATAAGCAAATCGAAACGCATAGGTTTCAAATTCAGCTTCCTCCTGTGCCGTTAAAGGAAGATTGGGAAGTTTGTGTGGTTCTGACTCTTGGCCCATTGTAAGCTTCTGCAAATTAATAAGCAAAATTAAGTTGAGTAGATACTCATTGCGAAAGACTATAAACTTATACACTTATACTCTCGATTATGTATGACATGTTGATGTGTACAAAGATGTTCGAAACCTTATGCAACTAACAATGATGCAAGAAACTATAACTAACTGAGATTATAAGCAACCATCATGAGTATATGGAAATTGAGGAAGTGTTTGGTTTAGCTAACTTGCATAACAAATGGGCTTATTATTTGGAAACGCTGAGAAGTTCCATTTTTAACAGCTTACTAACTTATCAAGGTGAGCTTATGGAGTTCAATAAGCCATAAGTCAAAGCAGATAAAGCGATAAGCACATAAGGCGATAAGCACATAAGCCGTCACATATGAACTTTTCGGCTTTTCCAAATTTCAATGTGCCCATGAACTCTACAAACATGTCAAACCAAACAATTCAACACCTGATCGAACTCAGACTAATGATAATCAACACCCATTAATTAGTTATATATCAAACAATAGAGACAAACTTTTACTTTGATAAAAGGCAGCACTTTCCCATCATATTCTTTTTTTGAGAGAACATCAGGTACGATGTTAGCTAGTGTTCAAACTGCTCACTTTGGTTGAGAATGCATAATCTTTGACTGGATTGCATAAAAAATGACAACGTGGTAAAAAACATTACCTTTGAGTAACCAAAATCACATATTTTAACTCGAGGAGCTCTGCCTCCGTGTAACGTGTTTTCAACCGTAAGATCTCTGTGACAAATGTCCTGCAATATAAACAATCCATCAATACTAATTTCCAAACACGCTAAGGGACTGTTAGATTAGCGTATTGGTTGGCTTAACAGTGTACTGAAATTTTTAAAAAGCCACATACATCAGCTTATAAGCTTATGAACTCCAGTTTATGGCTTAATAAAATTAATAAACCTACACTAATACGCTCATAAGCTGTTAAACGTAAGCATATTGATTTTCCAAATCTCAATAAAAGGACATAAAATTTACCTCTTCCGCCTATGACCAAATTGATGTCTCTGCTTCCAAATGCATTCTTTGTGGACATTTCTCATCATTATGTCCGCTTCCTACCGATGCAGTCACACTCTCGCTTTCTTTAGCCTCTAATGAACACCTCTTATATGATGAACATTCAGCTTCACACTCGCTAATCCCATCCTCAGGACCCATTCCTCCATACTTGTGTCACCTCTATAGACCAAAAAACCATAATCATAATTAAAAAAACTGGTCAAACCTATCACTAAAATCCAAAACTAATAGTACTTTAGAAGAAAATTAGGAAAAAGATAATCTTTCATAATATATATATACCTCAAAATCCAAACAAAAGATCACAAATTTCAACATATCAAATCACTAATAAGCGAAACTAATTCATTCCCAATTAAAATAAATAAATAAATAAATAAATAAATAAAAAATCGTGCACCTTGCAAAACAATTACACATACTAAAACAACCAAAAATTGCAAATTGCAGCAGATCAAGCCATATTCTACCATTGTTTGTTTGCTTCTTGGTGGATAAACATACGGAAAAGCCATGAATTTACCAAAAACACACAAAAGTGAACGTGTGGGATCACGTAACATGAAAAATGACAACTAAATCATACAGCCAAATCACACCCCTAATTTTAAGGTGATATATGGTGACCCCAAATCTGCTTTTGTTAAACTCTAACCTAAAACACAGTTTACAAAATATTAAACCTAAAACCCATATACATAATCTCACTAAAAGAAATACTCTCAAAAACAGCAGTAATTTTTATATACCTGGTCGGAGTCATCATCTCTCATCGTCATTCTCGTTTTCATTTTACATAAAATAAAACACACCCACTAACTGAATACCTGGTATTTTTTGCGTTTTCTGTTAATCAACTCTTTCATTTTATGAAAGTATATATACCTGCTGCGAAGCTGTTGATTTCAATTGATTCAAGGGTGTTTGGATTTGAGTTGTGGGAACGTTTTTTGGTTTTGATGATTGAATTGGTGTGTGTTTTGATGAAGGTGTTAAACCTTTAACTTACGGTGTAATTACTGGAAACGGAGGGATGAACAGTCGAAAGGCCACCACACTTCAACCAATCAGAAACTGCCGGATGGTCCACTAAGCATTGTTTGCATTTACTGTTGTGCTGTAAATTAAAACACCCAGCAAATGAGAGGCCCAATTATAATTATGAGAGTAAACTACACCATTCGTCTTTGTGGTATACGTTGACCATCAAGTTTCGTCCTTTGACAAAAAAAATTGCACCGTTGGTCCTTAACTGCGAAACGTTACTCAGCGTTGGTCCTTTGCTTTAACGGAACACACTAACGATCGTTAAGTCTAAAAATGTAAGGTATTTTTGTCCTTTTACCATTTCTCTTTCACTCATCATCTTCACCAACCACAACTAACAGTATTTGCTTTTCTCTCCTCCTCTCTACAAACAAACACCTAAATAAAAAATCAAATATCTCATTTCTTTCTTAGAGCACAAGGTATGCAAGCTACAAAAACACGTTTTGGTTGAAACATCAGCGCCACATTCATACACCTCTCAATAAAACTCACCAATAACTAAAACACCTCCCTCATAAACACACCACTAACATATATTGGGTCACACAAAATACCCCACTAAAAATATTCACCCACTCACAATACAAACAAGTAACACACACAAGAATGCAAATGGCATGAGCCATTGCATTGGCTCAAAACCGTTGGCTCACGAATGGCACAATGCTCCGGTATGGTTGGCACACGAATGACATGCATTTGGCATGTTAAATCTTCTCCATACCGTGTGCTCTTATCTTCATCTTCATCTCCATCAATTACATATTCTTCACAAATTCACTATATCAAAAACACTAATTTCTAAAAAATAAAAATCTTGCAGATAAATCCAACCGCCACCAGATTTCACCAAACATATTCCGGCCACCACCTCTTTCTAAACTCAATTTAACTTCCTCCACCATTGACCAACTTAAAAACACTACCCTTCGTCTTTTTCCCAAGTCTTCTTCAATCATTCACAAACAAATAAAATCAAAATTGACAAAACCCATATCCTTTAAAATCTTTAAACAAAACAAACAAATAAATAAAGGTTAATGTCAATACGACAAAATGAAACCGCCAACCGTCACCAAAGTGGGTCATCAGCCGCCACTGGGGTATCCTCTTCATATGAGCACATGATATCTACTACACCAAATCAAGCTCCCGATTGTTGCTCCAATGCTTGACCAAATCACACGACACCCTCCACCACCACTACGACACCATCATCATGAATCCCACCATGACACCATCATCATCAACGCAAACCACAGAGACACTATCCACCACCACCAACCGACTGTCGCAAACCACGTCTAATCCATCAAAAATTCGTATGTGGTAACCCATGATGAAGTCACAAGTTTTCAGCTTCAAGATCTTATACAAGGTCTCGGGTAGGTGAATTTTTTTCGTGTTTGTTTTTTGGTCAAAGGACGATCTTTGATGGTCAACGTATACCACAAGGGCGAATGGTGTAGTTTACTCTTTTTGATATAAATAAAGGAGTAAACTACACCATTCGTCCTTGTGGTATACGTTGACCATCAAGTTTCGTCCTTTGACAAAAAAAATTGCACCGTTGGTCTTTAACTGCGAAACGTTACTCAGCGTTGGTCCCTCACCCTAACTGGTGTGACTAACGGGCCTTAAGCCTATTTAAATAGAGGGTATATTTGTCTTTTCCCACTCAGATTCCTAATACTTCCTAAAAAAAAACATAAACAAAACACATCGTCTTCTTCATAGGCTTCTGGTCTCTTAAAAGTCACACTCTTACACACACCAAAACATACACTCACTGTGTGTTTTCTTCTTTTCATCAAATCAACCAAATCTAATCAATACCCATTTTAATTCACATCTCTCTGATCAAAACCCCCTTTTCAATTTCAATTTTCATCACCTCTTTCCCATCTAATTTTAACTGTGTGTTTTTTCACCTTTTTACTGTGTGTTTTTGTGTTTTTATAGAATTGATCAGTAATGGAACAACAACAGCAAGGACCCTTTGATGCTTTCCGTAACTGTGGTATACCACGAGAAGCTTCATCTCACCACCGTCGTCGGAGTTAACCACCGTTGGTGTTTTTGTGGATTCGCCGGTCATTATGAAATATTAAGATTTGTTAGCCGGGGTCGGGGTTTATGGTAACCAATCGGCGAGGAAGAGGAGGTTTATGATGCTTTCCGTAATCTAGTTTAATTTAGCAACAAAGTTCATATATTTTCTGTAAAAGATTGATAAGTGATAAAAAAAGATAAATAATTGTTTAAAGCTTTTGATTTGGTGATGGTGATTGGTGATATGGATAGGAGTTTTAAGCTGGGGTGAATTTTATTTTGACTTTTATGATGTACTTGGGGATATTGGTGTGTGAAGATGAAGATAGAATTGGTTGGTGATGATGGATGAAGATAAAAGATGAAGTAGTGGGAGAAATTAAAAGTATTGTTGAGACTATTAAGTGGGGAAGATGAGTAGAGAAAGAAAAGATAAAAAGACAAAAATATCCTTACATTTGTAGACTTAACGATCGTTAGTGTGTTCCGTTAAAGCAAAGGACGAACGGTGGATAACGTTTCGCAGTTAAGGACCAACGGTGTAATTTTTTTGGTCAAATGACGAAACTGATGGTCAAACGTATACCACAAGGACGAATGGTTTAGTTTACTCTAAATAAAGATAAAGTGGCCGGAATATGTTTGGACGATGGAGGTGTGGTGACGGCAATGGTTCAAGGTCGAGGGTGGTGGTGGAGCCGTGAAAGCCCTTTTGAATAAAATAAAAAACAGGGTTCACGTGGACGAGTTATTAGCTATCCTTGCCATGCTTTTGAGTAACCAAAAAGCTGTTGAGGAAATGGGTGATCTTGGGGCAGTTTCGTGTTTGCTTTCTTTAATAAAGGAGACTAATTGTGCCCGAAACAAGGAGAATTGCATTGCTGTTTTGTACACTCTTTGTTACTATGATCGGAAAAAATGGAAGGAGATGAGGGAATAAGAGAGCACGTTGGAATTTGGATGTTATTTAGGGCCATAGAATAAGAACCAAAATTTGTTGGTTACCACTTGGAATAATATTTTTGTAAATTATTGATGGATATAATAAAGTGAGGTGAATGGCTGTGAATCAAAATAAGGAAGAATATGCCAATAATCAATGGATCGTATTGTGTCTTTTGTGAGTAAAAGACAAATATACCCTCCACTTAACAAGCCTTAACGCCCGTTACTCACACAAGTTAGGGTGAGGGACCAACCGTGACTAACGTTTCGCAGTTAAGGACCAACGGTGCAATTTTTTTGGTCAAAGGACGAAACTTGATGGTCAACGTATACCACAAGGACGAATGGTGTAGTTTACTCTAATTATAATATGGGTTTTTCTAACATGCGCCCCGGGGCACATGTTAAGCGGATGGCGGGACCCACAAAAAAAGACGTCAGGACCCTCAAAAAATACACTTTTCAAATAAAATATGTGGGTCCGGACGTCATTTTTCGTGGGTCCCGTCATCCTTTTTGTGTGCTTAACATGTGCCCCCGGGGCACATGTTAGAAAAATCCTTATAATATATACTAAATATCAACCCCTAGCACTGTAGCTACAGTACCAACGCAATTTTCATGTTAGACCCTGAGGTTAGTGATCAATAGCAAAGTTAGTCCTTAACGTCCGTTACCTAACAGTCGTGGGTTAAGTTTGCAACGGAGCAATAACTTCAAGGGCTATTTCTGTGAAAATATTAAGCATAAACAGCCCCTGAGGTTAACTTTTATTTTCAGCGTTAGTCCTTAAGGACTAACTTTGCAACAAACCGCCACTTTCAGGGACTAAAAAGGAAAATAATGTTGCTACTGTGCCAAACAGTACCAAACAGTGATTGCTACAGTGAAAAACAGTGGGGAATAGTGCGTGTACTGTAGCTAAGCAATTTACAAAAATAGTCCCTCACGTTAGCTGTAAATTACACCGTTAGTCCTCCGTTATCGCTCTTTTGCAAATTTAGTCCTTAATACAAAAATAAAATAAAATAATAGAGGCCAACGCAAAAAAAAAAAAAAAAAATCTTTTACAAATTTAGTCCCGTAAATAAAATAATAGAAACCAACGCAATCCCGGGACAACGCGCGGGTTAACCCGCTCGTTAACTCTAAACGGCCTCCGTAAAAATTTGCTTTGGCCCCGTTTCAACTTGGGGTTTAGGATATTTATCTATCTAAGGGTGTGTTTGTTTTTTTAAAAAAGTGTTACTAGCCCTCTTACTCTTATCAGTAAGAGGTGGTCAGACGTTTTACTTGTTTATTTTTCATCATCAGTCAAACATGGTAAGAGCTAATATGTCTAACTCGGTAAAAGGTGGCGAAAAGATCTTACTACCTCTTATTAACACACCTTCAACTCATTCATCTTGAAAACCTTTCAACACATTCATCTTCAAATTATGCGAAGCTAGGTTTTAAATTATTTGGTATTGGTTAAGTTACTTAATTGTTGTTTCATTGCGTTAAGCTTATGTTTTATTTTAAGACGATTTATGTAATAGTTTTTAATTTTTTATTATGTTAAATTTTGGATATGTATTAAGATAATTTATTTAATGATTTATAATTGTGTTAAATTTATAATAAAAATGTTTTGTTTCAAGTTTACACTATTTACTTATTAATAGTATTTGCAATAGTTTAATATATATTTAAAAGAAAGGAAAATTAAATTCATTCAAACAATTATAAAAAAACAAACAATACTTTTTCATTCAGATTCAAACATTATAACCACCTCTTACTAGTAAGATGTGGTAGTCCGATTCATATGCGAAACATCTTAATCAAACAAACACACTCTAATATAATAAACAAGAGTTTTGTACCACCTAATAATGTAGTTGTTGCAATTAATAGTCTTATGTGTCTTTACCCTTCCACAAAAGGTGTAGATTGGCGGGAACACCCTGACCCCGGGTGTCTTTTGGCACCAATCATTGTCCACCCCACAAGGAATAGCTCCGGAAACTCTCCTAGCCTAGTGGGGCACTAACTGGAGTGAGTACGAGCCAAGACTCGGACCCGTGAGCTCTTATTCCACAAAGTCTCTCCAGTGTGTCTATAGGTTTTGCGGAGGTGAGTACCTATATGAAGCAAATGTCAATGATGGGACTTAGGGTCTATTGACTCAAGCATAAGTGCTACAACCATTGGAATAATGCTCCATTTGTCCAAAAAGAAAGAAATAAAGGTACAATACATTGCGCACACACACACTTTTTAATACTTTACTCTTTCAAAAACACACACAGAGTCAAAGTTTCTTCAACACTCTTTCAATCACGTAGAATCGGTTACATCTACAATTAATTTTCTCACAATCAAATCAGTATCTTAAAATAATACACGGTATTTTTGGAAGGTACCACACCTCTTGAGCATTATCATATCATGATTTTTCTATACACTTCTAATTATCATTGAATCTATTCAATGGCAGTTTCAACTCCACCATTAATTGCAACTCATTCAAAAATCATCACAAAATAAGTTACAGTTTTTGAATTTAAATCCTATATTTGGCTATGTTTTATTTCAATTCGTTTGTGTTTTGCTAAACCCTAGAAAAAAAAATAAGGGAAATCACATTCATGAATTAGTTTTTATAATTTGTGTGTTCTACATATTCGATTTATATACAATCATTCTAATTGTGCTTGGATTAAATTTATAACAAGTTATGAAGAGGAATGATGGTTTGTGGGTGGTCAGTGGTCGATGCCGACGAACTCAAACAACGGGTATCTTATGGACCTTTTCTTTATATGCTTGATGACGATTGTATGTCAACGATATCATTGTGATTTTTGTAATATGTTTTTTTTTTCTTTTTATTTTGTAGGAATTGTGGTCATGCGGAATTCAATCTTGATGACATGTTTATGTTTTTCTATTGCGATACTTTTCCTGTTCCACCAAATTTTTGATAAAGTATTTATGAACCAATTTTCTGCTTTTTATCATTAATTTTGTTTTCTTCAGGAGAGTAACTATATATATTTGTTGGTAAGTCTAATATCAATGTAACTTTATTAGTCAAATGTTGGTAATTAAAACAAACTTAAATTGATCTTTGCGAAATTTGTTTGTGAACTTATGGAAACTGCTACTTTTTAACCAACCAGTTTTGTTGTTCTAGAGACGTTCCTTTGTTTCCTTTTTTTTAACTAATATATAATGGATTGGATGGGATATGTAGTTTGTGAAATGACAAATTAGTCGGTTTGTAGTTGAGTTGAGTTGGTTCTTTATATAGAGATAAATACTCAACCTTCAAACTATAGTTAGAGTAAAGTTCAAAATACATCCATGTGGTTTGCCCTTTGTCTCGCTTTACATCCCTAAACTTTTTTTTGGTACAAAACCATCCATCCGTTAGTAAAGTTGGCACAAATACATCCCTCTGTTAGCAAATTCAGTTAATAAGGACTAACGGTGCAAATATTTCTCCGTTATCTCCTAACGAAAGAGAAAATATTTGCACCGTTAGTCTTTAGGACTAACGATGCAATAAAATAAATTGCACCGTTAGTCCTAAGGACTAATGATGCACTCCACCGCCACCTACCCACCCCCTACCACCCACCGCCACCTTTACCACCTCCACCGCCACCTCCTCCACCCAACGCCACCACCCCCACCTCCACCGCCACCCATCGCCATACCACACTGCCTCTACCTACACCACCACCTCCACCCACCACCACCACCCAACGCCACCTCCACCCACCACCAACCAATGCCACTACCCCCACCTCACGGCCGCCACCCACCACTACACCACCACATCCACCCACCACCACCCAACGCCACCTTCACCCACCACCACCACGCCACCTCCACCACGCCACCACAACCCCACCTCCACCTAAACCTTACCCAACACCAGCTTCCACTACCCACCACCCAACCCACCACCTCCACCCGCCATCTCCACCGCCATCACCACCACACCACTACGCCACCCACCACCTCCACCACCACCACCTACCTCCACTGGCCCACCGCCCACCATCACGCCCACCGCCACCACAGCATACCATCACCACTCACTACCACCATCAACAAAAATAGTGTGGTGGTTGGTGGTGTGTATATACCGATGCGGTGTTTGCGGGTGGCTGGGTGGAGCAGTGGTGTGGGCGATGGTGCGTGAGGTCGTAGTGGAGGCGGCGGCGGCGCAGGTGGGGGGTGGTGGCGTGGTGGTGATGGGTGGTGGTGGCGTGGCGTGCAGCGCGTGCGCGGAGGTGGGGGTATGGCGTTGTGTTGATAAGGTGGAGTAGTGGCGTGGCGCGGTGGTCAATTCGTTGGGTGTTAGGTGGCGGTGGAGTGCACCGTTAGTCCTTAGGACTAATGATGCAATTTATTTTATTGCATCGTTAGTCCTAAGGACTAATGGTGGAAATATTTTCTCTTCCGTTAGGAGATAACGAAGAAAATTTTGCACCGTTAGTCCTTATTAACTGAATTTACTAACAGAGGGATGTATTTGTGCCAACTTTACTAACGGAGGGATGGTTTTGTGCCAAAAAAAGATTAAGGATGTAAAGCGAGACAAAGGGCAAACCACAAGGATGTATTTTGGACTTTACTCCTATAGTTATGAATCTTTGTTATAGTATATCATTACTCACTTTAATTATCTTTACAACTATTTATGTGATACAGACTTGATAATGAATTCTCTCTTTTTCCAAGTTAGTATGTCTAGAATTAAGTACTTTGTATTACGTATTTTGATTAGCTTTCAAGTTAGTATTTATGGAACATTATTTTGTCATAGTTTTACTTTTAATGATCTGAATTCAAATAAAAGATTCCTCATACTAAAATTAAGATGAATTTGTAGCGGCTTGAAATATGTTGTGAGTTTTACCAATCTTTTGTACTATTATGTTGTATTACTTGAATTATGCTTATAACTTACTAAATAGACTACATAACTATAGTTTATTGAAACTAGAAACTCACATTTAAAGCTCTCTTATTTTATTATGCTATTAGTATTAAGCAATAAATTTTTTCCAATCAAGATACGGTCATACATCATTTTGCTGCAATCTTGGGGTGACATTTGTCCCTATAATGGCGTGGAAAACCTGCAAAGTACAATAGTATCTCCACCGAATACTCTATTATCCTTAAGCTATAGCTCATGAAATAAACACAACGAATGCCCTAAGTGCACTCTTAAGCTTTTTTGCTATTTAGGACGCTCAAGCTCGCAACAATTAAAGAAGAAGCCAGTTTTCATACTCTAGCGTCTACCAATTAAGACAAGAGACAACCTAACAATAATTAACAACTAGGTTTCATAGATCTAAGCAAACACAAGGATAATTTAGCTACTCATATTAACTAAGCAAGCATACACACATACATTTGAACATGGGGTAGACATAATGATAATATGGATTAACAAACTTCTCTTATGATGTAAAGAAGGGTATGTGACCCTTAGATACTGTCCAAGTCGGACTACAACTGAATTAGGGTTTGCTCTACAAAGTTCTACCTCTATTAAAATAGAAAAATCGAATTCTATATATAGATTTACAAGTGCAACGGCGTCACCTTTTGCTAGTGACGCCGTCAGGTCGCCTTCATTAGGGTTTCGTTTGGGCCAAGTCATCGTTGGGACGACGTCAGTTGATAAGTGTGATGCCGTCAGTCTTCATGAAGGACATCGTTTGAGATTGGTTCTTGGGCATCTGGTGTGGAAATTAAGGGTGACGCCTTCCGGAGTTTTGTTGGATAGGGGATATTTAGTGGTGGCAAGTCAAAAATCTTATTTTACAAGCATGTAAAGTGTGGCGTTGCTAAGCCAAGACTCGAGTCACTAACACTAGATAACTTGAAATAAAACATAAACACGAACTAGAAAATATAAACATAAAGATAGATGTAGGATGGTAGCCCCGTATGTTTTTCTCATTTTTTTTTCAACAACTTTTTTTTCATGCCTTTTTACTCTACCATCCTCTACTATAACATCAAAATAAAGAGATTTATAGGAGCATCCCTACACTTGAGTTTTTATTTAACTAACACTAATTGACCCGATTTGAAAAGATCAAAACAATTGGAGTACTTAATTACATAGACAAAGGAAATTTGTATTTATCGTTCTTTCCCGTTACTCCATAAAATATTACTTTAACCCATGAGTCCTAATCGTCCCAAAACTGTATACAAATGATATGACTCGACTTAGCAACCATGCAAGTAACTAGATAATTTAACTAAGGGTTTAGTAATGATAACAATAATTCACTAAAGATGAGTGCATACGAGGTAGGCTAAGGCGATTTGGGTGTAACATTTGGGGGTGGATTATAAACAATGCTCTTCATTGATATTCTGGAAAACCGAAACAACACGAGAATTGCGAAAAGGATAGGCTCTGAGGGGTTAACTAGGGGTATCGTGTACTAAAGATGAGTACATCGCAAGGGTGTGGGGAAAATTAATCAACCGATGTGGAAAAGGTAATTTATATTACAGGTTTCAAACAAGGGTTACCCTAATTCCTCTTATCATTTAGTTAATGCTAACTACACGAATGTAGTCTCACTAGCGATCTTGGAATGCATCACAAAACAAGTTCTAGAATCTATTATACTACCGGTGTCCTTTATGAAGACTGACGGCATCACAAAACAAGTTCTAGAATCTAAGCATTAAAGATAAATGCTTTTATTACTCTAGAATCTATTAAGACTAAAGTTTAACTAGTAAATGCTATAAAAAAATTTAAATTTGGTGCTAAAATTGCCCTAACAAATATTTCTCATACGTTATTACACAAATTACCAAGGACAAGACAAATAATCAAGTGAGTGAATAGTTTCTAATTTCCCGTTTTATTCTCCTTCCCTATACTTAAACTGAACATTGTCCCCAATGTTCCCCTAAAGTATCAAAGTTATGATAAAGGAAGGTAAGTTAAAAGAGAAAGAAACTAGTACTCCGCTGATTAGCTCGGTATTATATGTAAGAAGTTGCGGTTAAATCCTCCTCCAAGAAGAGTAATAAGTGCTTCTTCCAATATGTGTTTCTTCTTCTTTTCTAATATAACATGCACACTTATAAGAAAACAAAACGAAACCTTCGCGTAAAATCGGCGATAAAACTATATATGACACACAACTAAACTAGAAAGCGAGTAAGATATAATGCTTGTGGAATGGATGTTTGCAGTTTTTCTGAAAAATTAAGAATTGGGAACTTCCAAAAATCACAAGTTACACAGACAACGAAACTGACATTCTGTTTTTACATTGCCTGACGTCGTCAGGTGTTAATCCTGACGCCGTCAGATTATCCTGACAAAAAGTGGTCTGACACGTTTTTCTGGAAAAATTACCTCATTAAAACCTGGAAAAACTTTTGCAAAACATCCATTATGACCCGATACAAGTATTTGGCTCTAACAAACACACAAATATATATAATTTCAATTATTGTTAATCTCATGTTCATGTTCTTAAAAACATATGTGATCTTCCCTACACTTATCTTTTTGTAAATACCTTTATATGCAATTAATACGAGGTTAAAAATAAAATAAAGCATTTTCACAAAGTCTAACATGAGAATAAACAACAATGAAAAAATGTTAAGTCACCATAAGTTAACACAAGCATCAATATGATAGAAATAGAGGTAAAGGTGATCGGATGAACACAATACAAACGTATGAATGGATAAATGTTATGCATAGAATGTATTAAGTGAACAACCAACCTCTCATGTGAGAGGATACAATGTATTTATAGGGTAAGAGAGCTAGGGCAACACATCTAGTCCCTTCCTTAACCACATGGGCTTTTGCATAGGCTCATGGGCTTTCTACATAAGCCTAGCCATAATTACTAACATAAAAGCCTAATTAAGCAACCTATTACATACTGTTGTTCTCCGTTCACTACTATTTAAAACAGTTAAGTATATAAAACAAGTTTAATAGTGAACAATGACTGAAATTAACATAACAGTAAAACACACTGAGTAAATTTTCAACATCATATTCTTATTAGAAATTAATCAAAAGAATACGTTACCCAAGTACTTGCGGAATAGTACTTGAGATTGAAATGACAAAGGTTGGTCACTCCTCTCTAAGTTCAGGCTAAGTCTGAACACAACTACACGGAACCACTGAGTTATCTCAGGGACACAGTTGTATTTGGAGGAGTGAATAGATGGCTTGTGTGTGCGTGTGTGTTTTTACAATTCACAAGCTTAATCTATCACTCCTCTCTTATGCTATTTATACATGTATGATATTTAACTCTATCCTAAGAGACAAACTGACATCTTACAGAAGACAAAATACTGATGTATTTTGTCTCTGTTTACAAAGACTATTATAGGTAAGAGACAAGACAGCTTTCCTAAAGTCAGTGATGACACTGAGCCTGATCTTTTGCCATTTAGGGAAAGTTGACTTTGATAAGAACTTCGTCTTATATGATTCAACTTATCCCGCTCATTCTTCGGTCTTCATATTCTTCAGTCTTCTACTTCAATTTGTCTTCAGTGTATGTAGTTGGAGAGGAGTCTTAGGGATTCAGTGAGTTATTGTCATCACTCACTGAATCCACCATCTTCTTCTTGACTCAGTCTTCACCCTTTAAGTTCCGCTTTGCTGAGTGGAGAGACTTCTTCGTTGCCTCGTACTGAGTGTCCTGAAGATGGCTCACTGAGAGACTATGCACTCAGTGACATGTTAGTGTTTATCGGTGTAAACACTTGGGCTATTTTCTATTCAAATCATAGATCAAGGGGTTTGGGTATTTACTGAACCCAACAGTCTCCCCTTATTTGGATATACAAATAGCCTAAGTGTTTGATCAGTGTAAGTGAGCAAATGGCTTCTTCTTACACTGAATGTACTAGTGAATACAAGTAAGGAACACTGAGTTTTTAACAAAACATACATCGTTTATTGATCAGGTTACAAAGTCCCTATCACTAGTACATAATTAAAACAAAATGATGTCAGTCCAGATGAATTCCCAGTGCTTCAAGCTTTGGCTTCTTCCTAAGGAGTGCTTCTTTGTCAGGGTGTTCTTTCAACTTCTTGTTCAAGTCTTTGCAGAACCTGACATTTTCAAGGGTGTTGATTCGGAGAGGCCACGGTATGTAACCCCGCTATGGTTCCTACCTGCAAGGTCAATGTCACTCCATCTTTGAAAGGTTGGTTTTTATAGACATCAATGAAGAATAGCCCTCTTTCAGTGCTTCGATCACCAAAAGTTCACAAACTTAACACCTTCGATAACTCCCTGTTACACTCCAGTCCCGTGCACTTTGATCTCGGCCCGATTTAACCCTTTTCCGCCATGGGATGATTGGGGTTGAGATCTTCGTGCAGTTAGAGCAGTGAATTCTACTGTTCTGGGTGCCCTCTCTTTCATACCTTACTGAGCATCTTCATCGCCTTAACCACGGCATTACTTGCTTTCTCAATCAGTGGACCAAGTTCATCGAGTTCACTGATCCCAAAGTCAATGAATTTTAGGGGATCATGAACCTCGAAATGTCTTTTATCATCCCCCTGTAGACATTCATTGCTAGTGGTTTCGATCTGGGGATGTTCTTGACATCTGTGATCTTCTCAGGATGCCTTCTGCTAGTCATTGACCGCTTGTAATGGTCAATTCTTTCTTGCCCGATGAGAAGCTTTTCTTCGTTCTTTTCATCCACTTTTCTTTTCAAATTCCATCTTAGCGCCGAAAGCATCTTTGAACTCTCGGTCTCAAATGACTTTTGAAGCTTGAGTGGATCAATTCCAACATTTTTAGCTTCTTCAGTGAAAATCTTAATCAGTGCTTCTTTGCTCTTCCTCTCTTCCTCAGCAAGTTTCTTTCTTCTTTCTTCCTTAGCAAGGTAGTTACTTAGCTGTTAAGGAGTGAGCAGGTATTCAGTGTCACCGATCTTCGGGGTATCTTCTCATGCTCGAATGTTTACATGATGCCTTTCCCTTTGTCCTGTCCTGAGGAGGATGTTGCTACCAAAGGAGATGTTGTTGTGATGACTGGTGGTGCAACTGCTAGTGTCAGTGTTGTTGTTGTTGGTGGTGGAATTGTTGAGATTGGTGTTGCTGATACAGGTGGTGCTGATGATAGTGGTGTTGCATAGACTGGTGGTGTTGATGATAATGATGATGTTGGCTCCCCCTTAGTGTGAGAAGGAGGGTCTTCAGCATGTCTCTCCCCCTCAACTGTTGCCGTAGCATTAGTGAGGGCAAGAGTTGCTGCGGATACTGAAGGAGCTGGAGTTGCTTGACCCTTGAAGGCTTGGTAGATCTCCATGACCATAGCCTTGATATCTTTAGTATCATGTTGAAGACCAGTGACCTTTTCCTCCATATTGGCCTGAGATGTTTCCAAAGCAGTCATCCTAGGCCCAAGATTCCAAGCCAATGAGGATGATGCCTTGGCCAATGTAGTCACCTGAGCATCCAGAGAACTCAGTGCAGCCTGAAGGGATTGAATTAAGGATTGAAGACCCTGAACATTTCCTGATTTCAGCATGGTGATTAGTTCAGTGAGGTCTGAGGAATTCTTCAGGTAAGCCTCAGTAGCCTCCAGCACCTTAGAGTTGAGTGTTGGGTCTTCTTTAACAGCGTCCCTGATTTCATCAATTGATTCACCAGTAGACTAAAGTTGCTTTTTGAAATTAGCCAAGTTTTCTTCCGGGGCATGAAGATTTTGGTACATGACTTCTGTGTTCATCGGTTTGTATCAAAAGCTTGTACTTCAGCCTTTAGATCAGCATAGCTGGTAGCAGCTTTAGTGTGTTGATCTCATAGAGTTTCAGTAACCCCATAATAAAGCTTCCTAGTAGCTCTGGTGATCTATGTAACCAGCTGCCTCTCTGTTAGTGGAAGAATATTATCATACTTTTTAAATTCCTCATAGGAAGAGGAAGAGTCTGAGTCATTGTCTTCAGGCTGGAATGGTGACTTTTGAGACTCTTGTGGATTAGGCTGATGTTCTTGTTCAGCTTGAACATCAACGTCCATATCTTCCTCACTGATAAGATATTTCATCTTCACTGCTCATCATCGAAAGTAGCAATCCAAGTATTATCAGAACACTTAACTAGGGGGTGGTGATGGGTTCCATATCAGCGGGTGGTATTAATCACTCTGAGTCTTTGTCCCCCAGTGACCCCTCAGACACTGATGGGTGTTTCCCAGTGTCTTCTCCGGAGTCAGGATTTGTTGTGGGTTCCATATCGGCGGGTTGTTCCTGTCCCTCCGAGTCTTTGTCCCCCTTGGACCCCTGAGACACTGATGGGTTTGTTTCAATGCCTTTAGCAGAGTCAGTGAAAGTGATATCCCTATCAGCGGGTTGTGTATTTCCCTCTGAGTCTTTGGGATCAATCAGTGTGCCTCGACAAAGCAGCTTTGTTTTGCTAATGTCATCACTGGGCAATGTGGAAGGCGCTCCCCTACCAGCGGGTTTTTGTTTCCCTCCGGATCTTGGGGAGTAGTGGTTTTGACCAAGGGCACTGACTGTGATGTATCAGTGTCCATCGTTGTCACTGGGGTGGATGTTGCCTGGTCACCAATGGGTTTCTATTCAGTCTGGGGCTTTTTGTGCCTCTTAGGCTGTGTTCCAGAAGCCTCAGGGCCCTGAGACTTGGGTTTAGTCTTAGTCCGAGTCTGAGACTTCCCTTTCTCTTTTAGGAGCAGGGTTTGAGACACTGACCTCTGATTGTTTAAAGCAATCATATGGGCCGTCAATTCAATTTCAGGGACTTGGGATGGGTCTTTTTGAAAGTTAGATTTACTCGTGATACCGGTAAAGCTCAAAATTTTCCTTCCTAAGGGTAATTGCAACCCAAGAACACTCTGTGAAGCACAAGAGACAAATCTAGGATATGAAACATATTTTGCTCTAGATTTGCTCTGTAGCTTGGTTACGAGATCACTGTAAATGATCTCCCCAATGTCGACATTGACCCCATTCATTAAACAGTAAGCCATCATCAACTGAATAGAATTAACTTGTTCAGTTGATGAGTGGTTCCCGCCGAGGACCTGAATCACGAAAGTGAATAGGATCCTTCAAGCCACGGGGAATGAATTTTTGGTGACTGGGGTTCTGTCCAAAAAGTTTGGCTTTAAAGCAATTCGTTTTAACCCATCCTTCACTGTTGAAGGTTCAAGATGGGCGACATAAACACCTTTGTTGTAGTCTAACCCTGAAGAGGTGGAAAATGTTTTGTAATCCAGGGTGACTGACTGTTTCCCATCAAAAGATCGAACTTAATGAGATACACTCTTAGTGATCGTAGGTCACCTCATTAGTAATGTGTCGTCATAGGCCACGGCCAAGGCTCAAAACTCCCTCGGGAGAGGTTTTGGTAAACAAGAGGGACATGAACAAAGGCAGGTTTCGTGGGCAGTTAAACAAAAAACTTCATGATGTCTTTATAGACTGGGACATTTTGTGGGTATTCAAAATTTCCTATGACATTATTGGTTTTAAATTCAACATTAGTAAGATCCCTTGCCCACTGTTGTGCAAACTAAGAGACTGAAGTTCTTGCCATTTCCATTTGAAAAGTTTTTAGGGTTTTGATAAAAACTGACAAGAAATACCAAAAGAATTTTGAATCTCTTAAGTTTTGATGAAAAATCTTTTGTAAATGTTTACGGAAGGTTTTTTCGAAAAGGTTTGAAGAACACAAAGATTTCTGGGCTTGAAATAGATTTTGACAGAGTTTTGTTTGCAGAAATCTTTTGTGTGTGTTTTAAGGTTTTTGTGAGGGGTATTTATAGAGTGGTGAGAGGGGTAGTTTTTGCATAATTGTGGATATGTAAAGTCGGTTTTTGAAAACGTTTGAAATTCCACATTTAATGCCACCTACCACTACCCGCAGTAAAATCCCGTATTTTAAGGGAACAGTTGCAGTGCACAGTAAAAGTGCACTTTTGCAGTAATAAAATATCCATAGGATATTTTATGTGAGAGAAGGCATTAAATGCTAAGTGGGATGAGGTAAGTAAAGGGAGCCCTGACAGTAAGACATATATTCCTATATTAAATTGGTGGGATTTCCAACCTAGGACATTTAAGTAACTAATACTTGGTGCATTTAGTTACTCATTCAATGCTCTATGTCTTAAGTCAGGGACCCTGAATGAGTCTTAATCATTCAGTGAAAGGTTGATTTTGGGTGTTCAGGGAAGATGAACCATTTCAAAGAACTTACTGAAATTGGTTTTCAGATGCCTGACTTTCTATGTCAAGCATTCCCAATTCAATTTTCAGTCTCAAGGTAGGTTCATCCAAGGGTTTGGTGAAGATATCAGCAAGTTGATATTCAGTAAGGATGAAATGAAGTTCTATGTCTCCTTTCATTATGTGATCCCCGATGAAGTGATATTCGATATCAATGTGTTTTGGTTCTTTTGGAGTGAGAGGTTGTTGGAGATTGCAATGGCACTGGTATTGTCACAGAAGATGGATACCATTTTATAATGGATATCGTAGTCACTAAGTTGACTCTTCATCCATAGAACATTGGCACAACATCCTGCATCAGCCACATACTCAGCTTCAGCTGAAGACATAGCCACTGATTGTTGCTTTTAGCACCTCCAACAAACCGTTTTCCTCCAAGAAACTTGACAGACCCCGAGGTACTCTTTCTGTTCATGTTACAACAAAGATAATGAATTAGAATACCCTTTGAGGTCAAACCCTCGAGCACTTTGGATAGTAAAGTCCAAGGCTGGTGTACCCTTCCGTATCCGAGGATTCTTTTGGCTGCAGTGAGATGGGATTCTTTAGGATTAGACTCGATACTTGCTATTAAACAGCACTAAGAATTGAATGTCTGGTCTAGAAGCAGTTAGATACATCAGTGAGCCTACAATCCCTCTGAAATTAGTTTGATTGACTGACGGCCGTGAGATCAGTCCAAGGTTGTTGGAGGGACCATAGGTGTCTTCACCGCCATCGATATCTCATATTTCTTCAAGAGATTTCTTGTGTATTTCTCTTGACTGATGGAGATTCCTTTATCATTTTGCCTGATTTGTAGTCCAAGGAAATATGTGAGTTCACCCATCATGCTCATTTCAAACTTCTTTGTCATCAGTTTTGTTAATACAAATAAACCGTAAAAACGTTTATTAATATTTTGCGATCTCTTTGTGTTTTGTTGATAACAAATATAATGTTATCTTAAGTATAATTATAAGGATACATGTTATTTTTGTAAAGTATTTACATATAGCCATTTAAATACAAAAATGTAATGATTAAGCATTTGTTGTAATAGTTTATTAGGATGGGTAAAAACCATAACCCATGGACCATAACCCATGCATCTTAACCCATACCCAAGTTGACTAGATACAATGTATACTTAGATACATTGAATCTAAAGAAAACCCATGGACCAACCCATAACCCATGACCCATAACCAAAAAACCCATGGGCAAAGAGAGCGTCCACCTGGATCCCTAGGATTACACTAGACGGATCCTAAGTGGAAGGGATCCGTGGGATCCGGGGAACAGTGAAGATTTTTGCCTATAAATAGAGAGCCATTTTTTCATTCTAACTCACCCCTCTTCTTACTAAATCCCTCATACACTCTCATTCTCTTCTAACATATAGATCACTTGATCTAGAGAGTTGTTCTTCTTCTTTCTATTTGTGATCCTCATATAGGTCCTTCTCTAAGGCGAGATCACGAGCATTCTACAAGTCATCCAAGCAAGGGGTCCTTGATTGATATGTCACCTCGCAAGATTTCTGTAGCGAAGATCTTGTATTTGATATTTCACATATTTGTTGTCTAATAGTCGTGTTGGTTTGGTCCACCGTGCTACGGACTCGGTATTTAGCTTTGTACCGGAAAAAGTGTAAGCAATGTTGTGTAGGCTTCTCCGCCAAGTGAAGGAGTTTGTTGACATAGTGCTTGAACTCTCGAGTAGGTGACTCGGAGTGGAGTAGGGCAAGGAAGGTGTCCTTGTAGCCGAACCACTATACATCGTTTATGTCTTTTCTTTCCTTCGCTTTATTTTATTTACTTGCTATATCATTAGATCTATACTTTCTCTACATCCATAAGATCTCACATATTAACGAATCTAAAATTTTTTGAAACTAACATAAAAATCGCAAAACTATTCAACCCCCTTCTATTTTTCCACAATTGGCATCAAGAGCTAAGTTTATAAAAGTTTTAAAGTAAAATTGTATTTTAAAACTTTTCGATCACTATGGGTTCTGAAAATTATAAGGAAGGGCAATCTATGCAACGGCCACCACTACTTGAAACTAATGGTTTTTATATATTGGAAAAATAGATTCGAAACATATGTGAAATCTAAAGATATTGATTGTTAATACAAATAAGCCGTAAAAACGTTTATTTATATTTTACGATCTTCTAATGTTTTGTCGATGTGGACGTATGGTCCGGACTGGGCCAGGAATGGGTCAGTGCCCGCAGATGCGCCCACTTCACGCCTCTAAACCCTAATCCATGTCCTATATATACATGACAGGTTATCTCTAACCCTAAACAACACTTGTTATGCTAACACGATACTAACTTGATCGGTTGGAGGCGGACCGGCTACTGGTCCACTTAACGGTTCTCTTTGTTGACAAAGTCTACTAGGGTTCGGTAGAAGACGCACTAACGCCAGGAGAGTCGTTGAATCTAGTCAGCGCCGCATTATGCATCAACAAGTTGGCACCATCCGTGGGACCCGGAAAACTATGTTTCGTGTTCTCATATTACCGAAAAGCATAAAGCTCGTACAACTTGTTTTCCCATCAAGTCGGTAACATTTAATAATCACTCTAGATGCGGAAAATATTTTATTAACTTGACGACAAGTTCTGGTAAGGCATTATTTTTAGATGTATCATTATAATTAGATGCGTACCAATTTTATTAACTTGACTCCAAGTTTATGGTATATATTATCATTATCATAAGGCAACTATATATTATCATAACAAGTTCTCAGAACCTTTATATTCTACTATGCGAGAACCATTACAAAGATGTCGTGCATCAATTTCTAAAAGTGTGAATATAATATCACTTTTTAAAAGCATCTTCACTGTTCACTGATTCCCTGTATGCTGCGACATGATTTGTTACAACGTATATTTTAATATAATAAACCATATCTTCACTTAAAATATTATTCTTTAATTAAGTGTTGAGATTTAATATATTATTTGATTTGGCTAAATGCTACAACATGATATATCGTCCGCATGATCGGACCTATTTTAAAACATCCGCACGATCGGTCCTATTTTATATTTTAGTCCGCACGATTGGACCTAAGAAAATATCCGCACGATCGAGCTATTTTTATTTTTTAGACGCCGAATTAATTCGCCGCAGAGCATCGCTTACTTGCTGGTACTGCTCGCTTCTTAACAACGCATAGCCATGATAAATCTACCCGCGTTAGGCCGTATGCCTCTATCATCTTCAGAGAACGATACGCTACGAAACCACGAGCGCTAGTCAATCGCCATGATGCGCACCGGCTAAAAGCCGCGGTATAAACATCTGCGATCATCCAAACGTCGAGTCTATGCGTTAAGATAATCCATCCGTAGTCTATTCCCGTCGGTCACTCAGACGCCCATCTGTAAAGAAAAGTTCACAATTAATTATTTTCGCCTATGACGCATCCCACGACGGGCGCATTGCCAATTTTCTTTATGCTATACTGCACATATTACTCATGCTATGTGTTGTCTATTGTTTCAATTAATTAGGTTTTATACCGCGATTCGCTGCATATACTTTTAATCTTTGCATCTCGATTTTTTCTTTCGCTAGACTAAGTTTAATGCTCCCAACAGTAGCACCATCAAACTTGGGGCTACCTGGTAGGGGCGTGCTACCACCGCTTCCTCGCGACGCTGGCCACGCAGCAGCATTATTTGGAAGCGAACGCCAAGCCCGTACAAAGACGATTTAAATATTCGCGACAAAGATTCGCCGCTAGGAGACGCCCTTCCGTTTGCTAAGACGCCAAGACAAATACAAGACTGCCAAGGAAGCACGCCTTATGTCGCACCTCTTTGTCGACTTCTTTGTTATGCGACTGCTACGCCGTACACACTTCCTCCGCCGCACCTCTTTGTCGCACTTCTTTGTTGCGCACTTATGCTGTAAGCACGTGCCTTCGTCAAGCATCTTCTTTGTCGCTAAACAGCCAGCATTCTTTCTCGTCGCACCATGTTAAGTGCTATACCGGTATACAAACGCATCCTTACCTGTGATAAAAAGATACGGGTTCCACTTTCACCTACTGCCATGAAGAACTTAAGTCTAGTATAACATAGCCATGCGCTATCACATACTGTGATTGTGGCTTATGGACGATGGTCCTGGACTGGGCCAGAATGGTCGTGCCCTGCTAGATGGCGCTCCACTCTCACGCCTTCTAAAACCCTAATCCATGTCCTATATATACATGACAGTTATCTCTTCTAACCCTAACTAACACTTGTTATGCTATTGACGATATTATCTCGGGATCGTTTGAAAGTGACCCCTGGCTTAATTCTGTCCACCTCCTAACGGGAGCCTCTTTGTTGACAAGTCTGCCTAGGGTCTGTAAGACTGTTAATCCACAAGGAGACTGCTGAATCTTAGTCCCAAGGCCGTTACATGCATCAACAAATGAGCAAATAACAAAAGTAAAATCATTTTAACTAAAACAAATAGAGTAATGTAAATAGTTTGAGTTAATAGTTTTCTAACACAATTAAGTTGTCACATAAAACACTAAAACAAGTATAAGTGATTTTATGATTTAGATACATATGTACAACAACTAGTGTTTACATATTGGGTTAAACATAAACTAAGTATACTAAAATGGGTAAAAACTAAGTGTATGCTAAAATGGGTAAATACAAGTATATACTAAATGGGTAAAATACTAGCAAATGGTTTTGACCCATAACCCATGGTTTTATATATATACCACTTAACCAAGTTCATTGTATCTAGAAAGAAAACCATGGATCAACCCATAACCCATGACCCATGACCCATAACCAAAATTCCCATGGGCAAAGAGAAATGACCACGGATCCTTAGTTTTGTGCTAGCCGGATCCCTTGTTGTAGGGATCCGTGGGATCCGGGGAACAGAAGAGAATTTTCTCTATAAATAGAGAGCCATTTCTTTCTCTCCATACATGGTTTTTCACACATACTTCCCCAAAGTATTCTAACCTTCTAACCTCAGATCTAAGTGATCTATGTAGTTTGTCTTTTGTTTTGTGTGATCTACTAGGTTCCTCTTAAAGGAGAGATCACCACCTCTTGAAGACGTGCAAGCTCAAGTCCATGAGTTGTCATGTTTCGTCATCATCAAGACTACTAAGGTTCTCTTGTTGATAGTTCTTCCTTTCTCCATAGATGTTGGTTGAAGGCATTAGTGAAGAATGCCGAAAGTGTCAAGATGAAGTTATTAGTGAAAGGTGCTCATCATTCGTGTCAAAGCATTAGTGAAAGATGCTAAAGGTGTCAAGATCTAAGGCATTAATGAAAGGTGCCAAACGTGCTGGTCAAAAGCATTGAAAGATCTAAAGTGTCAAGACAAGGCATTAAAGGCGGTGCCAAGCTGCCACAAGGCATTAGCAAGGATGCTAAAGAATCAAATCAAGTAGCATTTGGGAGAATGTTTAGCCTTATAATCGATGAGGTGCATCGTTATACATATGTGTATTTGTTTATCTACAAGGATGGTGATATCCTTGATGGTGTTGTACAAGGAGTAGATCTCTCGAGATTAGGTGCCGTGGTCGTAGGTGTAGTTCCAAGGTGTGAAAGAACTAAGGTGCTTAGCCTAGTACCTAATAAAGGGTAGGCGACGTTGTGATAGGATTAGTTCTCCAAAGGTGTGAAAGAACTCGGGTGGTTAGCCTAGCAACCAGATAAAGGGTAGGCGACGCTTGTGTGAGTATGGTTCACCTTGGTGTGAAGAACTCGGTATTTAGCTTTGACCGAAAAAGGTTAAGCGGCGCTGTGAAGGCTCTCCGCCACAAGGAGTTGGTGTAGTGCTTAAGAACTCGAAGTAGGTGACTCGAGTGGAGTAGCAAGGAAGGTGTCCTTGTAGCAACCACTATAAATAACTTGTGTTGTGGTGATGTGCTTTTACCTTTTTATATTTCATTTCACGCTTTTATATATCCATCTATCAACGTCCAACATAAACAATCAAATAGATTGACATAAGTCCATCTAAATATTTAAAAGGAAGTTTTAAATTGGTAAAACTATTCACCCCCTTCTAGTTTTCCCTACAATTGGCATCGTGAGTTGCTACTCAAGTTTTCAAAGTATGTTGTGTAATTTTAAAGACTTGTACGCATCCGTATGTTTGAAAACTACAAAGAAGGATTTTTTTCTTGTTGGTCATATTTTCTTTTAATTCATTTTGTTGGACATTGATAGATGATTCTAATCATTTTTGCTCTTAAGAAATCTTCGTATAGAATCTCTTCAAAAGTCTTCATTCAAAGATTAATGGTCAACATTCGAGAAAGGATCTAAGCGTAATCACAACCTATGTACACCAAGTACAAAGGATTACTTTAAAAGCTCATGAAGTATTTTTTGGTATTATACCAAATCAAGAAGCATAGAGGTATGTTTTACTCTTCATTAGATAGGTTACATGATTCCCATTTATTGTCATAAGTTATCTTTGCTTAACTAATCACTAACATCATTAGAAGTCTCTTTTCGCCACCTTTGGGCCCTTTTTCAACAAAGGGATGATATTATTTTTTTCGCCAAACTAACGCTATCACATATGAACCCCTATATGTAATTCATCTAAAATCATCATTCAAAAATCCTCGCCTAATACCGCATTTTTTTGGGCAAGCTAATTTATAAGCCTACTACAAAATAACCAAACAACTCCCTTCTGTCCATGGCGGATCCCTCTAGTTGTACTAGCGGGATCCCAAATACAAAGGATCCGGAGGAACCGTGGAACAAACTCAGCTATACGCTTCAAAATTCACCACGATCTTTTCCCCTATTCAATAACATAAAACGACTAAACTACGAATCCATCCTCATTGGCTTCCATACTCTCAAGTATTCCTTCCTAGAACATCATTGTAAGTAATTACATTAACTTGTTCTAATTTTCATCCTCATCCTAGGGTTTATGGTTTCTTAATTTTTAATCAATTAATTTAATTAGGGCTTTTAAATTAATCATGAAAAGGGCTTTTAACAAAATCACATTGTGTTCACAACATTGTTAATACAAATCAAAACCATAAACCCATCCCAACTAATTTTACCTAATTGGAAAATTTGTATTTTTAGGACCAACCATGCCCAAAGCTACTCAACAAGATCATCATGACACCATCCACTACCTTACTCATTACTATCGTAAAAGGGATTGACCAAAACCGACCGTAAAATTTTCAAAAGCCTTGTAAAACGACTTATCCACGAAGGTCGTGTAGTCAAGGAATGTTTCCTTGAAGATACCGACATTCGTCAAGTTTCTCGACAATCAACTTTGATTGTCTCCTTGACATAGATGAACAAATTTGTCCGGTTTTCATTTTGAATTTTACAAAAGCTTTAGGATCATTTGAAACGTCAATGATAGCATTTCAATCGCTTTCATCATCAATAAACAAAACTTCACTCTTCCTCTCAACACCTTTGCTCAAATTCTTCGCATTCCTTGTGAAGGAATTTGTATGTACTCTCAAGATTGGGCAATTAACGCTCAAAACCTTGCACTTGATCCTAAGCCTCTCTATAACACTCCCATTGATGAACCCGAAACCATCCGAGACACTATTTTCAAAATAAGAACCGACCAATCCGTTTCGACCGAAACAAGAAGCTCATTCACCGTAATCCCTTTCAAATGGAACTTTTTGAAATGCACCCCATGTTTAGAAAATGGGAAGAAATCCTTAGGGAAAATGTCATTAGCCTAGTTGGAAACAAAGATCATCCAAACGCATGTCTTGTGCAAATGATCTATTGTCTTATCCATCAAAGGCCATTTAATCTTGCCTATTACATGGTAAGGAGAATGGCTGGGGTATTCAAAGCTTCCAACATGGTACTTCCGTATGGTATGCTTCTAACCCGACTTTGTAAGTATGTTGGTACATTGCAACCATCTCCTATCAACGATGATCATTATCTTTCGATCCGTCATGGTACCTCTTACCAAACGACCTTCTAAGGTTCATGGTCAATGGAAACAGGAAGCTCTCTCGGACTCCTCGGCGGTGAAGAAGAAGAAGATGAAGAAGATGTCGACCGTAGCCAACATCAAATTGGAATCCTTGAATACCACAAACAACTTCCGACCATTCCAAAGCGAGACCCGAGAATTTAAGCAATTGAGAGGCATGATTCAAAACCTCGCATACAACCTCACTAAGCCGTCAAAAAGGAAAAGAAAGGATTGACGAAAGAGACAATAGGATTGTGCTTTTTTCTTTATCTTATGTTTGGATGATTACATTTTAGCTCTTTCGGTTTATGATTACTTGGATATTGTCTTTAACTAGTGTTTTGTTATAAACATGCTTGTTCTCTTTTGTTTATCTGTGGATTTACTAGTGTGCATAAACTGCGCATCATTTCTGTGTAGGTTATGTGTTGGTTCTGATCTGCAGATGCGGATCCTAGGATTAGCCTAGCGGATCCCTCCCGAGAGGCAAGTGACATCAGATCAATACTGCATTCAATACATCAAAACTGCTTTCTAGATAACATCACATTAGCTTAGCATATGATTTGAGAACCCAACTAAGTCCTTTCTAGGATGAAAAGGCTTAGACTCACTAAAGGCTTACTTAAGATCTTAGTCTTATTTTATCAACACATCCAAACTCACCATATTTCGCTTGACTACTCACAAACTATTTCTCACCTCTCAAAACACTTAAGAAGATAAGCTAAGCAATTTTAGGAAATTGCTTCTAGTCATTTATATCTCAAGATAAGACAAAATTTAGTTTTTCAATTTTGTAGTTTTTAGAATTTTTCTTAATATCACCTCAAGCCTAAATCTGATCACTAGGATCATTTATTATGACTTGACACCTTCATAACTCTTAATGTTATCCTTAGACAACCATTGGTAGTCATCTTGTCCCATCCCCTTCCATAAAAAGCAATCATTTGCTATAACACTTATTACCTCTAATCATTCAAGTATCCTTTCATCCTAAACCTTTAGGAAAACTGAAACATTCAAAATAAGATAGGCTTTAGCTCCTAGAAACCTCATTTCAAAACTGTCATAACTGGAAGCCGGATCCTAGGATTAGCCTAGCGGATCCCTTCAGGAAGGAAGTGGGATCCGTGTGACAGTTTATGTCAAACAAGCTAAAACAATCATTTCAACTCATCTTTCCAACTCAAACACTCCATCTCATCTTAAATGAGTTCCTAGATCAGTGAAACTCTGAATCTCAACCTTGTGCATGTTAATTATCACATTTCCAAGAACTTCATTTAGTCATAACATATAGTTACACTACCCAAGGTCCAAATTTTCTTGGTTAAAACCATCATTAAGCACAATTACTTGTTAGGGTTAAGGATTTGAGATATCCAACAGCTAAAGACTTCAAAATTAAATCAATCCATGATCAAACAAACCTTACAAGACATAATGATTTCACAAGTCCTTGTCTGCCAGCAGAATCACGGTCCTTAACGGTAGGATCCCTCTGAAAGGATCCGTGGGATCAATGAATCACGAGCATAAACCAGCTCCATATTTAAATTCAAGTCATCTTTTGGGTCTCCAACCACCTTTAGCATTCATAAATTATCCTCCTAGAACTGATCAAAACCCCAAAAGCATGCTTAGCTTTTTCAAGTAGCCAAAATTTAATTTTCTAATTCAAATTACCCTTTATAAACCAAACAACCTTAAGATTAAGGTACCACTCTCAATCACATCTAAATCAGCAGCTAAAAAAGGAGTTCTTACTAGCACCATCACTATGACTAAGGACACTAGTGCTAACTCATCACTCAAGAACCACCCAAGAAACTTGCTAAGTATGCATGAAGTTTCCTCAACCAAGATCATCAACGGTTAAGTCCACCAAAGCTAGGTTTCTCCCCACTAAACCAATCAAACTAATTCACAAGAAGAGTGCTCCCACTAGGATTTCATCACATAATTCTACTATACCATCCACAACTCAACCTATGCCATTAGTGCTAGAAACACCTCACAATCATTTGAAGATCCTTGACAGCCATGAACCTCCACTTCAAGAAACTCAAAACCATGACAAAGTAGTGATCATTGCAAACATGTTGAAAGATTGAAACATGAACTAGATATATTGATACATGAACTACAAACTCAACTTAGAATGTTTAGGAAAACTCATCTCATCATTAAAGATATTAGTTGAATCTAAAATTTGGGGTAATTCATTAGCATTAGTAGCACTTGTTTGGCTAGTTCATTCTCTTAGTTTTAGAGATTTGGTGGTGTATCTCTTGTTTTATTGAATGAATACTTATATGCTATGATTATTTTTGTTGTGCTTGATATATTGTACATATATCTCGTTTTCTCAAAATAGCATTTCTTGACATTTCTTCATTCTGAAGATATCCTTGAGATAGCGGATCCCTTCGGATAACTAGCGGATCCCTCCTTGAAGGGAAGTGGGATCGTGGTCAGAGCACAAATTTATACTAACTTGAGTCTCATTTGCAGGAAATTATGCACTATACTCTTGTTTTCTAACCTTTGTTTTGTAGTTATTCAAAATACACATGAAGTTATTGACACCATAAAGCTAGGGGGAGCTTTGTGTCAACAACATTACTGCAAAAATCACTTGCAACTTAATCAATTTTTGGATTACACTTCATGACACCCATTGCAACATTGCAATATTCAAGGGAGCCGCAGGATGGACTCGTCAAGGGGGAGTTAAGGCGAGTACCATTCCCGTCACTTGCTCTCTTTACATTTTTACATTTTTCTTATAAAGATTGTGTTAGTTTCTTTAACACTTTTGTTTTGACAAAAGGGGAGAAGAAAGTAAAACTACTAAATTTTAGCTTTTTCCTTAAAATAATTTTATGTTTTGTCATCAACAAAAAGGGGAGATTGTTAATACAAATAAGCCGTAAAAGCGTTTATTTATATTTTACGATCTTCTAATGTTTTGTCGATAACAAAAGTAAAATCATTTTAACGAAACAAATAGAGTACGTAAATAGTCTGAGTTAATAGTTTTCTATAACAATTAAGTTGTCACATAAAACACTAAAACAAGTATAAGTGATTTTATGATTTAGATACATATGTACAACAACTAGTGTTTACATATTGGGTTAAACATATACTTAAACTAAGTATACTAAAATGGGTAAAACTAAGTGTATGCTAAAATGGGTAAATACAAGTATATACTAAATGGGTAAAATACTAGCAAATGGTTTTGACCCATAACCCATGGTTTTATATATACCACTTAACCAAGTTCATTGTATCTAGAAAGAAAACCATGGATCAACCCATAACCCATGACCCATGACCCATAACCAAAAATACCCATGGGCAAAGAGAGCGGACCACGGATCCCTAGCTTTGTGCTAGCGGATCCTTGTGGTGGGATCCGTGGGATCCGAGGAACATAAGAGAATTTTCTCTATAAATAGAGAGCCATTTCTTTCTCTCTACATGGTTTTTCACACATACTTCCCCAAAGTATTCTAACCCTCTAACCTCAGATCTAAGTGATCTATGTAGTTTGTCTTTTGTTTTTGTGTGATTTACTAGGTTCCTCTTAAGGAGAGAGATCACCACCTCTTGAAGACGTGCAAGCTCAAGTCCATGAGTTGCCATGCTCCGTCATCATCAAGACTACTAAGGTTCTCTTGTTGATAGTTCTTCCTTTCTCCATAGATGTTGGGTTGAAGGCATTAGTGAAGAATGTCGAAAGAGTCAAGATGAAAGCATTAGTGAAAGGTGCTCATCATCCGTGTCAAAGCATTAGTGAAAGATGCTAAAGGTGTCAAGACGAAGGCATTAGTGAAGGGTGCCAAGCGTTGTGTCAAAGCATTAGTGAAGGATGCTAAAGGTGTCAAGACGAAGGCATTAGTGAAGGGTGCCAAGCGTTGTGTCAAAGGCAATAGTGAAGGATGCCAAAGAATCAAATCAAGTAGCATTTGGGAAGAATGCTTAGGTCGTATAATCGATGAAGTGCATCGTTATACATATGTGTATTTGTTTATCTACAAGGATGGTGATATCCATTGATGTTGTAACAAGGAGTAGATCTCCTTGAGATTAGGTGTTGTGTCGTGAAGGTGTAGTTCACCTAAGGTGTGAAAGAACTAGGTGCTTAGCCTAGTACCTAATAAAGGGTAGGCGACGTTGTGATAGGATTAGTTCTCCTAAGGTGTGAAAGAACTCGGTGGTTAGCCTAGCACCGTATAAAGGGTAGGCGACGTTGTGTAGGTGTGGTTCACCTTGGAGTGAAAGAACCCGGTGGTTAGCCTAGTACCGGAAAAAGAGTAAGCGACGTTGTGAAGGCTTCTCCGCCACAGGGAGTTGGTGTAGTGCTTACGAACTCTCGAGTAGGTGACTCGGGGAGTGGAGTAGGGCAAGGAAGGTGTCCTTGTAGCCGAACCACTATAAATAGCTTGTGTTGTGGTGATGTGCTTCTTACTCTTTATATTTCATTTCACGTTTATATATCCATCTATCAACGTCCAACATAAACAATCAAATAGATTGACATAAGTCGATCTGAATATTTAAAAGGAAGTTTTAAATTGGTAAAACTATTCAACCCCCCTTTCTAGTTTTCCACATTGATCTTTGGTACATTATTGTTGAAGGCGATTTTGAGGCTACCTCAAAAGATGATAAAGGGAATGTAGTTAACATACCTCATGATAAACTAAATGATGATTTAAAGAAAAAGCTTTTTAAAAATAGTGAAGCAAAAATGGTTTTTATATAATGCTTTACGAAAAAGTAATTGAAAGAATTTCTTTACTTAAAACCTCTAAAGAAATTTGGAATTCTTTAGTTGTAACTCATCAAGGCAATGAACAAGTTAAAAATAATAAATTGATTTATTTGTTCAACAATATGAACAATTTTCAATATCGGATGAGGAAACTATAGATCATTCATTTGCTAACTTTAATACTATTATTACATCTTTACAAGTACTTGATGAATCTTTTCTGCTTACGTAACCATGTTAGGAGATATCTAGGGCACTTCCATGAAGTGGAGATCCAAGGTGACGATGGAGAGTCAAAAGATTTGACAATCCTCACCCTCGATGAACTCATAGGCAACCTAAAAGTCTCGAGCTTGTCCGGCTAAAGATTCGAAGCCTCAAAGGTGAAATAGAAACACAAATCTCTTGCCCTAAAAGCCAAAAAGGCTTCAAGCGATGAAGAGAACTCCTCCTCGAGTGGTATGTGACGAGGAGTACGCTATGGCGGTAAGGGACTTTAAAAAGTTCTTTAGAAGAAAGGGAAGATACGACAAACAACCGTATGAAGATAAGAAAGGCTTTAGGAAAAGCAAAGGGACGAAGCCAAAGGATGATCGTACTTGCTTTAAATGTGGGGACCCAAACCACTTTATTAGTAAGTGTCCCATACGGGATGATCAAAAGCGTTAGAGTAGGCACATGGGGAATAGGCGGCGGAGAAGAAATTTGTCTCATGGCAAATGACGAGGTATGTCACGAATACTATAGTAGCTCATCACTTGATGACGACTCATTGCATAATGAATATGACAAACTATGCAATATTAGCTTAAAACTAATTAACAAAAACAAGCTTTTAAAGAGTCAAAATCAACGTTTAGATAAAGAAGTCATAGAATTAAAAGCAAAACTAAAACGTTTAGAAAGGGTAAAATAGCAAGTGGTGAATGTGAACTTTGCGTTCAACTTCAAACACTAGTTGATCATCTAGATTCTAAAATTGCTAGAATGAGTACGAACACTTTAGATACAATACTAGATGGTGTTAAAACTGGTAACAACCAAAAAGTTCTAGGTATTCAACAACTTGATCCATCAACTAGTAAAGAAACAAAATTTGTTAAGGCACTAGAAAAACCAGCCCTTTGTTGGATCCCCCAAATAGAACCTTCTAGTGTCTGAGCCAGGGATCCGTGGATGCTTGTAGCAAATAATTAATAACGCATAGCTTCTTCATCTAGAACTGAGTTTGTTATAGTTTAGGAAGAAACCAACTCATGTCACCACTAGACAACCACCTCCAAAATATAATCCTACTTTTGCAAGAAACAAAGCTCCATCTTTTCAAAACATAATCCATCTAGGAGACCTAATAACGTTTATCCAAGAAGTAACCATCAAATGGGATGGAACCCAAATATGCAAAACGGTTTTCCTTTTCAAAACTTTGCTCCATGGAATGCATAATCATCTTATCCATACATGTCTAACATGAATGGAATGTTTAACACTAATGGACCCATGAACAAATGGGGACCAAACTTTGAGTTTATTATTGTTTTAGGTGTGCTTAAAGGTCGACCTAGACCCGATGAATGGGTCAAGGATAGCGGGTGCACGAGGCACATGACCGCAATAAGGGATCTATTCTCCACATATGAATCCTTCAATGGAGGTAATGTGGTGTTTGGAAATTACAAAAGTAGAATCATGGTAAAAGTACGATTTCTAACAAATCTCTAACCATTAACGATGTGTGTCATGTAGTAAACCTAAACTTTAACCTCTTAAGTATAGGACAAATATGTGAAAAAAAAGTGCAATGTACTTTTTACGAAACCGTAGTAAGATACTAAAATGGCATAACCATAGGAAGAGGAATTAGGAAACATGGAGTCTATGTCATTAAAATCGGTAATGAACCTAAAGACAAACTATGTCTTACCTCTATGGATGATACTTCGACCTTATGGCATTGAAGATTGGGTCACGCCAATATGCGACTTCTTCAATCGCTATCATCCAAAGATCTAGTAAGAGATCTACCTAAGTTAAAATATGAACATCATTTTGTGATGCTTGTAATGTAGGAAAACAAGCTCATTCTAGTCATAAAGCTAAAAACATGGTGTCTACAACTAGGTGTCTAGAATTACTACATATGGATTTATTTGGTCCATCCGCTATCCAAAGTTATGGAGGCAACTACTACACTTTGGTCATAGTGGATGACTACTCTAGGTATACATGGACAAAATTTTTAAAGAACAAAACGGAACCTTTAACTATTTTGAAATATTAAGCAAAAAGATCCAAAGACAACTAGGAAGTCCTATAGTGTCTATTAGGACGGATCATGGTAGGGAATTCGATGATGAAGTGCAATTTGGAGCCTTTTGTGACGCTAATGGTATTACTCACAACTTCGGCTCACGCACTCCACAATCGAATGGGGTAGTAGAAAGAAAGAATAGAACCCTACAAGAAATGAGTTGAACCATGCTTAATGAACAATCCATACCTCAAAAGTTTTGGTGTAATGCCGTTGATACTTCAACTTACATACTCAATCGAGTCTTAATTAGACCAATCTTAGGTAAAACTCCATACGAGCTACTCCGAGGCAAAAAGCCTACGTTAAATCACTTTAGAGTCTTTGGTAGCAAATGTTTTATTCTTAACACTAAAGATTACCTTACAAAATTTGATCCTAAATCAACCAAAGGTATCTTTCTAGGTTACTCACCAAATAGCAAAGCTTACGTCATATTAAACAAAGAAACAATGAAGGTAGAAGAGTCATTAAATATAAAATTTGATGAAAGTCCACCCAAACCCTCTCCACCTCTTGTCGATGACGAGATCATAGAAAGTGAAGCTATAGTAATAAAGAAAAAGATAAATGAAGAAGAAGAACCTTTAAATGATGAAATCATAAACATTAAAGAGTCCAAAGATCACCCCGTAGATAAAGTCATAGGAAACTAAACGAACGAACATTAAGGTCTCAAGTTCAAAACCAAAGTAGCTTGTTTTGTTTCGTTTCAACCATAGAACCTAAGAATACACAAGAAGCCATAAAAGATGAGAGTTGGGTAATGGCTATGCAAGAAGAACTAAATCAATTTGTTTCTAATGATGTTTGGACACTTGTCCCTCCACCTAGTAATCAAACCATAATAGGAACCAAATGGGTTTATAAAACAAATTAGATGCAAACGGAGTAGTGTCTAGGAACAAGGCTAGACTCGTTGCCCAAGGGTATAACCAACAAGAAGGAATAGACTTTGATGAGACCTATGCCCCGTGGCTAGATTAGAGTCTATAAGAATACTTCTTGCATATGCTTGTGCTAATGATCTTAAGCTTTATCAAATGGATGTCAAAAGCGCTTTTCTAAATGGTTTCATTAATGAAGAAGTATATGTAGCTCAACCTCCGGCTTCATCGATTTTGAAAAACCTAAACATGTGTATAAATTAAAGAAAGCCCTTTTCGGTCTTAAACAAGCTCCAAAAGCTTGGTATGATAGACTCAAGTCATTTTAATTAAACACAACTATACCATGGGGTTAGTTGACAACACACTTTTTACTAAGAAAAGAGTCACATATAATCATAGTGCAAATATATGTAGATGATATTATATTCGGATCCACTTGTCAAGACATGTGTGATGATTTCTCTAAAATCATGCATGACGAGTTCGAGATGAGTATGATGGGAGAACTTAGTTTCTTTCTTGGTCTACAAATTAAACAAGTAGAAGATGGTATCTTCTTTAATCAATCTAAATACATAAAGGAGATGTTAAAGAAATTCGGTCTAGAAGAGTCAAACCAATTAGGACACCAATGTCATCCGACACCAAACTCACAAAAGATGAGAGGCGAATCCGTAGATAATACTAAATATCGTGGCATGATAGGTAGTCTTCTCTACCTCACGGCAAGTAGGCCGGATATCATGTTTAGTGTTTGCTTATGTGCTAGGTTTCAAGAAGACCCTAAAACAACACATCTAGAAGCCTTAAAAAGGATATTTAGATACATTAAGTGTTAGGTCACTAGTTTTACAAACACAAGTTATAGAGAAAGAGATGAAGGCGGATGAACAAGTAAATCACACACATACACGTAAATAATAATATCTACGGTTTAGGCAAAGAGTATGAATGAGAGAAAAACTTGAACAACCAACCCTCAAGTGAGGGTTATTACATGGTTTATATAGGCATGGAGCTAGGGCAACACTCCCTCTCCTTCCCTATCTTATTGGGCTTGGGCCTAAGCTTATGGGCCTTCTACATAAGCTTGACCTTAAAAAACATAAAGGCCATAATAAGCTACCTATTACATATGAAATATAAATACTTGAAATCTTTGTTTAGGTGATTCCAACAATCTCCCCTCAAAGTATATATGAATGTAAATGGTGAAGCGTTGATGTAATAGTAGCGATGGCGTCTTCGACATTCTTCTTTCTAGTGGAGAATTGCCTTGATTCGAACAATCTCCCGTGTAGAGATAGTTATCTTTGAGCGGTTATGCTTTGACGTCATCTTTAACTTTGTTCTTTGATCATTGTTCTTTGTGGTGAATGTGATAGTATGTTGTTTATGCCATCGATGCCTCAGTGCCTTCAGCACGCTCCGGTGTCTCCACGTCATTCTTCAACATGCTACTTTACTTCTTTGGCGTTGAAATCAATCGCGATGAAGTTTTGTAAGTCTTTGACTTTGTAGATTCTTTGATTGATGAAGAATCATTACATTTGTTGTGTTGCATTGAGATAGAACTTCCATTAGTGATGATGTTGGCGTGAGCATGAGAAGAATCAGGACGATCATCCCGCTCCAGAGCTTCCATAAGAAGAAAACATTTCAAACGGTTAGTAGTAAGCGGTTTCCGGAACTTACAAGTTTGAACCGAGGTGTTAACAGCATAGTGTGAGGACACAACTCTAATTCTTACAAAGGTTCTGAATGAGTCCCACAAGTGAGATGCGATGTACCGAAGTACATCTCACGATTCGATGAGTCCTGAGGTACAGAAGCATCACCTGTGACCTTAGACCGTTTGAGACACACTCCGCGTAATCCACGGGGAGTTGCGGAAAATGACTGGCTGCGAGGCTTTTGATGTTGACCACTGGCGGGAGTTTCCATTCAATCACCGAGGATCACAAATGTGAACCTCTCATAAATGTTCTCGGCAGATTGCTAAGATCTGTGAAGGACTCGATATGGACCATCGATGATCTTATTAGTTGATCATCAAGTGATTAAATGTCAAGTGTTCCTAAGAGATCTTTTGATGAATCTCGTGGCTCTAGACTCAATAGTGCGTTTTGGTTTTCTTGGGCGGAGACTAGGGAGAGGGTCTCCTTCTTCAATACCAGCAATCTCTAGGTGAAAGCCGATAGTTTACGTAGGGTTCCCTGTGAGAATGAAACAAGCTTCATTGAGAGAAACTTGGTGGATAAGAAGGTTTAGTGCATGCGTCACTTGGGTCCATGGCGACTTTTAATCTTCAATACGGCGTCACTAAGTGACAACAAGGTATATGAATTGAACCGATTCTGCGCCTAAGTTGAATAATCTGGAGGGCATTTCTTTTCACCACTTTTCTTTACATTTCTTTTTAATTCTTCAACTCCTTCTTTCTCCGATTCTCATTTTCTCCTTTTTACAACCATACCTAAGGACTTAACACTAACTAATGGTAGTGTCCTTGGGTAGATCCCTCCGGCTCTGGCGGATCATAGAGGCCGGTTATTCTAACCTTAGTCACCTTATAACTCCATGACTAACCTATGTTTGCCATTAAAACCACCGTATGATAAAATATCTCTCAAAGGGTTTGTTAATGAAAAACATGTTTGAACCATTGTGAGAGATGATGTTTTGCATAAATACTCCCCCTCCTCATGTGCTTAATAGTTTTAATGGTTAAATGCACAGTGAGGAAAGAGCGCGCACTTTTGAATTGATCCACTGAAGATAGACAATCCCGCGAGACGGTTCGTTGCATAGTTAAAGAGTTACATTGTCAGCTTTTAGGTGACAACTAGCTCTAATAACTACCTTGAAGGTGTAGACAAACCTTGGAAGGTTGTCAAACCCGTCCGAGTTCATGTCTATCAAAAGTTTCTCGAATGGTACATTCTACTCAGACAAGTCCTTTGCGAACCGTTTACATCACTAGCGAACTAGCTTGAAATTATTACCGGTCCAGGACAAGTCTTTTCGAGTTACTAACAGTTTAGTACCGTCAATTAGATTGGTTAAGTGGGGGTACCTGATTCATTTGCATTTTGTACAACATATTTCTTATCACATTTTCTCCCCAAAATGGCATATAAAAGTGTTATTTTGAAACGTTTGAGAATAAATATGACCATTTCGAGTGTTGCGGGAAGAATGACCACTGTGAACAATTTGTGAACGAAGATTTTAGTCAAGTACTCCCCCTCAACAAGTGATATAAACGGTTGAGGTTTTGAAAATCATAAGGGAAAGTACTTGTTCTTTTGAGCAAAACTTTGAAAAGTGAAGGTTTGATAGGTTTTACTCAAAAGTAAGAAGCTTTCGCTCCTTTTTCTAAGGATTGTGGCAAAGTACCACGGGGTCCTTTATTGACAATTACGGGTTGTACAACATTATGTGCACAAGCCATAGACATATTAAATCACACATCCAAATTTATATGAAGGAAACAATTCAAGGGGTACGAAGTGCATTGATGTTCGAGAGTGCGCGCGTTGAAAGCGGTGATGTTTCTCACGGGTCGACCACCAACATAGCTCTCAATGCGTTAAAGTTCATACGAACAACCGTTCATCAATCATGGTGATGATCTTTCTCATCCTCCTTTCACGAGAATTCCAGTAGCACGAGACCCAACTTTCGGTATTATATCCTTCAGCACATGTATGCTAATCCGTCCCTAACCGGCTTCAGGTATGATCCCCGAATTTGTGGAGCTCACTACGCCATTAGCGAGTTTCTTTGAAGTTCACTATGGTAAACAACTCCGAAAGGTTTCTTGATGAGTGTATATTGAGGTAATTTGGTTGAGATCGGGAAGAGTAAGCGTTGGAGGAGTGAGGTTGACACGCGTCTGATAAGATTCGACATCCATCTGGATATCTTCAACACGTTCTTTGATCACGATGCGTCTAATGAAGATGAGAAGCCGACTTGATAAATTCACGTTGAACTTGAGTCAGAATTGTCTCATACGAACCTGTACTTTGGCAAGGTACATGTCTTCGATGTCGTTGAGGGACAAGTTCTCAAAGTCAGCCTCGGAGAATCCATAGTTTTGTTCATCTTGTCGTTTTGACTATGATATTCTTTAAGAATGTGTAGTCCACTTAGACTTGAGATCAATGTGTTTGATGGCCACGATGTCCTTAGAACTATGTACTGCATGTTGAGACTTACGAACCGGAAACCTGTGAAATAGATTCGCCCATTCCGGGCCAATGATGAATCCCATACAATGCATCTTGGTGTATGCTTGCGTTGTTAGAAAACAAGTGATTTACTTGCGTTCCTCGATAGCTATCGAGTTTGAGTAAATAGCGCTGGGAATGGAAGAAATTGATGATGCAAGCGTATTTTTAAGTGAACCATAAGCTACGTGTAAGAAAATCAGTCTCTGTTAAAGAAGTGTCGGAAGGGAATCCGTGGTTTATGCTGTTTGGCCAATGGTCGG
>OU343225.1:290481480-290578898 GCA_910596185.1 Chrysanthemum makinoi | reverse complement strand
AGTTGGAACCCGGCCGGAGACAATACTCAAGCAATATTTGCATCGAGCCTTTTTCTTACCGTCTTGAATGGGGCGTGTTCGAAGAATGTTCCCATGGATCTTTTACGGTCCTGCGGTAAAACTTTCTGACCATCATTTGCACTTGTTAGACGGCTTGATTGTTGGTGGTATTGTTGGTGTTTGAACTTTCCATTAGTGTTTAGTGAAATACTTTGGTTTTGATTTTTGGAGTGCTTTTTATTGCTTGCTTAAGTGGTAATTAATAAACACATCTATTTATACTACTAACATTTGTATGGCAAAATGGTAATTTTGAAACATATTAAATAATATCCGCCCCCTCTTTCAAAATTCAAATTCAAAGTTCAAAAATTCAAAAAGCAAAACCCCCCTAGACCAAAAAAACGGTTCCAGCCCGTTACCTGATACCGGTTTAGTTATTCGGTTTCAAAAAACCGGCTCTCCAACCGTTGTTTTTCCAAACCCCAAACCGTTCAAACCGCGGTTTGGATACAAACCGACTGGTTTGACGTTAGGTTTTCCGTTTCTTTTCTCCTATCTTTCGGTTAACCGGTTTTTTTGTTCACCTCTACACCCATATCAAGGCTCAGTTGTCCATTTACGATCATTTGCCCATAATATACATTACGTCAACTCAAAAGTGTCACATACGTGTCTCCAAGCAATGGGCCCACAAGCTTCCCTGGCTACATGGTCAATAAATCGGTGATGAATATCATTTCTGATGAGCAATGCGCAAAATACACTATGTTCCTGGTAATGCTCTTGTTAGTCAGAATTGCCACCATTCCTAATGGGTAAAAACCGAAACGAAACTACTCAATAAGTATAAAATTTGAAAAGCTCAATAACAAAAGAATTTATTACAAATTCATGTTGCACCAGCTCCTAAAACCCCCCGTATCAATGTGATGCAAAACCATCCATAGTTTATCTATATCTCTATAATGGTTATCATAAGAGTCGCTAACAAAATAAAAGTTTGGTGACACTAAGGGGATGTTTTATAATTTTTTTTACAGTGATCATTACACATTTAGGTACATTTGAACTAATTTTCAATAATAATTTAGGGGTTAATGGCATGTAATAGCAATGTACTTTCTCATTTAGGCCATTATTAGATACGAACCTAAAAAAATACCACAATACCCATCCAACTTTCAAATTTTGTTTCATTATCAGATACGTACTTTCTCATTTGTTCAAATATCAGATACGAACTTTAAAAAAATACCACAATACCCATCCAACTTTCAATTTTTTTTCATTATCATACACAAAGAGACGAGTCTTAAACGCATAATTTAAACAAAATTGTGTTTCTATTAAAGTTGGATGAGTATTAGACATTTATTTTGGGTTCCTATATGATAATGACACAAATAAAAAAGTACGTTGCTATTACATGCCAATAAACCTTTGTATAACTATTCTTTGAGTATTTTCGGTTGAGATACTTGATACAAGTGGATAAATCCATATGATCATGTTGATCTTCGCGAGATCAAGAAATGCTATAGATATTGTGTTGCATCTGTATTTCAATGTGTGACAAACACAATTTGGTCAAAAATTAGTAAATCTGAATCAAACTCTTGTTACTTTACTGGCCATCTCATTGTTGTTTGTCTGATTAATAACAAAATAATTACACATTTGCCTTAATAACAATTAAGCCCTATATAAGCTGTTACAAATTCCATAGCAGGAAGCCACAAAGTATATCATAATTGAAGTGATCATGTTTCAATACGAATTAAAAGAGGCCGAAATAGTAACTTCACTTATTTAACATAGTAAGGAAGGTCGAGAACATAAAGAAGAAAATAGGCCCAAGTGACACCGGAGATCCCACCAAAGAAGAATCCACCGGTAAATTTGGCCCAACCATCAGCTGTTTGAAGCTGGTCTGGCTCTTTCTTCCTTCCGGTCAAAGTCAACGATGGTGCGATCGATGGCTCACCTTCTTTGAACGAAGCAATCCCGTACATTGTCAAGCAAATGCTAAGAATAACCACGAGCCCACCTGCGGCTAGTGATCCAGCTGCACCTGCATACTCTGTGTTCCTCAATGGACCTGCCTTCACAAATGGGCCGACTAGGAAGAACCCATGGGCTAGACCGACTTCAATGCCGCGAAGCAATGGGTTCACGGCTGTACGGTATCCTGGAAGATTTGAGAGGTACCATGCAATCAGTGGGCTTGATGTCACTGGAGTCTCGAGGCTTCCGATGAATGGGTCACCATTGATGGGCTGGACAACTTGGTATGTAGGCTGCACAAATGTATCATATTAGGGAAGAGAAAATAACATTGTGAAGAGGCAAATATGTGATTATTAGAATTTGTTTGCAAGAGTTTACCACATACATTAGATATGTCAAATTCGGCTAACTGATAAAAATAGGCTAACTCGTGTTGTATCTAATTATAGCGCGACCTTTTAGCCACGCCAAGTCGTGGCTAAAAGTTTTTAGCCACGACTTTGGGTCTTGGCTAAAAGTTTTTAGCCACGACTTTGGGTCTTGGCTAAAGTTAAATGTCACCTATAGCTACAAAAAAAGTATCAACACTTCAATCCAACCCAAACTCAACCCATTTGCTAATGCACTTACCAGTTACCCTGTCTTGTTATAATCATAGTTAGCATTTGTTATTAACACGTATGCTCTTAAGAGTAGCAGGCTCTAAGCTGAAAAAGAACATTAGATATAACCCAAATATGTCACAAGTCTCTACAAGATGACTTTCTGGAAGGAACAAATTCAAGACAAAATCCTACCTAGTTCGACTTCCTAATATGATTTCCACGTGTATATATATTGATGATAAAGATCATTATATTTTCTTACAAATCTAAATATATTGTTGCTATCGTCTCAGTTTAAAGCATGGGTGGATTAAAATGTGTATTTAACTGAAATGAACACATAAAGTGATAATTAACCATCAAAAACTATACTTTCTACAAGAATCATATCACCTTTGATATTGGAAACTACCATTGTGTACACTTGCAGTTGCACATGTGCTAGTAAATTTTAACTCAAACGTATATGGTATATTCATGCATCAATAATCTTTATAACACCATTTCCAAGTAGGTGAAACCTTTATCATGTTTTGATTTCTTTGTAACATCACTAACGTACGTACATAGTAACATGGACTTATTAAGTAAAATATCAAAACATATTATTCCTCGTATAAAGTCAAAAAATCTCAAATTTGAATAAAGAACAGCTAGAATAGATAACCTTTTCACTTTGGACAGCCACAATGGTGGAAGAAGATCTCTTGGAAGAAGGGAAGGCCCTAAGAGGTGAACCAGAAAGACCTTTGGGTGCAACTGGTCTTGTGGTGGTCAATGAGGAGGTCAAGCCAGTTTTGAGTTGGAGGCTAGCCATGGTGAATGCTGCTTGTTGTGACCAGTTTCTTGAGTTTTGAATAACTTATTGTGACCATGTTTAGTTAGAAATATGTGGGTTCTCATACAAAGATTTTCATTTACACATGGATGGTCCTTATTGGATGATGAATATACCTTATCTTATTTATATCATTTGGTTGGATAGTGTTGTCTGTATGGCGAGTTAATATGGTTTAACACTTAAAGTTTTGGTCAAGTCCATATAACAGTAAACAGTGTTGATAAAAAGCCTACAAGTTCATTAATCGCCGCTTTGACTCTACTGAGTCATCAATCTTTTTGATTTGTGTAAATCAGTCAAATAAATCGATCAATCATTGTCAATAGCGGTCAACGATGGTCAAACTTACCGAAAACTTGTAAATATTAGCGAAAATACCCAAAACTCGTCGTAAACTAATTTTAATCCATTATAGTCATTATTTATATCTATTACAAGACTTCTTTTAAGTAAAACCTTGTTGTTAATACCCAAAACTCGCCGGAAATACTCAAAACTTGCCAAAAATGCCAATCCGATTAATCACCGAGTAATCCCGTCTAGACAGATTACAAGCAACAAGGTGATTGACCGTCCGACTACCGATTCACGATTTTTGCAACCTTGACAGTAAGATACTTTGCAAAATGTAAAACTTAAATAGTAACAATATCGTATGCGTACTTTTAAAATTCGTCTCGATATCATACCTTAGTTGACGTGGCATAATTAGTCACAGATTAAATTAATTACTCGACATTGTTAATGATTTTTATCGGTGATGTGAAGATTACTCTTAATGCTTATTAGAGGTGAACAAAAAAACCGGTTAACCGAACCGTAGCCGAAAAGAAACCGGAAAACCCAACCGGTCAAAACCGGTTTTGACCAAAACCGGTTCGGTTTTATTCAAACCGCCGGCTTGGAACCTGTTTTGAAAAACCACCGGTTTGGAGACCGTTTTTATAAACCGAATAACCAAACCGTTTCGGTTAACCGGTTTGGAACCGTTTTATGGTCTAGGCGGTTTTTGGGATTTTTGAAATTTAAACTTTTGAATTTGAATTTTGAAGAGGGGAGCGCGGGCCGGATATTATTTATTTTGTTTCCAAAATTACCATTTTGCCATACAAATGTTAGTATAAATAGATGTGTTATGTATTTGGTTAATTACCACTTTCAAGCAATCAAAACACTCCAAAAATCAAAACCAAACTATTTCACTAAACACTAATGGAAAGTTCAAACAACACCACCAACACCGGCCGGTTCAACAAGTGCAACCGGTTCGCTCAATTTTACCGTTGACCGTAAAAGATCCATGGGAACACTTTGACTACGTCCTAATGCCTGGACGGAAGAAAAGGCTCGATGCAAATATTGCTTGAGTATATTGTCTGCCGGTTCCAACTCGACGTTGAGGGCTCACATCAAACAAAAGTATTGCAGGGCACTCAAATCGGTTCCCGAGGCCTGGCCAATCGTCTATGGCTCGAGACGCGACTATTTTTGCATAACGATCATGATTTACTCAGTGAAAAACTGGCCGGTTTGGTGATTCAACGTGGTTTGCCGTTCAACCACTATGACAACGAAATGACGACGAGGTGTACCGTAATTATATGCAACCGCAGTACAATCATGTAAGTCGTATGACTCTTAAACGCGATGCTATGAGAATGTGGAAAATGGCTAAGCAAGATTTAAAAAATAATTTTTTAAATATGGATGCTTGTGTTAATTTAACAACCGATGTTTGGGCCGCTCCTCATAATTTGCCATTTTCGTACCTTTGTGTTACCGCACATTGGGTTGATCCCGAAAGTTGGCAAATGATGAAGCGAAGTTGTAAGCATTTGAAAACTTTCCGTTCCTCACCCGGAGAAGCTTTATACAATTTGTTGAGAAAAGTGTTTCATAAGTTTAACTTGACGGAAAAATTTTTTTCAATAACGTTGGATAATGCAAGTAACAACACAAATGCAATGGGTCGACTAAAAATGGAATATGAGCCACCTTGCAATGGCGAATTTTTTCATAGTCGATGTGTTGCACACATCATTAACTTGGCTGTGCAAGCGGGATTAAAAGATCCGCATTTGAGTGAAGTGAAAGAAGATTTTAAAAGAATGTTAGTTGATGTTTTTAAAAAGGGTAATAAAAGATATAATGCATACATTCGGATGTGTGAAACTCATGGGAAACATTGGTTACAACCTTGTTGGGATATTGAAACACGGTGGAACTCCACTTATCTTATGTTCATAAGTGGCTTAAGACAAAAGGTGACCTTGCAATATTTTCATGACGAGAAATTGTCGGGGAGGGGTAGGTGTGCTCCATTTAGTCAAGATAATTGGGATACCATTGAAAAAATAACCCGACTACTTTTATGCTTACGTATTATGTTTTAAGTTTATGTATTTCCTTTGATGTATTTTCTTTAAGGTTATGTATTTCCTTTCAGTTTATGTATTTCCGACGTTATAAATAAAAGTTGAAGTTTATTCAGTATAAGTTTGTTAAATGTTGAAAGAAAAAAAAAAAAAAAAAAAAATCCGGTTAACCGGTTAAAAACCGGTTAAAACCGGTTAAAAACCGGTTAAAACCGGTTAACTATTTCAAAATTTTGAATTTTCTAATAGGCGGCAAGAACATTTTCAAAATAAAACCGGTTAACCGGTAAAAAAAACCGTTAAACCTTACCTTTTTAAAAATTCAATTTTTGCAAAGGCGGAATTTTTGAATTCAAAAATTTTAAATCTCAACCGGTTAACCGGTCAAAAACCGGTTATGAACCGGTCCAAAAACCGGTTTACCGGTCAAACCGGTCCGAAATATTCAAATTTTAAAATTTCAATTTTTGATTTTTTTTTAGCGGGAAGGTGGGTAAACTTTCAAAATTTGAATATTTTTTTTATATTTACATGTTTGCCATTGTAAGACTAGTATAAATAGATAAAATGTGTTTTTATTTCTTTGAAACTTTTATACTTACATTTTTATATTTACATTTTTAGTATGGTCGATGCCGATCCTCGCACCACCTCCGCCACCCCGCCACCGGTGGTTGTTCAGATTTTACCGGTAAACCGTGCACCAAATGTTTGGGCTCACTACAACTACGCCGAAATGCCGGATGGCACGCTTAAAAGCTCAATGTAATCATTGTTTTTGTTTATTCAAGCCCACTTCCAACCTGCCGTTGAGGGCTCACACACGTAAGTATTGCCGCCAAGCACTTGCAGTTGATGCCTGATTCGAGACCTCGAGTTGACGTTGAGTAATGTGTGATGTTTTATGTTTATGTTATTATGTGTTATGTTTTAAGTTTATGTGTATGTGTGATGTGTCATGTATTCTCCGTTCTATAAAATAAAAGTTCTAGTTTATTAATACACGAAACAAGAAAACGATGACGAAAAAAAAAAAAAAAAAAAAAAAAAAAAAACTAGAACCGTCAAAACCGGTTAACCGGCTAGACCGGTCCCAAACCGTACCCAAAACCGTTTGGACCGTTGGGTTTTTCTCCTCACATCCGGTTCGGTTCCAAACCGGTTAACCACCCGAACCGGGTTTTTTTTTCGTTGACCCAAACCGGTTCGGTTTTGACCGACCGTCAAACCGAACCGGTTAACCGGAATGTGCACCACTAATGCTTATGATATCTTACTTAAACTTTTTGTATAAAGTAAAGTCCAAAATACATCTCTGTGGTTTGTCTCGTATCTCGCTTTACATCCTTAAACTTTTTTTTGGCACAAAATCACCCATCCGTTAGTAAAGTTGGCACAAATACATCCCTCTGTTAGTAAAATCAGTTAATGAGGACTAACGGTGCAATATATCTCGTTATCTCACATTTGTTAGAGATATTTCGTATCGTCCTTGTGGCAAGGAACAATTGCAACAAAGTCCTTTTATTTACAGTCCATGTGGTTAGACCGTAACGTTTGGCAGCGCCACGTGTCGCAGTGGTGCCACGTGTCCGGGTCGTTAAATCGCCATGAGGTGGTACGCCAAGACGGCATTGGTAAATAAACCACAATTTTGGCTCCCTGGATTTCAACCCGGACGCTTGATTGAAGTAATGCTTTGCCCAACTGGGCTAGACATAGCTTCAAGTATATTTCCCTAAATTTAATACATAACCCTTTCTAAATGTTAAAAGCCCAATTCATTATTATTAAAGGTTCATTTAGTTTTTGGCCTATCAATTTTAGTTTTATGGATCGTAGTAAATAAATAATATTTGTTTTTCGTGCTCTTTCAATGGTATGCTCGGGGAATTTTTCAATTTCAAAACCTCTAAAAATGCGAAAACAAAGAAAAACGATGATTTTCGCATTTTCGAGGTTCGCTTGAAGTCGTAAAAATTCCCGAGCATACCATTAGAAAGAGCACGAAAAAACGAGTCCGACGGTATATTTATTTATTTTTACAAATCCATAAAACTCCGCAAATTGATAGGCCAAAACTAAATTGAACCTTTAATAATATGAATCGCTTAACTTTTGTGAAAGGTTCCATGTATTAAATTTGGCTATAATAACTGAATCTATGCTTGGCCCATTGGGCAAAGCTTTGCTTCCCACCCAAATGTCCCTGGTTCAATCCCATGCGTGACAAAGTGGTGATTTATTTTACCAATGCCACGTGGCACCACCTCATTGGTCCACGCGGCAACCCAATCTCGGACCCATTTACCGACTGACCCGACGACACGCGGCACCACTCATACATGACACGCGACACTCAAACGCTGACCGGCCTAACCACAGGACGAATTTGTAAATAAATTTAAGGACTTTGGTTGCAATTTGCCTTGCCACAAGGACGATTTACGTAAATATCTCTTTACAAATGTGAGATAACGGAGATATATTTGCACCGTTAGTCCTCATTAACTGATTTTACTAACAGATGGTTGTATTTGTGCCAACTTTACTAACGGAGGGATGATTTTGTGCCAAAAAAAAGTTTAGGGATGTAAAGCGAGATACGAGACAAACCACAGGGATGTATTTTGGACTCTACTCTTTTGTATATATCGTTACAAACGCTTTTTATACATAAATATGAATCATAATAATCATAAATCGATGCGATCAAGTAATTGAAGGAGCATACAATTGGTGTTCTTGCTTAATGATTATCAAGTTGTTTATCATTCTTATAAATAAGTTTAACGATAGAAAAAATTTCTTAAGTTATTCATTTGTTCAATAATATTACTTTGTTGTAAAAGTAAATTCCACTACATTATAAGAAACACACTTCCGGTAAATAAAAAATTGCATTTCGAGTAGCATAAGTAGAGGATGAAGTAAATTAAAAAAAATGCTAAATATATACTAAAGAAAATTCAACATGACAGTGAACAACATCCGGATCAAAGGACCCCAATAGTTTGGAATCTTTGAAAAAGTTGAGTGGCATATAATATGTGTCACGTACATATAATGTGGAACAATTGCATATTAAAAATATGAGAAAATTTCTTAAAAGAACACATTCTACTACTACTTTACATATATGAACCTCGCCTATACACTTTTATAAAATGAACTTTTCAATATTATACGTTAGATTCCTATTATAATACTTTTTAAAACCGCATTACACGCAGTATAGAATTCTTGGGCGTGGCCGAGGCGAGAACCAATGCGAATGAGTGTCTAGGGCGCAGATTCGGGTGCGTACAAACCGAGGCGCGGTACAACTATTTCGGGCGTGCTCGGGCGAGAGACTAGTCACCGGGCGTGTCTAGTGGGCCCTCGGGCGTGAGGCGCAGGTTCCCAGCGATGGGAGGAGGGTTTGGGCGTGGCTCTAGCGAGGTAAGGGATTTGTTTTGGGTGTGGTTCTGCAGCGTATTGTGGGGTTGTTTCGTTTTGATTTGAATTAGAAACCAACACATCTATATACAAACGTGTGGGTTTTTTGTTTCCTTCGTATGGCTGTAAGCAAAAAGTGTTGAGTTTATAATATATAAAACATACAATAAACATATAGACATCAAGAGTACACAGCGGAAGACTTAAGATCATAACAAATAAATTAATTAACTGAAAGTATGCGTAACGTACCTCTTGCGAATGTCAAATCCCTCGAGCAAAGCAAAATAAAGAAGTACTTATTGGTGTAAGAATAATGTCTTACAACCACGTTCTTGTACACACGAATTAACCAACGAATCAAGCGATTGCTAGATCTAACACAAGTCCTCGTTTAAGAAAAACGAAACCAAACTCCCTTACAAATGGGGTGCTTGGCCGAATATTAGACTAGAGAGAGGAGAGGAGAGATCTAGGGTTAATTCAATGCACAAGTGTATGAAACCCTAGAACCTAACCCTCTTTATATACTAGTAGGTAAACTTTGGGAACAAGTTAGGGATTAGGCCTTGGAAAGCCCATATGGCCGGCCATGTAGACAAGCCCAAAGGAAATCCATAACTTTTCCAAGTTTTCCATTTCTAGTCCTTTCTCTTTTCATTTAACGGTCGTTAGTCATTTTTCCGTTAAATACTTAACGATCGTTAACCGGACTTAATGTGCAATAATTAATCGTAAACATAAACATTAATTATTAACTTTAATTCTCATTCGCTAATGTGTGCAATCCCGTGGTCACGAGTTCGAATCCGGACATTCACATGTTTGTAAATATATACATTTCCAACAACTCCCACTTGGATATGTTTACAAAACGTGAAATGACATTGGTTAGCGTCTAGCAACACGCCAATGCCCCCGGTACAACTCGTGTATGGTTTTCTGGAGAAAACCAAGTTTGATGATTCATCATCATATTCATCCTTTTATTTCTAATACCATGTTAATAAGAATATGGATCTCACTCATTTCTTAATTAACTATTCTGTTTCTCGATTTATGTGATTGATTAAGATTACCAATTCTTCTAACATATTCCGAAGACCTTGGGTATGGCCATACAAACATCTTAACAATCCTACGAGGGCCCAACAGTATTATACTTCAAAATAAATTTGAAGGAAACAAATCCCATTTTGACTACAAGCAGGATTCACAAATTTCGCAACACTTCTGAAAACAATCCTTATAACTACCAGTTACGTATAGCGTTAGATTGCTTCACAGAAATGCACTACATCCATGACATATCTCTTGCATCTCAAGTCAGAGGATAAATATTCATGATATACTTAATGACTAAGATCCATAAAGTATCATCATGTGGGTGGGATAAGTCCTATACTCAATTCATTGAATATCATCTGAATTAGTCATGCTACGCATCAATATACTTTCAAGTATATTCTAACTAATACTCAGATTTGTCTTAATTCAATATCATTCCCATGTTATTGATCGACAACGGACTATTTAGAATAACTTAAGTTATTCAAGGATTTAAACATGAAAATACAGGACACAATATTATAAATGAAATTAAACGTATACCGTACTTTAATTCATTATAAATAATAATTGTTTAACATCCTTTATCCAAATACTAAATAGATCAATGCATGATAATACTAGTTAATGAATTTTGCCACAAGTCATGAAAATCATACTTGTTGACAAGGCATAATTTCAATTAACTTTGATCTATAGGAATTTTGAGAATACTTATTTCAAGAATTCAATAAGTGAATTTCTTGTATATGTTTACACATATCTTGATATTGTCATATCATTCCATAAGGTGCGTGATAACCTGAACCACCCTTTTATGACAATTATCTTTCAAAACTTTAAAGTTTTAAAGTATTCTTTATTCTTTAATGTATAATGCAACTATGCTCTTAGTTGAGCATAACTAGTCAACATGGTCATCATCAAGGATACCGTGACTAGAATTGAGTGTCATCTCAATTATACTAGCATCATTGTGTACAACAATATGCTCTTTAAATATCCGTAAACTTTTGAACAGTTATAGTGTAATGTTGGTGCCGACCAAAACTCAAGTTTGTTGGCAATGACAATTATGAAACAATTGTCATATAATCATCCATAGAATCTAGGAGCATCTCCAGACTGTGGAATGTGATTCTAAATCCAAACATATTCCTTTAAAATATTTATTACACTAACAACTTTCAATGTTGTTAAATCATCTTGTAATCAAGCATGACACAACAACTTTATACACAACATGATGTTCATGATGAATCTTCAAGTTAAACTTTAAGATCTCATCTATCTTGTCAAAGATATGTATTCATCATGGTCTATTTGACTCATTTATTTACCGCATATGTTTATAATAATAAACATATATTCCAAAGTTGTATATATTATTTCCAAATCTTACAAACGAAGTTTCATTCCCAACTAAAACTTAATTTAAGTGGAATGTAGTTGCCCATACAACATATAAGATTTAAGAAAAATAAATAATACTCCCACTAGCTTTCAGAAATACTTATGAGCAATCTTATTTTAATTATTAAATCAAACATGGATTTAATATTAAACATAAGAAACATCTCCTAGATGCTTGCATATATCCATTCATGGATTCTTGCAGTTTGTACATATCCAAAGATTATTTGAATTCATAAAACTTCTTTGTATTACTCATCGTCCTCGCAAAAGTAATTTCACAACAAAGAGTTATGACATTCATTGTCAAAATTTCATATCAATGAAACTAAGTATGACAATTATAATCTTTATACTTCTATTTAATGTATATAGGAAAGAATATTCAATCATAGTTAATTGCTTAAGTATGATTGATATTTTTATCACTAGACATACATTAAATACATGTACAATATTGTCCATATGATTTCTACACAAAGATTTAAACCACCAGGGTTTCCATCCTTTGAAGAAACTCATATTCATTATTAAGATAAACCAAGTATCTAAAGTTGATTATCTTTATGGACAACATCTCAACATTCATAGTATGATTGATTTATCACAATTCAACATTTGGTAAATTCATCATCATGATTAACAGGCTTACCATGATCTTGTAACTCATAATCCTCACCATATTAAATATCTGAGATATCCTTACGGATCTATGAATGACAATTCCATCATATTGAGGTCTATTATTTACATGTTTAGCCTCATCATGATATTTGCTAGTGCATTTTAGAAGATTATGTATTTTGTAATTCAATCTTTCAAGATCTAAACAAAACTCCCACTTGCCTTTAAAAATTTAAAGATTACCTTTAAATAGTTTAGCAAGTAGAGCAACAATACATTGTTCTTTTGGGATATTACAAAAACATTGACAGTTCCTAACATTAGTTTGTTACAACTCACTCTATAAGTAGTTTAACAAATTGAGAACTTCATTTATAAGACTTAATGTGATTCATCACATTCCATAAACAAATGGTGTCTTATTAATCTTCTAGGTTGGAGTCTTATTGAGTATATTCAATCTATACTCAATCTACTAACCTTGATAACTTTTGGAAGAAACTATAGTTATCTTGAATCAAATAATGCCAACAGATTTTGATTCTTCTAACAGAACATACCATAAAACTATGGTATGTCATTAGAATTAATATTGTAAGAAAATCTAACAATATTTTAGATAACCATCTACTCTTTTGACTTACCTATTTACCAACAAAGTAAAACTTAATGGTACAATAAAATTACCAAGTCAATTGCATGTATTATAACACAAATATTTTTGACCAAGTCAAAAGACATATTAGTTATAATCCCACTATACGTTATAAGTCATTGATCAACTCATTGACTTCATGCATATGTCTTAAAACATAGCAAGTTAACGTCTTACTTTATATTGTAAGTCTTGTATTAAAAGACTTCATGTTTGTGACTTTACAAAATCATAAACATTTATAATTAAAGTAATTATGAACACCACCTCGGGTTTCAATTCATATTTCAAGTTAATATTTACTACATATATTTAAGTTATTCAACGAATACTCAAATTCAAGGTAGTTTTAGATTACTTCATTTAATTATGTCATTTCATGAAATGTTCCATGTAAGAAACTGCAGAATCATCCATGCTCGTTCTCACGACACGTGGATATTTTACCTTGGGCTACAATCTAGTTCACGTTCTCACGTAAGATAAATTGTAACTACAAGTGTTTCTTAAATATTGAATGACATAAATATTTAAAATAAAGTAGTCTTTGTTATCATCTTGACACATGTTCTTAATAGGGCAGTCATACATATATAAATGTATACTTCCTATTAGAACGTTATTCTCTTACTTTACAGTCAAGAGAATTCTTTTAAATCATATTAATATGTGTTGTACCTTGCACACAATAAGATTTCTCCCACTTGTGCATGGAACAACATCATGTAGCATATAAACAACACGATACACGTTCGCTTATTTGATTAATATGATTTGTGTCATAGATATAACAAGTAGATGTAGAACTATATTGTTTAGTAAGGAAACGTACACGACTATCCTTAAAAACATAAGTGTCTACAATTGGAAAGTAATTATCTTTGAAGATAATCTGGTTACTACACAGGAAATAAGGCTTGTAGCTCCCACTGAATTAGAAATCAATAAAACAACTTCTTATTCAAGAATGCAATACAAATGCTCCCACTGAATCTGACAACATTGTAAGTGTTGCATAACCAGTGAAAACAACTTGCTTGCTTTTTACTTTCCTACACCTTTGAAGAACCATACGTAATCATTACTAAGGTACTAAAATGTGTATTCTACTATATGAATGATAGGTTATCCATCAATGTTATCAACTCGAAAAAATTGGGTATGCAATTTCTTCCTCAACAGGCCTACCATCCCCATACTGGTATGTAGTACCTTTAAAGGCTAAAGCAAAACAACTAGATAAAAATATGCTAGTTTGCCTTTTACCAATTTTTATGTAATTAGTCTAGCTTCTAATCTAGTAACTCGTATACATGTTTTCCAGTTAACCAACATTCATGTTGTTACAAATGATTCATTCACCAAATGAGGGTAATGAAATCTTTATGGAAAATAAGATGTGCAATTCATTGCTAAGAGTTACATTAGAATTTAGACAATTCAAATGTTCCTATTATACCTTTCTCATTCATGAAAAGGAATAGGATTGAGTCTCATGCTTCTCTCATGGAAAAGAGACTTCGTTTGTCTTATCAGTAAATTATTCTCGATCAAACATTTGTTTGAATGCTAGAATGGATCAATTTACTAATCAAAGACTAAACCACGTTTACGGTTAAATGTTGCATTTATACATTCAAAAGAATTACAAAATTCAATTTTAGTATTTTCGATAATTAACCTTTTCAATAAACAATTAAATACCCAAGGTTCATATTCATATAACCAATTAATTATTATTGAAAACTAGGATCCAAATTGTCATAATTTCATCACGCCAGTTGATCTGCTAGTAATGAACCTTATACAAAATGGTAGAGCTATCGCTCAATTGCCAATTTCAATTGCAATTCCTAGATTTATGGGATTTACATATAGCCAATATCAATCGCCATGTAAACATGTTTTATCCCATCTTATGCCTTGAGTTGCCAGCTCTCACTACAAAACTCAATTAAGTTGTCCAACTTAAGAAACTGCAAAATCATCCATGCCCGCTCTCACGACACGTGGACATTTTACCCTTTGATTACGATCTAAGTCACGATCTCACGCAAATAAAAAGTAATCTTAGGTGTTTCCGTTTCGTTGGATGGCATATAACTTAAATTAAAGGGTAATAATTTTGATGTCAAATCAAATATGTACAAAGATGTCATGCATTCATCTTTGTAGCATAGTTTTTATTAAAACATTTATATCTTGTTTTAATGTATAAGCTTTTCATCATCGAACTTTAACTGAGGTATTGGGTTCACCAATTAAGGAATTTAGTGTTAATTATCATCCATTATACCGTACTTTTGCATAAGTGTAAACACTTAGTGTTTCGAATAATTACCACCGAAGTGGCGCATGGAATTAAAACTAATTCGCCCTTAAGATGAGCTTGCACATTTAATGGCTTACTAAGTAGCTCCATTCGAACTTACAGAGGGCGAGAGGGCAGAGGACTGTGCACGCGCTAAAGCACAACCTTAGACATCCTTTCAGTGACTGGCGCACTTCTTTAAACCCCTTTATTAGTTCATTCTCATGGGTGAGCCTTTCGCACCATTTGTACCAAATTCATCAATCAATTAAACGATTATGATTACTATTCTTAAAAATACATGTTTCACCATTGTTTAGGTCAGTTTATTTTTCTTGTAAAAATACCCTTGTTACACATAACAAACAAGCAAGTATTTATAAAAATAAACAAATAAACAATGAATGCATAACAAATAAAAGTCATGCATATCAAATAGGCACATGCAAACGTTTTTTATAAATCCTATTAATAACCAATTCTAGATATGTCAATATGCATATATTTAATTAAGACTTTCACCCGTTTTCATCTATGTACAAGGTGAACCACATGCATCGATTCATCGATTGCGCAAGTCAAAATTAAATACATACCACATAGCACATAATTGATTAAATTAATAATTATTGAGGTCTTCCCCAATTTTAGATCTATCATAATTTAGTGTATATCACTTAAACAAGAAAGACATACAATAAAAGCATATCCATGATAAACCATGCAGATAATTATCATGGACATAAAATTACACTTAACAATTAATGCAATTAAACCAGAGTTACGCATATACACATAAAGTTGCATGCATCTTAGGGTTTCTAATCCAATTAAAACAATAGTTTACAAAACCCTAATTAGGGCACCATAAAAAAAAACGCCCCCCCTCAAAATTAGGGTTTAGGTTTTGCAAACCCTAGATCTAAGCATACAAATAATAACACATTCATGTTTATTTTAATTATGTGTTTCAATAATTAATTACTTGTTATACATGGCTCGTGATGCCACTGTTGAGTTTATAATATATAAAACATACAATAAACATATAGACATCAAGAGTACACAACGGAAGACTTAAGATCATAACAAATAAATTAATTAACTGAAAGTATGCTAACGCATTCTCTTGCGAATGTCAAATCCCTCGAGCAAAGCAAAATAAAGAAGTACTTATTGGTGTAAGAATAATGTCTTACAACCACGCTTCTGTACACACGAATTATCCAAACGAATCAAGCGATTGCTAGATCTAACACAAGTCCTCGTTTAAGAAAAACGAAACCAAACTCCCTTACAAATGGGGTGCTTGGCCGAATATTAGACTAGAGAGAGGAGAGGAGAGATCTAGGGTTAATTCAATGCACAAGTGTATGAAACCCTAGAACCTAACCCTCTTTATATACTAGTAGGTAAACTTTGGGAACAAGTTAGGGATTAGGCCTGAAAGTTCCATATGGCCGGCCATGAAGACAAGCCCAAAGGAAATCCATAACTTTTCCAAGTTTTCCATTTCTAGTCCTTTCTCTTTTCATTTAACGGTCGTTAGTCATTTTTCCGTTAAATACTTAACGATCGTTAACCGGACTTAATGTGCAATAATTAATCGTAAACATAAACATTAATTATTAACTTTAATTCTCATTCGCTAATGTGTGCAATCCCGTGGTCACGAGTTTCGAATCCGGACATTCACATGTTTGTAAATATATACATTTCCAACAAAAGGGAGGGAAGTGTTGTCCCCTCATTAAATGTAATTGGTACTCTTCTTAACTACTTTCACTACTAGTCACATGGTTTAGTAGAAAACAAGCAACTTGCCATGCTGTTTTGGGTGTGGCAGTCGAATAAGGAAAGAAAGGGGGAAGTACTTTGTCATTGTTGTTCCCTCTTTAATCCAAAACCATGGACACCATAGTTGTTTTGAAAGCAACTTAAGTCAAAGGGGTGGTTTAGGAGATGGATTCGGTTGAGTGTAAAAAAAAAGAAATTTGTCCAAGTTGGTAAGTTGAAAGATATATAATTAATATTACAACTTGTTTTTTTGTTTTGTAAACCGTATACAAATAAAAGTCGAGGAGGGAAATTTGCTTGTCGAAAACTGGCTAAAACTGGGTCTCATTTAGCATCAAATTTTAGAAGAAATGTATTGGTAATGTATTGGTTGAATAATGTATTGGAAATGTACTGGCTTCAAATTTAAGAAATTTTCTCTTTGGTTTGCGTTTAGCTGAATGATTGTGACATGTTTGTGGGGCAATGATTGTGACATGTACGAAAATGACATTTTTTGGTCATTTGGGTAAAGTATAGAAAAAATGTTTAGTTTGGTAATATGAGTATTTATATGGTTCATTTTCGTAATTTGCTTTTAAAAATAAGTTTGTAATAATAACTGAATGGATTTAGAAAGTAAATGTACAATATTGGTATTTTTTAAGATTGGCATATGATATTTATACATTTTTTAAGATTTGCATATGATATTTATACATTTTAAGATTTGTAATAATAACTGAACGAATTTAGAAAGTAAATGTACAATATGGTATTTTTTAAGATTTGTAAGGCTGAATGCAGCAGGAGTGAATCGAGCATCGATCGAGCCATATGGCGATCGATGTCTTATCGATCGGCTTGATGTGGAGACAATCGATCGCCTAAAAAATTGCCCATCTCGTTCGTCCACACGATCGATAAGAACAATGCAATTTAAGTCCCTTTTTCTTGGTAGCCGTTGAATCCAAACAAAAAAAAAATATAACCGTTTCAAAAATTAAATTTTTGTACCGTTTGGTTTAAAAAAAAAAACACTACTAAAACTATCCTATAAATGGCACTAGAAGAACGAAAACTTGAATTAGAGGCTCAAAAGAAATATTATGCAGATCTCATGTTTTATTGCACGCCAATCGACGAATCTTTGCCCGCAGTACAACAACAAACAATGCAGAAACTCAAAGAGGCGATCAAGGCACGCCACAACCTAGATTTTTAATAAGTGTTGTAATGTTTTAATAAGTTTCGTAATGTTTTAATTTTATTTGAATTATTATGTAACGTTTTAATTATTAATGAAATTTTATTTTGTTTTAAAAATGTTTTTTTTTTAATTAAAAAAAAAAAAAAAAAAAATGAACCAATCGCCCTTACTGGGGCACCTAATCTCCTGAAGGTCGCTGGAGAGAGAAAGCTGACGTGGCAGGAAAAATGAGGGGGATTGAATCCCCCTACTGGGGGCAGCCTAATAATAACTTAGCCCCTTGTTTGGGTTACCGTGTCCACATTAATATATTTAGTTTAGGAAAATGATTAAGATGCCTAATTCATGTGACTAATTTCATGTCTAATATATTCATTTAGTGACACATGTATTCCACTTATTCTCACTCCTCTTATTTACCACTGATTTTGCCATGTGTTCCAAGTATCGGTTATACGGAGTATCATATTCTAACAACAAAATTTTTGGTTCCAACTCTTAAAATAACGTATAAGTACGCCTATTTTGCATTGGTCAAATTATACTAAACGCTAACCTATTCTCTAACAGTCAATGACTAAATCCGATGGGCATTGTTACTGTTTAAAAAGAGTTGTAAAAATCAGTTTGGGATTGCTTATGGGTACATCCAATAACATCAATATTCTTTCTAACTTTTTAAAATAATATAAAATTACGAGCATAAAACACAGAAAAATTGTGAAACAAAAAACATAAAGTTTGATAATTCAAAATTAGTTAAAAAAAAAAAAAAAAAAAAAAACTATTAAAAAAAATTATTTTGTCCTCTTAATAAAATGGATAAAACTGTTAAAAAAATGTAGAACATAAAATATAAATTTTAACAAGTAAAAGGTAGTAAAAGAAAAAAAAATCGAACAAAAAATCATAAAACTATAAAAAAATACTAAAAGGGACAAAATCTTTTTTGAGGTCCCCATCATGGTCATTTTTAAAGCCAATCCTTAAAATGGTCATGAGCAACTGCTCAACTTCGCAACTCTACCAAATGCTCGACACGTGTCCTCTATCAAGTACAGTCCACTTAACCATTATAATGTATTGTTTTATTTTAATATCCAAAGTACCTTTATATATTTTGTTACTGTCTTCCTACATCTCTCTTCCCATCCTATACACACACAAACACATACATATCTGTTTCACCTACTTTTTTGTTCCTCTAGACACACACAAACACATCTCTCTCCTTTTTGTTCATTTGATCGATCGGGATTAAGTTTCCCATATTTAGCACCATCTCCACTTAACCGCTCCATCTCCGATCATCATCACGGTCTCCATTTCATCGGCACCATCACCGTTTCGCCATTGCCGGCACAGGAAGTAAAAGACATAGGTAATAATGAGATCGTGAACAACATAGTAAGATGAACGAATGACAGGTCGTTCAAAGCAATGAGCAGGGATTGCTTTCTTCACGTCACTTAATGTTCAGATGAATCTGACATTCGACCACCTGCTCCCATATTTCTTAAATGCGGGAACTTGAATATATGTTTGTGTTCTCTTTGGCTAGTGACTTTGTGATTTGTGATACCAAAGACTTGATATTTATAGTTGGAATTATATTGATCGTTTGCTTGCATATGCCTACAATGACACCAATATTCTTGGTAGTTGCCAAATAAAAACATAAACATGGAAGTTTGAAGTTTGAACCCTTAGGTACCTACTATTTCTACTTATAAATCTTGGAACAGTACAAAATCTCAGTTTTATTCCATATATGTATTTTTATTTTTGCTTGTCCAATTTAACCCGATTTGCAATTTATTTACGTAACAATATCATGAAATTTGGAATGAAAAAAATTTGGCCAGAATATAGGGTTGCCCGCCGGATGGAATCTGGAAAACAAAAATGATTATGATGAAGATTGATGTGGAGTAGATAAGTGTAAAAGAAAGAGAGAATATTTTATTATAAAATTTATGGGTATTTTAGACATTTACTATTTTAATAATAGGACAAAACATCAAATCACACATATTTTTATTATAAAAAGTTGGACACGTGTCGAGTAAATGCGGAGTGGACACGTACGACAGTTTTGGTGAAGTTGAGTAGTTGCTCATGACCATTTTAGAGATTGGCTTAAAAAATGACCATGATAAGGACCTAAAAAAAGATTTTGTCGTCTTTTAGTACTTTTCTCTAAAACTATTTTGTTGTGTCAATACTTAGGGTTAGGGGCAGCAATAGTACCAATCAATGAGCTTGTATAGTTTGCCGGTCCATTAAAGATTTTCTGGTCGACAATTTGTTTGTCGTATTACATTATTGATGATGACTTAAATTTGACACTGGCCACATAGATGCCTACTTCTTTTAGTGAAATTGTACAAAGAAATTTCCATACCCCGTGGAAGACGGGTACCATTGTACTAAGAAATTTTCAAGCAGTTGCGGGACTTGATTAAACTCATCTTCATTAGCAACTGCTTACTGCTTAACCCTTTTCATCCAGAAAACAACCTCATACTACTCTCGTTTTAAATGTCGTTCTTGATATTTATCTTGCTCTGCTTTCAGATACGTTCTGCAGCACAAGACGATCCAGCCTATTGTGAGATCTTTGTGGGAGTGATTCCAGATATGGAATCATGGGCTGGAAAGACTATTCGTAGTTGCATCACCATGGCACTATCTGACTTATACACGGTCAACAGTCGCTACAAAACAAGGATAGTTCTCTACAATAGGGATACACATGGAGAACCATTCCATGCACTATCTGCTGGTAAGTCCGCCCTTTTTCACTGCACATATATGTATGCAAATATGTAAAATTATCAAATAAGAAAGTGAAGAGTACAATATAAGAAATGTTCCTTGCACATATATGTATGCAAATATGTAGCACAATAGCAGAATGGATTAACAAGGTGTCACCATGCATGGCTGTTTTATACTTGAAGGTGCAGATTCCGTTCAAGCGATGCTTTTTTATATACTATGTATAATTGTATATCTATAAAGTTTATTTTTAAATAAACCTTTAGGTAATTGCATGTATTCGACGATTAACGATTTCCTAATTTGAACATGGAAATCAACAATTTAGCGGTTACGCGCGTGTTGTGATAGCGGATACCCGTATAACCAAATAACCCATAATAGTATACAATTGAAGCATCACAATCATCATTATACATTATAGTAGTACATGCGCAATGCATCAAAACCAAAAAAGGACCGAGCAACAATGATTGTGTTTTGGTACACGATAAAAAAGATGACACGTCATAGTTGGTGATAATGTAAAGTAAAAAAATAATGTCAATTAGTAGTAATGCAAAAACGTCGTGGTTGACTTCACCATCTCATGCCAACATCTCTTCTTTCTGTTAGACCCGTTTCCCGGAATACAAATAGGCCCCACCCTAGATGACATTATCGGTTTTAAATGTGGCTAACTAAGGATAAAGGTTATTATGTATAAGTGCAGGAGCTTCAATACGTGTATTGGAGCAACGAGATATGGCGTTTCGGATTGTGCGAAAGTAGAAGTGACTTGTTCTAGTCTAATACGGCGTATTCGACATAGAAATATGGCGTATGATAAAACGTGTTGACCAAAATGGAGAGAAATGACTAAAATGCCCTTGTAGCTGGTTTTATATGTGATGGTTCTAGAAATTTCCACATTTATCATGTATGTTCTTGTGGGTGTTGATTTAAAAGAGAAAGAAAGGAAGAATGGAGCTAGTGATGAAGATGTTGTGATGGCTAAGTGTTTTGATTCATAGGATATGTTCCTAGCTTGATTCTACATAAGGTATGATGAGTAATTAGTGTTTAATTGGTAAATTAAGAGTTAAGGTTTACGAACCCTAATTTGAGATAAATGGGTAAATGGTGGTTTTAAGATAATTAATGGGTTATATAAACCCTTGTTGATTTTATTCATTAAATTTGTAAATAAGCTTTGAGGAAGATGGTGATAAGGATGATATGATTGGTATCTTAGCTTGGATTGCTAAGGTAAGTAACTTGTACTAAAACATGTGTTATCTGTATGTTATCTGTAGAAAACTAGAAGGGGGGGTTGAATAGTTTACCAATTAAAAACTTTGTTTTGAAACTTATTGTAAAGATCAATTGATATTGATCTTTGATATGTTAATGAAATATGCAAGCAATATGTAAGAAGTAAATAAGGAAAGAAATGATCAAACCACAACAAGTTGTTTATAGTGGTTCGGTCTACAAGGACTCTTTTTCCTTGCCCTACTCCACTCCTCGAGTCTCACACTCGAGAGTTTAACTTCACTAGTCAACAAGCTCCTTTCACCGGCGGAGAAAACCTTTACACTTCGCTTACACTATTTCCGACACTAAGCTAGATGTCGAGTTCTTTCCAAGGGTACAACCACTCCCACACACAACGTATTGTGAGGACTAAAATACTAACCACTCACACTCACAAGATTATGATGGTTTGATACAACAATGAAGTATGAATCAACACTAGATCATACAACACTAAACAAACAAGACTTCCAACTTCTCGTTGAAGCTTGAATATGACTTGATCTTCTTTGCTACAAAAGAGATCACTAATATGATATGAAACCGAGTTAGAAAGGTTAGAGAGAAGATATGTATGAGAGTATGTTAGAAAGGGATGAAAAACTACTTGGCTTGGCATTGCTATTTATAGCCAAAGTGGACAGAGCGTCCACGGACCGCTGAACTTTAAAAGGGTTCCGCCTGTACCATTTTGGTACCGGCCCCGACAACCAAGATATCAAATCATTGCTAAAGTCAACTCTATCTAAGTGAGATTGTGCAAGATATGAAGAGTACAAATCCACACAAAATATCTAATGAAATCTTCCAATGATTTCCATGATGCATTACATGATGTCATATGTTGTATTTCTATTTTTAGAAATATGCAAGTACATAAGTAGTGTTTGGTTTTAAGAACCTAACACATTCTAAAAACTACTATCATACATAATGATTAGAGTCATATCAAGATGTTACTAATCATAAATGTAAATGCTTGAATGATGAATATATTGTTTGAAAAGCTTGTTTTAATATCTATTAAACTTGACAAGCTTTAAGCTTTTATACAAATTAAATTTACTTTTGTCGTTAACAAAACTTAGGTAAAGATCAAAAATATAAATAACGCTTAATGACGATATTTGTATTAACAATCTCCCCTTTTTGTTGAGGACAAAATATAAATTTTATTTTTATAAAAGATACAAAGTTTGTACAAGAGTTATAAAAATATTAGTTTTAGAACTTGAAAAGAGAATGGTAATGCAAGTGTATGATGTTTGACTATTTATGAAAGTCAAAGTATTCACTAGTTGATGCATGATGTTGACTTTTTCAGAAAGTCAAAGTATGCAGTTTGACTTTTTAGGAAAAGTCAAGTATTATCAATGAGGGTTCCTGTTTGACTTTTAGGAAGTCAAATGTATGCAGTTTGACTTTTCGTAAAAGTCAAATATAACTTATTTCAAAGTTCTATATTTTCTCCCCCTTTTTGTCTCAACAAAAAGAAGAGGCTATGCTGAATGTAATGAGCCCGAGCTATTATCTCCCCCTTGTTCAAAGCTCCCCCTTAATTGGGTGCTTGAATGGGAAGATTCATGGATTGTGAAAATAAAGCTACAAAAAAAAAAAATGTTAGTAATAATGATCATTCACAAGCATTTCCAAACACTATGTAATGACACCAACAATATAATAAACAACATTCATTAGTTAAAATTTTTCATGAGTAAAGATCATGAAAAGAGAACACAATGATGTGTTTTTAGTACAAGAAAAAATTATCCTAAGAAAGTAAAGACTAGTCTAAAACCATCCTAAAGTGATGGTGGATGGGAAAGAGCGTTGAGACGCCAAGGATGTGGTTGATGATGAACCTCATTTCTTCTTGGAAGTCATGGACCATAACCCGGGTCCTTTCCACGGTTTGGCCCGTTTTCTCACAAGTTGAGCAACCATGCCTTGGAGGGTAGAATGTTTGGGGAGGTTGTGGTGGTGGAATGGTGGATGTGTTGGTGTTGGTGGAAATGTTTGGGGTGGTCATGATGGAAGCAAGCAAAGCACTTTGCATTTGCATTGTCTCACTCAAGTGAGAGTCCACCATGCCTTTGAATTGGTGGAGGTTGTGGAGTTCGGCTTGAATCTCCTCTCTAGTGGGATTGGCATCCCACATACACTCCTCAATGTCCTCAAGATGAGGTGACATTGATGTGGGAAGTGAATGATCCCCATACAAAGGGCCATGAATGTCTTTGTGAATGGGGTGGAGAGAAGAGGTTTAGGCCCTAATGGGGCGTTTGGGTCAAGAGATGACCGAGGTGACTTATGAGCCATCCGCTCAATTGAGCCAAAGGATGGCAATGGTGGTGGATGATTTGGCCTAGGAGGCAAGTCATCCAAGTCCTCCAAGAAAGGATTCGGGGAGGTTGGTGGAGTGGAAAACAACTCCATGGGAATGAGAGTGGGAGACCTTGGTGAAGGTGGTGAGGGTGTTTTGGATGTTTGGATGGGTGCCGGTGGAGGTGAAGTTGGTGTTTTGTTGGTGGTGGAGTGGTGATCACAATGTGTGATTGAGTAGGTGTGGCTAAGGTGAGGTTTGTATCATCTCGGATGGGAGATGAGATAGTGAGTGGAGAAGACTCGGATGAGGAGCTAAGGTGAACGAAGCAACAAGGCCTCACACTAATTCTAGCGGTCTTCTTGCAAGGTTTTGGAGATGATTTTGTCATTTTTGACTTTGGTTTGTCTTTACTAGATGATAGTAAGAATGAAGAAGGTGTGATGATGATCATGGTAAAACCTCTCAATTTATAGAAGTGAAAAATCATGGAGAAATGTGTTTGATTTGATGTTAAGCCATTGAAGAGATGAGGTTCCTAATGATTTGGAAGTGGGTTGAATGCTAGTCATATCACCCAAGTCAAGCCATTCAAGAGAGATGGAGTGAAGAAGAAAAGATTTGCAATAAATGTGTTCTAGTGAGTGGAATTTCCTAATATTCAGATCACCCACGAATTTGAAGGTACCAAAAATTTGGTTCCTTCCTTTATGCAAAAGGGCTCCTTGGGTGGATTTTTCAAATTTTTGAATTTTGGTGGAAATGGATTTCTTATATTCTTAAGTGAATTATACTAGTTCTAATAAGGGTATAAGCAAGTTAGGATTGATTTATAAGCATTGAATGGTAATTTGGAATCACGAAATAGTCGAAATTCAGAAAGTTACCTGAAGGATCCACGGCACCAAAATCATACACGAAACCCTAAAAGGGTGTCGTCGGTCCTGTACAGTACGGCGTACCAATTTACATAACGGACGGTACCAAATTTATGGTGCCGTCTGATCCGTGAAGTGCGGAAAAATGGACAGAGTTCGTTTTTAGGTGTCGGGACTTTTCCGAAACCTGAAATTCTTCTCAAAACATGTTATACTAACCATTTCTAGTTAGGAAAAGCAGATAATATATATATAAACATAGTGGAACATGTATTTTGAGCAAGGCTTATTGATTTTCACATTATAGTGAAAATGGGTAAAATTTGATAGCAAACATGCTACCCCTCGCATGAAATTGTTAGCATTCACCATTGTTTCAGGTTATATTATCATCCTACATAATAAAACAACCAAATTGTATCAAACATTAATGATAATGTATTGTTCCAAACGCTCCTTAAAAGTACCCTTATTTGTCCAACTTTTTGTAAATCTTGTTCATCATCCTACCAAGGCACTTGAACATTCCCTTAGTTTGCTTGAACTCCGCTGATTCATTCTCTATTTCGAGAAGAGACGCATAATACTCATGAGGCGGAAGACGAGAGCTTGGAAGACCATCCTGGGAGCTATTTGATGATGATGATGATGGAGTTGGAGGTTTTGCTCTCTTGCCTTTTGTCTTAGCAACTCGTGCATCACTCAAAGGTACAAAGATGTGAGGGATGAGCTCATAGTGAAGGTGCATCCCTTTTGGTGTTGGTGGAATTGGTGCAAAGTTTCTATAGAGACGGGTGAGGAGCATCCCGTATGGAAGAGCAACCGATCCTTGAGTTGGAATATCAATCATTCTCCTAGCTATGTAGTAGGCTAAATTGAATGGTTGACGTGTGGACAAGTTGTAGAGCATATGACAAAGGCAAGCGTTAATGTGATCCCTATTTCCTATGGTGCTAATGACGTTGGCTCTAAGTAGCTCATCCCATTTCTTAAATTCGGGCTTAAGTTCATTTAGCTCCATTCCATATGGATCTCGGTTTACTTATTTTCCCTTTCGGGTAACTCGGGTTGTGTCACTTTTTGGGTTTAAAAGGTGTTCACGGATGACATCCTTGTCGGCCAAACGGGTTTGGTAGGGTAGAGAGCGGTCATTGATAGCATCAAGAGCGATGAGTGACCATTTATCCGAGTAGAGACAAGTTCCTCGGTTGGGAATTCCTAGCACTTGAGCAAATTTGGCTAAGGTGATGGTGTAGTCGTTTTGATTAATTCTAAACCTAAGAAAAAATTCATCATCGTCTTCATCACTAAAGCCGGTCACACTAGCATAGAATTCTAACACAAACCTAGGACAAATTGGTTCATCGATGTCAAGAAGACAATCGAATTGAATGGCGGCTAGTTCTTCACGAAGGTTGGTGTTTTCAAGGAAGGATGAGTGAATGGTTCTACCCTCATGGAAATACCTTGATTCTAGACCCCTAAATATGTCTACTTGTTCTTTGGTAAGTCCTTTGGTTTTGTGGTGTTTGGGAATGTAGTTAAGGGTGTCTTTGTGATCATAGAATCTTGCGGCTACCATGGTTATTCCTAAGGACTAGAGTTAATATGTTAAAAAATGAGAATAAGTTTTAACGTTTTTGGTTCTAGTGTGTGCTTATATGAAAACAATTTGGAGTTGCGGTTATCTCGACTCATTTTATGCACAAAGATGGTTTTAGTGGGTGTTTGGCAAATACCATGAGATAACCCAAATGCTCCTAATTCAATGTGGCTTCATTTGAATATACCGGGAATGCATATTAGTTATGCAATACCTTTAGTATTCAAGAGCATGCAAGTGATGAAATTTTAACGTTTCTATTTGTATTAGCAATGAAAAAATTGTTTTCCTACAAGTGAGAAGCTTTTCAAAACTTTTGACATGGGGTGTTTGGTTGTTTGAATAGGGCCTTATATTCATTATCTATCAATTAGTGGGAAGCATGATTTGTTTATGCAATATGATAATGTAGTACCTAATTTCAATGACTAGTTATGCAATTTGCCAATTGAATTCATATTTGGTATAAAAGCATACATAGAACCCCATGTAATGATTTGTGATAGTTTTGTGCATAAATAAGAATCCTAGACTCGGAATTAAGAGATGAAATGTAGTTAGGATACTTACAATGATGTTATCTTCAGTGATTAGTGAGTTGGAAGATGACAATAATGAGCTTGGTTTAAGTTATACACGCTTTTGGTAAAGTGGTTTTGAGGAAGAGGATGATTTGTATATAGCATTTTGCTTCGTAGACACCACGGACCAAACGGTACCAAAAATTTGGTTCCGTCTTTGTTATCGTTTGGTGCCGTGGCTACAGTGTACAAGACAAATTTTTTTACTTTTGACTATTCTAATGTTTTGGGCTATGTTTATCCTACATGTTTGGTTCCATTAACCCTAAACCAAGTCTAAGAAGATTAAAAGGTTCTCGTTTAAGAGGCTTAGTTAAGATTTCGGCAATGTTGTCTTCGGAGGATACTTTCTCGATTGAAATGTTTCCTTTTGAACATTGTCGCGAAGAAAGTGATGGCGGATTTCAATATGTTTTGTACGAGCATGTTGAACGGGATTCTTGCTTAGATCGATGGCTCCTTTGTTGTCGCAAAGTATCACAATGTTGTTGAGATGAATTCCATAATCTACGAGAGCTTGCTTCATCCAAAGAGCTTGTTGACATGCCTTTCGGCTGAGACGCTCGCTTTAGTAGTTGAAATGGCCAAGGCCGTTTGCTTCTTTGCAAACCATGAGGTAAGACAATGTCCAACAAAAGTGCAAATACCACTTGTACTTTTCTATCGACATAGTCACGGCATGATCCGAAAGTCGGCATACACTATATTTTCTACACCCGTTCCTTTGGGATACCATAATCCTAAACACGTTGTTCCCTTAATGTATCTAAAAATCCTTTTACAGCTTCTAAGTGTGATGCCTTTGGGTTTTCTTGAAAGCGAGCACATAGACAAACACTAAACATAATGTCGGGTCTACTAGCCGTAAGATAGAGTAGGCTACAAATCATTCCTCTATATTTAGTGTTATCTACGGATTCACCTTCCTCATCCTTGGTTAGTTTAGTGTCCGAGGACATGGGAGTTTTAGTTGGTTTGGAATCTTCAAGACCAAATTTCCTAAGCATGTCTTTTATATATTTAGATTGGTTAAAAAATATGCCATCTTCTAGTTGTTTTATTTGAAGTCCTAGAAAGAAATTTAACTCACCCATCATACTCATTTCAAACTCGTCGTGCATGATTTTAGAAATCATCACATAATTCTTGACAAGTTGATCCGAATATAATGTCATCACCGTATATTTGAACAATGATAATATGTGATTCCTTTTTCTTGGTAAAAGAGTATTATCTACTAATCCCATAGTATATTTGTTATCAATAAGAAAAGTCTTAAGTCGGTCGTACCAAGCTTTTGGTGCTTGCTTAAGACCATACAATGCTTTCTTGAGTTTGAAGACATGATGTGGTTTCTCAAAGTCGGTGAAACCGGGAGGTTGAGCAACATACACTTCTTCGTTAATAAACCCATTAAGAAAGACACTTTTAACATCCATTTGAAATAATTTAAAATCATAGGCACATGCATAAGCAAGCAATATTCTAATAGACTCAAGCCTAGCTACCGGTGCATAAGTTTCATCATAATCAATCCCCTCTTGTTGATTATAACCTTGCGCTACTTAACAAATGGATGTTAAAAGTGCTTTTCTTAATGGATGTGCCTATGATTTTAAATTATTTCATCATAATCAATCCCCTCTTGTTGATTATAAGTTTCATCATAATCAATCCCCTCTTGTTGATTATAACCTTGCGCTACTTAACAAATGGATGTTAATATTGCTTGCTTATGCATGTGCCTATGATTTTAAATTATTTCAAATGGATGTTAAAAGTGCTTTTCTTAATGGGTTTATTAACGAAGAAGTGTATGTTGCTCAACCTCCCGGTTTCACGGACTTTGAGAAACCACATCATGTCTTCAAACTCAAGAAAGCATTGTATGGTCTTAAGCAAGTACCAAAAGCTTGGTACGACCGACTTAAGACTTTCCTTATTGATAACAAATATACTATGGGATTAGTAGATAATACTCTTTTACCAAGAAAAAGGAATCACATATTATCATTGTTCAAATATACGCTGATGACATTATATTCGGATCAACTTGTCAAGAATTATGTGATGATTTCTCTAAAATCATGCACTACGAGTTTGAAATGAGTATGATGGGTGAGTTAAATTTCTTTCTAGGACTTCAAATAAAACAACTAGAAGATGGCATATTCTTTAACCAATCTAAATATATAAAAGACATGCTTAGGAAATTTGGTCTTGAAGATTCCAAACCAACTAAGACACCCATGTCCTCGGACACTAAACTAACCAAGGATGAGGAAGGTGAATCCGTAGATAACACTAAATATAGAAGAATGATTGGTAGCCTACTCTATCTTACGGCTAGTAGACCCGACATTATGTTTAGTGTTTGTCTATGTGCTCGCTTTCAAGAAAACCCAAAGGCATCACACTTAGAAGCCTTAAAAGGATTTTTAGATACATTAAGGGAACAACGTGTTTAGGATTATGGTATCCCAAAGGAACGGGTGTAGAAACCATAGTGTATGCCGACTCGGATCATGCCTACGACTATGTCGATAGAAAAAGTACAAGTGGTATTTGCACTTTTGGTTGACATTGTCTCACCTCATGGTTTGCAAAGAAGCAAACGGCCTTGGCCATCTCAACTAATGAAGCCGAGTAGCGCCTCACCGAAAAGCATGTCAACAAGATCTTTGGATGAAGCAAGCTCTCGTAGATTACGGAATTCATCTCAATGACATTGTGATACTTTGCGACAACAAAGGAGCCATCGATCTCAGCAAGAATCCCGCTCAACATGCTCGTACAAAGCATATTGAAATCCGCCATCACTTTCTTCGCGACAATGTTCAAAAAGGAAACATTTCAATCGAAAGTATCCTCCTCAAGACAACATTGCCGACATCTTAACTAAGCCTCTTAAACGAGAACCTTTAATCTTCTTAGACTTGGTTTAGGGTTAATGGAACCAAACATGTAGGATAAACATAGCCCAAAACATTAGAATAGTCAAAACTAAACAAATTTGTCTTGTACTGCATCAGAGCCACGCGACCAACGACAACAAAGACGGAACCAAATTTTGGTGCCGCGTCCGTGGTGTCTATAGAAGCAAAACTACTATATACAAATCATCCTCTTCCTCAAAACCCACTTTACCAAAACGTGTAAAACTTAAACCAAGCTCATTATTGTCATCTTCCCACTCACTAATCACTAAAGATAACATCATTGTAAGTATCCTAACTACATTTCATCTCTTAATTCTGAGTCTAGGATTCTTATTTATGCACAAAACTATCACAAATCATTACATGGGGTTTTATGTATGCTTTTATACCAAATATGAATTCAATTGGCAAATTGCATAACTAGTCATTGAAATTAGGTACTACATTATCATATTGCATAAACAAATCATGCTTCCCACTAATTGATAGATAATGAATATAAGGCCCTATTCAAACAACCAAACACCCCATGTCAAAAGTTTTGAAAAGCTTCTCACTTGTAGGAAAACAATATTTTTCATTGCTAATACAAATAGAAACGTTAAATTTTCATCACTTGCATGCTCTTGAATACTAAAGGTATTGCATAACTAATATGCATTCCCGGGTATATTCAAATGAAGCCACATTGAATTAGGAGCATTTGGGTTATCTCATAGTATTTGCCAAACACCCCACTAAAACCATTTTTGTGCATAAAATGAGTCGAGATAACCGCAACTCCAAATTGTTTTCATATAGGCACACACTAGAACGAAAAACGTTAAAACTTATTCTCATTTTTTAACATATTAACTCGGTGAAGGCACATTGTCCATGATTGGGAATTCGGAGGATGTTGGCAAATTGCCCAAGGGTTAGGATAAACTTTTGGTTTTTGATCCAAAACCAAAGAGATAGAGAGCGATCCTCGTTACGAACGAGTTCAACTTGGCGGAAGAATTCCAATATGAACCTTGGACATATTTTCTCGTTGATTTCGAGAAGACATTCTAGTCCTATGGTTCGGAAGGAGGTATTGATATCTTCTTCGAATTGTAGAGGAGTGTCTACAATATGTCCTTCGTGGAAATGACGCGTTTCGAGATTATTGAACCCACGAACGTGGTTGCTAGGTGTGTTGGGCTCAAGGGAGATGTTTGGGGTGTAGAAGCTTGTGAGTGAAAAATCAAACTCGTATTCGTGCGACATGGTGGAATCTAGAGAAAAGACGAGTTAAAAAAATGATGTTTGTGGTCAACCGATGATTATCTAACATTTTTATTAGATTTTTATTAACAATGATTTTTAACAAAAAAGACACTTAACTCACTTATGGTTTTGACATACTAGTGGAGAATTACTTTTAGAAGAAAAGTGGTTTTTATTTTGCATGAAAAACTGTTCTCCAGTAGGACGGATCCCACGGTTCCTTTTCAAAAGGGATCCGGCTTGTATAATTTCCGGGATCCGTACATCTCAGAATTACAGTAAGCATTTTATGAAAAGCATAGGTCTTTAGATCTCATAGTTTTATACCAAGATATGTGTTTTAGCCTACATTTTCTTTTAACATGCATACATGACTTCTAATATATCACGAAAGAAAGAAATAAAACAAAGAAAAAATGATAAACACATAATAACCTAGATAACTAGACTATTAGTAATATTTCATTTCAATACTAAGAATGATACAAAGGATTGGGTATATAACTCCAATATAGATTAAAAACACAAAGTAAATGTCTCCGTATGTGAACTTCATCATAGGGAACACAAGAGCGATGAGTGTTAAGACGATGAATACGAAGGCGATGTAAACCATGTTGAAGACGATCCATGTTGAAGTTTTGAATGAGAGAGAATTTTTGAAATTGGAAGATTTGAAAAAGTGAGAATTTGATAAAGTGGGCGTCGAGTGGCATATTTATGGGGAAGGAGAGTATTTTTCGAGATTTGTGTTTTGTTTTATTATTGGATTAAAAGAAATAAAACATAAGTTTTATATACCACAACTTTAGACGAGAAATATAACACGTATGTGAGAAAAAGGCTTCCTAATGAAGCTTCGTGTAAAACATGTATATGCACAAAAGATAATTATATAAGTACCTAAATAGGCACACTTAATTATCAAGCAAAATAAAAAGAAAACCATACCTCTAGCGCACTTAGGAATGTCTTTACAAATGACACAACAAATGTCACTTAGACGATTCCCGCTCCTTTGCGTTTAAGATACCTTCTTAAGGAAGGTATTCTTGTTACCAAGCGATTCCTATAGCTTGGTGGGTATGAGCTTTGACTAATCAATATGACAAAGAAGATTAGTGCAATTAAATTGAAAAGTAAATAAAAAATGTTGTTATCAAATCAACATTCAAACATATAGTTTTAAAAGACATGGTGTTTTTGGTTTTATAAAAAACCTTCTTTGTAGTTTTCAATTAACCATGGATCGTATCAAGTTTTTAAAGTACAATATACTTTAAGAAACTTGGTAACTTGGTAACGAAGCTCTGATGCCAATTGTGGAAAACTAGAAGGGGGGGGGGGGTTGAATAGTTTTGCCAATTAAAACGTCATTTTAAACTATTTAGATCGACTTATGTCAATCTATTTGGGTGTGTGTGTTGGATGTTGATAAACAAGCATATAGAGGTATGTAATGAAAAGATAAGAGTAAGAAGCACAAAACCACAACGCGAGTATTTATAGTGGTTCGGCTACAAGGACACCTTCCTTGCCCTACTCCACTCCCCGAGTCACCTACTAGAGAGTTCGTAAACACTACACCAATCTCCTTATGACGGAGAAGCCTTCACAACGTCGCCTACCCTTTTTCCGGTGCTAGGCTAACCACCGGGTTCTTTCACTCCAAGGTGAACCACACCTACACAACGTCGCCTACCCTTTATAAAGTACTAGGCTAAGTACCTAGTTCTTTCACTCCAAGGAGAATTAATCCTATCACAACGTCGCCTACCCTTTATTAGGTACTAGGCTAAGCACCTAGTTCCATTGCAATGGAGGAACTACTACCACACTACACCAACGACTAATCCCAAAGGAGATCTACTCCTTTACAACATCATCAAGGATGTCAATATCCTTGGATATAATACTAGTCTATCTTGTACATCGAAACACACCATATCGAATGTACATCTAAGGCGCCTTTCACTAATGCCTTTGACTAGATCTACAAGACACCCTTCACTAATGTCTTGTGTCTTGACTTCTAAGCACCTTTCACTAATGCTTCTAGTCTTGACTTCTAAGCACCTACCACATGTGCTTATGATATGGACGATAGATACCCTTCACTAATATCTTCGTCTTGACACTTGAGACATCTTTCACTAATGTCTTCAACACTACACTTCTTAGAAGAAAGAAAGGAATCATCAACAAGAAAACTTCAGTAGCCTTGATGATGAGGAAGCATGGCAACTCATGGACTTGCGCTTGCTCGACTTCAAAGGTGGTGATCTTGCCTTTAAGAGGAACCTAGAAGATCACACAAAAACAAAACTACAAACATAGATCTCTTGGATATGAGGTTAGTGAGTTTTTAACTCAGGGAGAAAGTGTGTTAGAAAAGGGGTGAGAAACAATGAAGAAACGGCTCACTATTTATAGAAGGAAAAATCTACTGTTCCCCGGATCCCACGGATCCCTTCCACAAGGGATCCGTCTAGCGTAAAGCTAGGGATCTGTGGGACGCTCCCTTTTACCCATGGGTATTTTGGTTATGGGTCATGGGTCATGGGTTGAATCATGGATCTTTAGCTAGATACAATGTATCTCTTGAGTGCAATGCACTTAGTCACTTGGGTATGGGTTGATCCATGGGTTATGGATATTATCCATGTGTGATATAAGCATGATGTCATGCAATGGGTTATGGGTCAAGCTCCATGGGTCATGGGCTTTGGGTTGTACCCAACTACATTCAATGTATTTGCCCAATGGGTTATGATACTTAAGTTTCTACCAATTTATATTACCCAATATACTACATACTAGTTATGTGTATATTTTACCCAAATATGTAAACACTAGTTGTTGTACATATGTAATATTAAATCATAAAATCACTTATACTTGTTTTAGTGTTTTATGTGAAAATGTGAATATGTTATAAACTATTAGTTCAAACCATTTACGTATTTTATTTGTTTCGTTAAAATGATTTTACGTTTGTTATCGACAAAACATTAGAAGATCGTAAAATATAAATAAACGTTTTTACGGCTTATTTGTATTAACAGTGATAATCCACTAAACAACGATCCACCACACCAACCACTACCACCACCACAAGACCCGCCAAGAGGCTGTACTCTTGGTGAATACTCTAGACCGAGCCATCAAGGATATAGGAAAACCATTAAGCTTCCCCGTTTAGCTCAAACTATGGCCCTGCGATCCGACACCATCCAGTTGGTGCAAAATGGATGTGCATTTCATGGACTTCGTTCCGAAGATCCTAATCAGCATCTAAAGGATTTCTTAAAAATCGTTGACTCAATTGACCTTGATGCTACCACTCAGGAGACAACGCGATTGCGTCTCTTCCAATTCTCTCTACAGGACCAAGCTAGTAATTGGCTTGAGCGTCTTCCCGTAGGATCCATCTCAAGTTGAGATGATCTCACTACCCATTTCCTCACCTAATTTTTCCCACCAGGGAGAACCACTAAGCTTAGGAATGCTATCTTGATGTTCCAACAACGTCAAGGTGAAACCCTTTATGAGGTGTGGACTCGATTTAAGGACTTACTCCACAAAGACCCTCACAATGACATTGATCTTTGGCTCCAAGTACAAATCTTCTATGATCATGTCAATCCCTCCACTCGAAAAACTATTGATTATGCCTCCAGTGGAAGGTTAAGTAACCTCGATATCGAAACATGTTGGGAGGTCATCGAGGAATTGACACAATACGAAGAAGAATAATGGGAGGATCCAATACTCCCCGAAGGAAGATGTTTGGATGCCTAAGGACAAATATTCAAAAGCATGGAGGAACAAGCAAATGAGTTGATGAGGATGGAAATATCCACACAGGATTATAAGGAAAAATTTCATGAACATGTGGACTTAGTCAAAAGGTTTGTATTTCCAGAAAGATCGCGACAAGATGAATTTGAGGACGTAATGTTGACATTCGTTAACAATCAAGAGAAACAAATACAACTTCTCAAAGTTCACATGAGAAAAACCCGCGACAGTTTTTGGAATTAGCTGACAATTTCATGATGAAACTCCGTGAAGAAATCGCAAAGAAAGCTATACCTAGAAAGGTTGAAAAGGTGTTTGCGATACCGGATCTCGTAAATATAGTTATTGAACCCTCTCCAAACCTAAACGATGATACAATCCCCCTCGTAAATTCACGATATAGCAAATGCTCTAGCCTCAACACTCCTTGCGCAAAAGAAATAATTCTTAGAGACATGTTCATTGGAAGAGTGCAGGTTACACTTCCCAACTTCCATAACATAAGGAAACATTTCTTTGGGTTCAAACCGGGCCCGCGAGATGCCCGCACCCAACCTCCAAATTTTCCCAAGGTTCTCTTCGAAAGACGAATTGACTCATTTATTACTCACCATTGTAGAGATTATCAAAAAAAAAAAAACCCATATATTTATCAAAAATAGTAACAAAGTCTTCGACCCGGTGGATTTGCAAAACGGTTTTGAAAAAAATGATCGTGATGCCATCGCGACTTAAGCGCTGACGCCGTCCCTTTGCCCGATCAGTTGCTTAAAAACCCAACCCATCTCTTTCATTCTCTACCCTACACATTCTATCCGCCCACACACACAAAATTCTACCTCTCAAGGCCAATTTCTCCAATTTGTGTTATCAATCTCCACTTGGTAAGTAATAGTTGTTAATCTTTGTCTATGAAATTGCTCTATTCCTCTTTCAATTATTGTCTCCCCTTTGATCTAAAACCCCTCTAATTAGTTATGCTTAAATCTTAATTCACCCATATATCTTGTTAATTGAATAATAGATTAGGCGATTGGTAGTATTAGCATGTGGGTTTGATCTTGTGAGGAATTTTGAAAAGATTGGTGACTAAACCACTTTGGCATTCCACCCTTTTGCTGCAGCGGGGGTGTTTGGGTTAAGGAAACATGGTTTAAAACCTTGATTTTTCCCTCGCAAATCTCGAATTTGAAAAAAATTGACCGCAACGGCGTCAGCCTGCCAGCGTGAGGCCGTCAGACCCGTCTGATGCAATTTCCTTGCTTTATTCACTACTCATTGGTTCCCGCTGTTTGATTCTTTATTTGAGAAAGTGAGCAAAAGGTCTAGACGCAACCGGGGGCAGTCCTCTGGGTCTTAGGAAAATTATACGGAAACCGTGCAGAGTTGGGGTTTCTTTAAAACTGATGCAGCCCAAACCCGATACAATGTGTTACTCCATCAAACCATTGACTCGCGTGCGGTTTTGGACTGGGCTTTTCTACATAATCATGGACTTGAGAGGGGCTTTAGGGAAAGCATTAGGAAGGATGTATTCACCGATCCTCAGTGGGAAAGGTTTTTTATTATTCGAGAGCCGGTATATAGCGAACTTGTGCGTGAATTTCATGCACCTACTCCATGTGCATTGGGACGTGTAGAGGAGATGTAACAGCCCAAGGTATTCGGTTCAGAATGGAGGAGTTATATTCTCAGCGGGATGCTGGGAGTGACATCTTTAGGGATAATCTAAGTTTGGGGTTGACCATTAGGGATGATGTGTGGGGCATTCAGTTTTGGAACTCTATAGCTGATCATGAGCATGTCATTGGGAGCACGCTTGCTTCGCAGATCCGAGACCCTAGGATCAGGCTTGCGGACCGCTACATTACTTTCACCATAGCGGGGCGCGGACACCACTCATCGTTTCACTCTCCCAGATATCTTCTACCTCTATTCCATCTATGCTCTAGGGGTGTATTGCAACATCCCTTTCTGGCTAGCTGATTACCTGAGGACCGCCAGTGGGATTAGGACAGCAAATAGGGTTTATGAGGGCATGTTCGTCACTAAGCTTGCCGAGTCTTATGGCATCTTGAGGGAGGAGATTCTGGGGTACTTGAACGTTGTAACTGCACACAAGGTAGTAAAGGCCAAGTCTCTAAAGGCCATGGATGTGATCATGGATTTAGGTGGCGCGTATGCATGGTTCCACCCTCAGGCCCCGAGGCAAGACGATGACGATGATGATGAGGAGGAGTAGCAGTGGCATCCGCAGCGGGGATGGAGCCGGTAGCTCTGCTGATCTCTACAGACACATGGATAGAGGAGATTGACATGCGCACCAAGGAGCATGGATGGGTCAGATGGATACTTGGATGACCCAACAGGACCATAGGGCTAGTTGGACGTGTGATCACACGGTCAGACAGATGCAACATTTATCTATGCGTGATCATATTGAGCCCCATCTGCAGATCGACCCGTTCCCTGGCCGAGAGCAGGACTATCCACCGTATGGGTACACCAGCCACGTTCCTTGTGGTTATTAGTACCGATATGATACAACCCATGACCAGTGATTGGTCTGTTTGTTTGTGGTGATCTTATGAACAATTCTTGTGATGATGTATTCTGAAACAATTTTTATTTGGTCTATAATAGCTTAGGTTGATGGTGAAATTTTTTTATGTTTAGATGTTTGGTATTTAATTTAGGATGTTCTTATTCATTTCGGCTTTTTAGTTGTTTGCTTGTTTGTTTTTAATTGTGTGTTTATATATATCTTTTTCATTATTGGTTGATTCTCATGTTTATTGTGTGGAAATGCTTTATTTTGTTTTTAACTTCGTTTTAATTGCATATAAAGGTATTTTACAAAAAAATAAGTGTAGGGAAGACCATAAGAGTCGGTTAATCACACTCTACCTACATAGTCGTGGCTTAACAACCATACATTGGTTTCTGTCTCTTGAGGAATCAAGAATACAGAATTCTGAATTATGTTTTGAGTTTTGAAACACTATATCTTTCAATCATTTTATATTACGTAGTGTTCGAAAACTTGAATGGGTCATCATATTATCTCAAAACAATGTAAGGTTGAAAATATGCCCATTTAAGAAGAATAACAATTTTTTGACTGAGCCAAATGAGCGACTTTTTTTGAGATATCAGCCGATGCTCAAATGAGCGACTTCTCTTGAGATATTTGGTTTACGCTTCGTAAATTGTACAAATTAATTAAGATAAGGATTTTGATTGGAGAATAGACTTGATGAAGATGAAAGAATTGTTGTGTTAGATTTGTTTTGGCAAAACTTCCAAGAATCGTGATTCAACGGCTGAGTATGGACTTATTTTTGCTTTCACATCAGTGTTCATAAAATCAAGAGTTGAATGACCATGAACAAATATTTTAGTATTCAGAATTAAGTTTTATTGAAAAAAAAAGTCTATTCTATTTTTCAACGTGAACTACTAAAAGGAACCAAAGGGACAGAGGGTGTTTGGCTCGTGAAATATTTTGGAAAATATCAGGAAACAGTCATGCGTATAAATAATATAACTACCCTTTACCGATTCTTTTTTTTCTCTTTTTGTATAAAACGAAATTTAAGCATATTTAGTGTAAGAACAGGGAAAAAGACACAACCACCAGATAATACAAGCAGTGATTCTCCTTTAGTATACCAAGAACTATCCATGTCTATAGTGTGGATTAGCAGCATAAAAGTTGTAAATGTTTTTGGAAACAATAAGCATAAGTTTCCAACATAGCCATGGACCATGAATTGGACCATGATAATGCTTCGGTAAATGGCTTTCAAGAATCACTCCCACCTGCACCTCCTTGTGAGATTGATCTTCATGTCCTGCTACAACGCTTTAAAAAAGCCAAGTAAATTAGTACATAAAAATGAAAATGCAGTTTGCTTCAACCTATAAGAATGATTTAAATTAATTAGAAATGATTTATAAAATTTAAATATAAAAATAATAAGTAAATCGAACAGGCTTAAACCATAACAATGTTCGTTAAAAACATAAGTGCATTTCGTTATGTTAGCGCTTTTCGTTCTGCTTGCGCTTTTCAGATGGGTCGAGGTGAAAGGAGAACTAAATCGATCGGTGTTAAATCACAACAAATAACTAAAACATACGAATTATATTCTAAATTGATAAACATTTAAACATTTATTATCACATTCAAATAAATAGCTTACATTTATTTGATTAGGAAAACGACATAAAGTTAAGTACAAATTTAAACGACGACTAAATGAAAAACTAATCCACACGAAGGTTTTCTATGTCATTTAAAAGCTCGTTAAGTATTGCAGTTGACTGACAAGCGTGGTCCTCGGGATGCAAAGCGAATTCTAATCTTGCTTCCAGCATCTTTATCTTTAGATCTTTGACCTTGCAATTTGAGCACTCTGTTTGTGCAGATCCAAAAGGTCTCACATAAGAACTTTGATGTATTGAAGTTCCCGGAGAAGAAATTTGAGGTGTTGAAGGTGCAGGAGAATAACTTATTCGGAGATCAAGATCTAGATCTTCCTTCCATATAAAATATTCCACATCCATATTCTTCTTCTTTAGCTGTTACATGGTAAGTAAATCATAAGAAATGTATTTTTAACAACCAAATTATTTATATATTACGTAAATAAAAAACTTCTTATTGTTCATCTTTAAAAGAGGACACACATAGTAAAATTTAGAGCTATATTTTTTATATGATTTTCTTAAGACTATATCTCCTGCTCCACATCGACACTTCATGGTGGGTGAGGTGATGGTAAGTGTGGTGGTGATTGTGGTGGTATGACGATTAGATTTTGTGAGAATAAAAATTTGTGAGGATAAGAGTTAACCATATCTGCTTTGGTGAAAAAAGAGAGCTTTTAACGACTACATGTAGTCGCTAGATTTAAGTGACAACCCAAAACAGTTTTGGCGGGAAGGGTTGGCGCCAAACCTTTAGCGACTACATGTAGTCGCTAGAAGTTAGGCGACGACCCAAAAAAGTTTTAGCGGGAAGGTTTGGCGTCAAACCTTTAGCGACTACATGTCGTCGTTGTTGGTTCTGGTCAAAGTCAATTAGTTTTGGTCAAAGCCATCTAGACTCATCTGTTTAACATTTCTTGTATATCAATATTATCTCGACTCATCCGTTTAACATCTCATGTATATCCATATCATTTCGACTTATCCGTTTAGTATATACATATCATCTCGACTCGTCCGTTTAACATATCTTGTATGTCAATATCATCTCGACTCATCTGTTTAACATTTCTTGTATATCAATATCATCTCGACTCATCCATTTAACATCCCATGTATATCCATATCATTTCGACTCATCCGTTTAGCATATCCATATCATCTTGACTCGTCCGTTTAACATATCTTGTATGTCAATATCATCTCGACTCATCTGTTTAACATATCTTGTATATCAATATCATCTCGACTCATCCGTGTAACATATCTTGTATATCAATATCATCTCGACTCATATGTTTAACATCTCTTGTATATCCATATCATCTCGACTCAACCTTTTAACATCTCATGTATATCTATATCATCTCCACTAATCCGTTTTAACATATATTATGTATCCCTATCATCTCGACTCATCCATTTAACATCTCATGTATATCAATATTATCTCGACTTATCCGTTTAACATATCATGTATATCCATATCATCTCGACTCATCCGTTTAACATATCTTAAATATCCATATAATCTCAAACTCATCCGTTTCACCCGTTTAAAATCGCCTAAATCGTTTCCCGTTGTTCACTCAAACCGAATCTTATGCTTAAAACGTAAAGCGCTACGTAGTGTTTGGTATGTCGTAATCAAAGCCGTAATGGAAAAGATTATTACAATGTAATGAATAAATGTTGTTTGTTTACTTTTGTAGAATGTAATGATTCATTACAAGTAATGATCCATTACACCAAAACCATTTCTTATAATGGAATCAAAATTACATAAAACTCCATCATTAATTAACCACATTAAATAAATTTTCTATCATTAGTGGGTATTTTAGTCTTTTTATTATCGATTCCATTACGTCTTATCATACAAACCAAACATGATTAATAACTACAATGAATCATTACATTATACTCTTTATTCCATTACATCGTTTATTCCATTCAGTTGACATTTCATTCCATCTTACCAAACGAACCTAATGTTGAGAACAAGCATTCTTGTGGGTTTACACCTTTAGTTACTTTTTTTTGGGGTAACTCTTGCGGTATTAATCACAAGACTTTTTTAATATTTTTTAAAATTCTTTCTATTTTTTAATTTATTTTTATATATGAAAGTATTTTGAGAAAAAAAAAATCGAAAACCTTATAGCCATTACATGTAGTCGCTATAGGTTGAAATTATGGTCGCTACAATTTTTTCACTCACGAAAACTCAAAATGGCGTCAAGTGCTTTTGTTCCCGCTGGATCTACAGGGACTACATGAGTCTCTGTAAGTCTAAGGGTGTGTTTGGGGAGGGGCTTTTGGGGAGCTTATGGGGCTTGGGCTTCTAAAATAAGTCGGCTTCTAAAATAAGTCTCGTTTGTCATGCGGGCTTATGAAATCATAAGCCCCTAAAAGGGCTTAAAACTTTAGCCCCATAAAAGGGGCTAAAAACTTTAGCCCGGGGCTTATGAACCATAAATTACATATTTACCCACAAAAATATCTAACACATACCATAAAACTCATTTAATTATATCCTTTTTAGTAATTTTGCAATAATAAGCCTCAGCCCCAGCCCATTTGCCAAACAAGTCTACAAAAATGCAAATTTCAACTTCGGCTTATAATAAAAGACCTAGCCCCAGCCTCAGCCCAAGCCCCAGCCCCAGCCCCAACCCCAGCTCCAGCCCATTGCGCCAAACATACCCTAAATGTGGTCGCTAGAAGTTTTGGCACCAAATAGGTCTCATTTAACACTCAAAAGTCAAAACTACTCATTTACTCTAAGGGAGGAGGGAGTGGTCACCTAATACCCTAGGTGCCACATCACCTCTATCCAAAAAAAACCTTCCAACTCAAAACTACCCAATTTTACCCTAACACTACCTTAAGTGGAGAGAGTGGTCACCTAGTACCTGATTTTTTTTTAATACATAAAATCACATACAATATTTAAAATAAAGGAGAATTTTTTTTTTATTCGTGGCTAACTAGTCGTTACCCTCCCAACGTTCACTTTTTTCCAAATGCAAACACTTCCCAAGCTCGGCTTCTTATACCGATTTTCATACCCGATTTTGCTACCCTAGGTGGTGGCGGCGGTGTTACCGCTCGGGTAAGGGTACCCGAATCCCTTACCCGAGACCACTCCCTCCTCCCTAAAAGCCATCAAAATTCCAGATCTCATCTCATTAATTTATTTCACTCTCACAAAAACCACTCGTTTACTCCCAAAAACCATCAAAACCACCACCACATTCACCGCCACCACCCACCACACAAACAAGGTAAAAGGTTTATGGGTTTGGTTTATTTTTTAATTTGTATTTGTGTATTTCTGTGGTTAATTTTAGTTTGTGTTTAAAGTGGTCTATGGTTTTGTTTATTTTTGTGTTTAAAGTGGTTTATGATTTTGTTTAATTTTAAAACTTGTTTTATGTGTTTGTGTAGTACCCACCACCGCCGCCGTTGCTGCTATCCGATCCACCATCTCGGTTGCTGCTGTCCGACCCACCACTGCTGTCGCTGCTGCTGTTGTTGGACACCATCACCAACGTTCACTTTTTGTGTTGCCGTAAGTGTTCTTATATCTGTTAAATGTGTAAATGTATATAATGGTTTATGGTAAAAGCTGTTTGTTAATTTATTATATGTTTTATGCATTTTGTAACCTACAAAATGGTTTGTAAGCTCCATACATGGCCGTCTTTGAGGGTGTGTGTGCAAAGTGAGCGACCGTTCACGGCCTTAAAAATTTTAAAGACCCCAAAATTTGTCCCGTTAATAAACATATGCATGTGTACACATATTTTTCACGAAAAAAAAAAGGTAGTTAGATGAGAAAATATCTTAAATGAGTAATATGTTAGAATGTTTATATATAATTAATTGTATTATATCTTATAAATGGTGACACTTTATATATATCATTCCTTATCGAAAGACATCATTTTTTAGTTTCGTCCAAGACCCTCAAAAATTTTATAAATTCATGGGACGGCCCTGGCTTCATATAGCCATTGTTCTTTCCTGATGTGTGAAAACTGTTTTGTGTATAATGTGTAGTATGCATAGGACGCGTAGTATGCATAGGACGATACAAAGGCAGGAAGCACAACTTCAACGAACGTGAGTTTGTAGGACATGATGGGTACACGGAGCCGATCAAAATCAGGGACTTTTCTCCGAAAGACATGGAATTAGAGCACCGACACAATACTATGATATGGTGACTTCGGAGAAATGGCTCAAGCGTTCTAATGCAAACAAGACGAACAGGGCAAAACAGGCTTACTCATCGAATCGAGATTCGATTCGATGAGTAAGCCTGTTTTGCCCTGTTCGCCTTGTTTGCATTAGAACGCTTGACCCATTTTTCCGAAGTCACCATATCATAGTATTTTTGCCGGTGCTCTAATTCTATGTATGATGTACCAAGTAATGTGGTATGATGTACTCGTGTAATTAGCCAATAACTCATATATTAATTTGAAATCCAAACATTCATAATATAATACTTATCATATTCTCATAATTCATTCAAAGAAGCATGTTTAGGAAAGTTATTCAAAGTGTAATTTTTATTAATAGAGAATTATATGAACTATGAAGGTTACTCATGTATATATATTGTATCCTGTTATAACTTTTTAACATGTCAGAGGATCTTGTTCCGGTAAATTACCATATCAAATCTGTAAAGTAAACTATATCTTCAAATTATGTAGTTTATAATACCTAGAAATATATGCATTTTATCAGGGTTTTAGATAGCGTGAGACGTGGCGTGGCAGTATAGTCAAGCTTCACTTCTTAGGAGCTATGGCGAAATCTTAACGTTTTTAAAACGTGACTTAAAACAGCAAAAATATGAAAATATTTATAAAATTTATATATTATATATCATATTTAATATATATTGAATTTACAAAAAGTGTTATACATAAAGAAGTCATTAAACTATCTTTATTCTAATTTTCTTCATTTATTGAAAAAAAAAAAAAAAAAAAAAACTTTTTTTATCGCAGTCGAATTCAAAAAAAGATGTCACGGCTCATGCATTAGCGTGCTTTATTGCACATTTTCATGTCTCATCTAACGTCACGTCTTAAATCGATAGCTTGGTCTATGCATAGCGTGGAGGTCACAGCTCGCGTCTTTGGGGCGCCTTTGTGCCGCCATGACGCGTTTTTTAGACCCATGCACTTTATAAATGGAAGTAAATATTTGAAATCTCGACACATAAAGAAATCAAAATTAATGTAACTAAATCGCGAATCGAGTATAATTGGAATGCGAATCAGTCTTAATTAGAACACGAATCGGAAATAACTAGAATGCGAATTGCTCAGTCCTGATTCAGATATTAATTAAATTCAGGAACGCTATCGTCACCGATCCAATTCGCGATCCCGGTCGATCCGGATCAATTTCGTACCATGTTTTGGATCGAACTGTAACGAATTATGTGACTATGGTCTGACTACATGAGTCTCGTCGTAGTCATCATATATCATGTGAGAGGTAAAATGCCGTAACCGCAGACAAATGAAACAAGTATGATGTGAGAGCCTCTGTAGTTGACATACACTTAATTGACATATAGATATGGCGGTTTCATATCGGTTGAGATACTTGATGCAAGGGGATAAATCCATGCTAATGATCATGTTGGTCTTCACGAGATCAAGAAATGCTATAGATATCACGTTGCATCTGTATTTTATGTGTGACAAACACAATTTGGTCAAAAATTGGTAAATCTGAAACAAACTCTTGTTACTTTTACTGGCCAGCATGTTGTTTGTCAGATTAAAAACAAATAATTACACATTTGCCTTAATAACAATTAAGCCCTATAAGCTGTTACAAATTCCATAGCAGGAAGCCACAAAGTATATCATAATTGAAGTGACCATGTTTCAATATGAATTAAAAGAGACCGGAATAGTAACTTCACTTATTTAACATAGTAAGGAAGGTCGAGAACATAAAGAAGAAAATAGGCCCAAGTGACACCGGAGATCCCACCAAAGAAGAATCCACCGGTAAATTTGGCCCAACCATCAGCTGTTTGAAGCTGGTCTGGCTCCTTCTTCCTTCCGGTCAAAGTCAAAGATGGTGCGATCGATGGCTCACCTTCTTTGAACGAAGCAATCCCGTACATTGTCAAGCAAATGCTAAGAATAACCACGAGCCCACCTGCGGCTAGTGATCCAGCTGCACCTGCATACTCTGTGTTCCTCAATGGGCCTGCCTTCACAAATGGGCCGACTAGGAAGAACCCATGGGCTAGACCGACTTCAACGCCACGAAGCAATGGGTTCACGGCAGTACGGTATCCTGGAAGGTTTGAGAGGTACCATGCAATCAGTGGGCTTGATGTCACTGGAGTCTCGAGACTTCCTATGAATGGGTCACCATTGATGGGCTGGACGACTTGGTATGTAGGCTGCACAATAGTATCGTATATTAAGGAAGAGAAAATAACATTGTGGAGGGCCAAAGTATGTGATTATCAGATTAAGTGTACAAGAGTTCTACACATACATTAAAGATGTCAAACAAGTAAATTGGAAACTCTGCTACAAAGAGTGAGGTTATATGGGTCAAACGAGTTGAATGTCACATATAGCTACAAAAAAAGTATCGACACGTTAAATCCAAACCCAAACTCAACCCATTAGCTGAAGCACTTACCCCCTCTTGCTATGCCCATAGTTAGTTATTAACATGGATGCTCGTAACAGGAGCGGGCTCTAATAAGCTGAAAAAGAACATTAGATATAACCCAAATTTGTCACAAGTCTCTACAAGATGACTTTGTGGAAGGAACAAAGTCAAAATAAAATCCTACCTCGTTCGACTTCCGAATATGATTTCCACGTGTATATGTATTGATAATAATGATCATTATATTTTCTTACAAATCTAAAATATATTGTTGTTAAAATGTAAATTGATTTATAATGGTACAAATAATCTTAGAACTCACACACTTAACTGAATTGAACACACAAAGACATATCTAACCATCAACAACTATACATTCTACAAGAATCATATCACATTTGTAACTTGGAAACTGCCATGGTGTGCACTTGCAGTTGTGCTAGTAATCTTTAACTCAAACATATATAAATGGAACAACGACCAAATATGACCGGGTGCACAAATGTTTTTGTAAGTATACTAACTAAATAACACCGAAACACATTTTGATGTACCGGGTGCATTTAAGATGCATTTAATAAAAATCTATGTTTTTTTCAAAAATTAACACTAAATCGAAAAAATTCATGGGTGTCCCATGACCCAGCGAGGCAGCGAGAACCCCCCGGCCCCGTCCATGCTTATAGGTATATTCATGCATAAATAATCTATATAGCACCATTTCCATGTAGGTGAAACCTTTATCATGTTTTGATTTCTTTGTAACATGGACTTATTAAGTCAAATACCAAAACTGATTATTCCTCAAATAATCTCAAATTTGAATAAAAAACAGCTAGAATAAATAACCTTTTCACTTTGAACAGCCACAATGGTGGAAGAAGATCTCTTGGAAGAAGGGAAGGCCCTAAGAGGTGAACCAGAAAGACCTTTGGGTGCAACTGGTCTTGTGGTGGTCAATGAAGAGGTCAAGCCAGTTTTGAGTTGGAGGCTAGCCATGGTTAATGCTGCTTGTTGTGACCAGTCTCTTGAGTTTTGAATAACTTATTGTGACCATTATTTTGTTAGAATTATGTGGGTTTTTCCTACAAAGATTATTATTTACACATGGATGGTCCTTATTGGAGGATGAGTATATGGATTGCTTGCCACCTTATCTTATATCATTTGGTTGGATAGTGTTGTCTATGGATGACAATTGTTTGTCATGTTGGATATTTTCTGTTAAAGAGCAGTAGCTGCTATGACAAGGGCAAGTTAGTTATTCGGGGCTTACGGGAGCCACATCATTATAACAAACCTTCACAACTAACTCTTCTTCACTCACAACTAACCTCAACGTACTTATTTGGGGCCCACCACTTATAAAAACATTACATATTAAAAAAAAAAAAAACATTACAAGGGCAAGTTAGTTATTCGGGGCTTACGGGAGCCACATCATTATAACAAACCTTCACAACTAACTCTTCTTCACTCACAACTAACCTCAACGTACTTATTTGGGGCCCATCAGTTAAAAAAAAGACAAATGTACAAATTATACCATTGTCGTGCAGACGACGAGGATTGGGATGAAGAGCTATAATAAGGAAGGGGGGGGGGGGTGTCATGAAGAGCCATAACAAAGTGCCTACTCACTATGGCGATGCTATAACGAGCCGGTACCGGGTGCTCTAAGAGTCCACTTTTTTGTGTTACGTTAGGTGTTATCGGGTCGTGTTGTTGGGTTATCGGGTCAGGTTGATCGGGTCTTGGTGTCCCGGATATTGACCTTAACCCGACCCTATAAACTTATCATGTTTCGAGTCAAAATGAGTCGGGCCAAATCGGGTTGGCTTGTTGGGTTGTTATCGGGTTGCGGCAAGTTGGTTGTCCTAAGCACATAATAGAGCACAGTGAAGTAAGCAAGAAAAATACGTACATAACACATTACTTGACTTGAGAATCAAGTGAAGTAAGCAAGAAAAATATGTACATAACAAGTTACTTAACATATGTACATAACACATTATTTGACTTGAGAATCAAGTGAAGTAAGCACGAAAAATAAGTGTAGTAAGGTAGAAAGAAAGTGTAGTAAGCTAGATTAAGAAAAGGAGCGTATAGGGTTCATAAGAATAATAGGGTTAAGGCTGAACATACGTAACAAATTTTCTCAAATTAATTGATACATGTAGCATATTTATTTTATTGTCAACATACGTAATATACTTTTAAATACTTATTAATGTACATAATATTGACCGGATAGTGACTTGTTTGACCGCTTACCACTTATAAAAGTTACAGTTTTGATCCTTGTCGTTTGTGTTGACTTTCACCATTAGTCCATTGACATTTTTCACTTAGAAAAGTTACAGTAATTGTCCATTGACTTTTGCGTTGACTTTTACCGTTAGTCCATTGACATTTTTTTACCTGATATATGTATATATTTTTTTAACTTTCGTCGGGTATTTGACCCACTTATTTTGACATCCTTTATGTTAGCCTCGCCTTTTTATAAAGATAACGTCACTTACGTGAATTGGACTAGATGTGTAGTATACTTTGCCCTTAGGGACTAGTATCGTTTAAGTAGCAAAGTTAGAGCCTATAAATACCCCTCATGACTCTCCATGAGGGGTGAGGTGAATCATTAGGTGTGTGTTTATTTTGTTCTTATCAATAATATCATCTTGTGTTTTCTCCTCCCTCTCTCTAGTTTCTCTCACTAAAAGGATGAAGATCTTCATCTTCTTCCACCAACCCCGACCTACAAACCACATAAATCTATATGTTAAACGGTCCTAACAAGTGGTATAGAGCCTTGGTTATCTTGTGTTGATTTATGTTGGTTTTACACATGTTTTTAACTGTTTTTGAGCTATTTTTTGTGGTCGGAATTTTTTTTTTCCAGTCACACCCCCAAATTACCTGTTTTGCAGCGGAATGGAATTCCTGGGGATTGACTGTCATAGCATCACAATCACAGTTATATTGAACGACCTAAAGTGTCGTTTGAAAGGAACATCGTTTGATTTAATAAAACAATCAGAGTTTACAAAGTAGGTCCCAAATGAAAATCAACTTGTGCGGAAATAAGTTTGTTACAATTCAAACGATGTTTTAAAGTGCGTAAAACCCAAGTGAGACGCGTCGTCATCGCGACTCCATGATGTGTCCAAATGCATGCCATGAAGTGAATGCCTTAGATACCTGAGATAAAACATGCTAAAAAGTGTCAACACTAAGGTTGAGTGAGTTCATAGAGTTTGTGTTGAAATGTAAAGCCTTTCAAAATCGTTTATGCAGCAAAGGCATTGTAAATCCACTCAGTTCCAAGTTCCGCCCATACAAAACTTGCAACCTGTGTGTTCAAACCCTGCCAAAATGTATATAGTTTATGTTCAAGTGCATGATGCCAAATGAATTCACATTATAGTGCATGACTTAATGTATCAATAGTTCAATGAAAATCCCAAGACATTCAGCTCAATGATGTTCCCAAGACATTTAGCTCAATAATAATCCCAAGACATTCAGCTCAATGATAATCCTAAGACATTCAGCTCAATGATAATCCCAAGACATTCAGTTCCATGATTTATGATATAGGATATGACTAAACATTCAGTTCAGTTAAGCAGGTAGTTTCAAATAATCATGATAGTCATAAAAATAGTTGAGCATGTATCTCCCCCAAAGAGTTTAATAAAAGCATTAAAACAATTGAAAATGGGGCTATGGAAACTCACTTGGTAAAATGAGGCGATGACAAAAGTGAGTACACCGAGATGTAGTGTGATACGTTAATCTTGACCTAATATGAATGTTATGATACGCAATGAGTTATGGTGTAATGTTATGCATGCATTTCGTATGTTATTTATACCATTTGTGAGTTTTGAAAATAATACTTATCGTCGAAAAATACTCTTTTGACGTCTTGACCATTCTTAAATTACTTTACAAGTATTTACGTCAAAATGTCATCCTACAATAGTTTATTAATGATTTATTGTGAAATTTTAACTTTTCGTCGTAAAATAATGTCGTTACAAATCCGTTTTCTACGTATTATACGTCCTTAGCTTCGTATCAAAGTATACTAATATATTTTTGATAAGTCGAAATAATTTATAACGCTTAAGACTCGTTTTTGACTCGTACAAAACAAAAACAGTTTGCTGAAATTTTCAGGATATATATATTTCGTCGTCAAACTTGAAAAATTCATAACTTCTTCGTTATAGCTCCGTTTTAATCCGTTCAAGCGGCCACGGATTCGTTTTAAAGTATATTTTCTAAATATCAAGGCCAAAAATTCGTGCCTACTGTCGGATTTTCCAGAAAAACAAAACAAGATCAGACCACTTTTATTACTTGTCGAAAATAGTTTTTCTCGTACTAAACCTATTCCAATCCCTTCAAAACAACTCCAAAGCTATTCTAATCCTACCATACACCTTCTTAGGGTGTCATGGGTTCCTAAACATCTTCAAGACCAATATATAACAAGGGAATAATTATAGGATGACTTTTATATATCAAACTCTTAAAATCAATGTAAAAATGGTATAAACAACAATAAGTCTTACTAGTTACTTGATGAGGTGATTAGAACAAGGATTAAACCTAAACACCCTAGGTTTTTATTTCAAAACCTTGAATAAGAGTGTAACTAGATTGTTTTAGACTTGATAATGGAAAAACTTTATGAATTCTTCTTCAATCTATGGCTTGGCCGGTTTTGATAGGAAAAAACAAGAGAGAAGAAAAAAAACTAGACTAACTTGTATAATTGTGATGAATGAAGTGAAGTGTGAAATAAGTTTGAGTATAGATCTAGTTTTGTAGAAAATTTTACCATCCCAATTAATGAGGCACCCTCATTGACGCCAAGTGGGATGTATCTTCAATACATATATTTTTTTTTCCTCTTTTATTTATTGTGTATAAAATTGTGTAAGTAAATTGACATAAGTAAAGGTAACTTTGTAACTTGTATATACATTAGTGTATTTAAGGTAGTTTTGGCTCAAAATAGATTTTTAATGGATCCAAGTAAAGTATAATGAGATCATAAAAATTGTAAAAATACATTTCTTGTAAAATTTGAGTGATTTAATAATTATCGTGTAGTTTTTAAGAAAAGTGTCGTAATAATATAAATTTAACGATTTATATACAAAATAAATTTAAAACACTAGGTAAACTCAAAATATTGTTTTTATAAACTAAATGTAAGTATAAAAATATATCGGGATCATTTTTGGAAGTATCGGATTAAATGTTCAAAATAATAACTTACGCGATAACGTTTATTTAATATAAAATTTACGCGTTTAAGGTGAAATGCAAAATCATGAATGAACTAACATGATGCAAATGATGTTAATGAAATGTAGACTAAACTTAGTCTATATGAAATGTCCGTGATGATATGATCATGAATCCGCCGCTAAACCATTAAGGTTACGCGAATTTGGAACACGCAAACCTAGTTTACGATAAATGATGAAATAGTGAAACATGAATAATGTTTTGAAGTATGACCTGAAAATACGAGTTGTCACATTCTCCCAACCAAAAAGGAATTCAGTCCCTGAATTCAGTTCGTGTTGGTCTCTCCGGTTTAGGGTTTGATGAGGCAAGCCTTCCCATTCTCGAGCAAAACCCTCAAAAGACTTTTAGGTAACCGATTTTTACTTAATCTCACAACTCATCAAACAAGAACTGTCATGAGATTAGGCTAAATCGGTTTGAGTAACGGGTCTTTTGAAAATTTGGCTCGGTCATAGAATTGCTTACACATATAAGCCTACTACTCCCTTCATTGCATGATTCTTTCTGAATTAGACATAGGTGATCAGGCTATGTATAATTTAGGAGTAACTATGCAATGCTTGGACTAATCGACTCATATGATATTTGGTGTTAAGTCATAAACCCGCATGTACAATGAGTATGCACTTATAATGATATGATGAGATGCTATGATGATGTAGTTATAGTCTAGGGTCAATGATGCAACCTAGTTCTCTATAACCGAAGCTCTGATGCCAATCTGTCACACCCCCAAATTACCTGTTTTGCAGCGGAATGGAATTCCTGGGGATTGACTGTCATAGCATCACAATCACAGTTATATTGAACGACCTAAAGTGTCGTTTGAAAGGAACATCGTTTGATTTAATAAAACAATCAGAGTTTACAAAGTAGGTCCCAAATGAAAATCAACTTGTGCGGAAATAAGTTTGTTACAATTCAAACGATGTTTTAAAGTGCGTAAAAACCCAAGTGAGACGCGTCGTCATCGCGACTCCATGATGTGTCCAAATGCATGCCATGAAGTGAATACCTTAGATACCTGAGATAAAACATGCTAAAAAGTGTCAACACTAAGGTTGAGTGAGTTCATAGAGTTTGTGTTGAAATGTAAAGCCTTTCAAAATCGTTTATGCAGCAAAGGCATTGTAAATCCACTCAGTTCCAAGTTCCGCCCATACAAAACTTGCAACCTGTGTGTTCACAACCCACTGCCAAAATGTATATAGTTTATGTTCAAGTGCATGATGCCAAATGAATTCACATTATAGTGCATGACTTAATGTATCAATAGTTCAATGAAAATCCCAAGACATTCAGCTCAATGATGTTCCCAAGACATTTAGCTCAATAATAATCCCAAGACATTCAGCTCAATGATAATCCCAAGACATTCAGCTCAATGATAATCCCAAGACATTCAGTTCCATGATTTATGATATAGGATATGACTAAACATTCAGTTCAGTTAAGCAGGTAGTTTCAAATAATCATGATAGTCATAAAAATAGTTGAGCATGTATCTCCCCCAAAGAGTTTAATAAAAGCATTAAAACAATTGAAAATGGGGCTATGGAAACTCACTTGGTAAAATGAGGCGATGACAAAAGTGAGTACACCGAGATGTAGTGTGATACGTTAATCTTGACCTATTATGAATGTTATGATACGCAATGAGTTATGGTGTAATGTTATGCATGCATTTCGTATGTTATTTATACCATTTGTGAGTTTTGAAAATAATACTTATCGTCGAAAAATACTCTTTTGACGTCTTGAGCATTCTTAAATTACTTTACAAGTATTTACGTCAAAATGTCATCCTACAATAGTTTATTAATGATTTATTGTGAAATTTTAACTTTTCGTCGTAAAATAATGTCGTTACAAATCCGTTTTCTACGTATTATACGTCCTTAGCTTCGTATCAAAGTATACTAATATATTTTTGATAAGTCGAAATAATTTATAACGTTTAAGACTCGTTTTTGACTCGTACAAAACAAAAACAGTTTGCTGAAATTTTCAGGATATATATATATTCGGCGTCCAAACTTGAAAAATTCATAACTTCTTCGTTATAGCTCCGTTTTAATCCGTTCAAGCGGCCACGGATTCGTTTTAAAGTATATTTTCTAAATATCAAGGCCAAAAATTCGTGCCTACTGTCGGATTTTCCAGAAAAACAAAACAAGATCAGACCACTTTTATTACTTGTCGAAAATAGTTTTTCTCGTACTAAACCTATTCCAATCCCTTCAAAACAACTCCAAAGCTATTCTAATCCTACCATACACCTTCTTAGGGTGTCATGGGTTCCTAAACATCTTCAAGACCAATATATAACAAGGGAATAATTATAGGATGACTTTTATATATCAAACTCTTAAAATCAATGTAAAAATGGTATAAACAACAATAAGTCTTGCATGCTTGCACAAAATATGAAGAAATAAATATGAAATGAAAATGAAAGATGTAAAATGAAGATGATATGCTTACTAGTTACTTGATGAGGTGATTAGAACAAGGATTAAACCTAAACACCCTAGGTTTTTATTTCAAAACCTTGAATAAGAGTGTAACTAGATTGTTTTAGACTTGATAATGGAAAAACTTTATGAATTCTTCTTCAATCTATGGCTTGGCCGGTTTTGATAGGAAAAAAACAAGAGAGAAGAAAAAAAACTAGACTAACTTGTATAATTGTGATGAATGAAGTGAAGTGTGAAATAAGTTTGAGTATAGATCTAGTTTTGTAGAAAATTTTACCATCCCAATTAATGAGGCACCCTCATTGACGCCAAGTGGGATGTATCTTCAATACATATATTTTTTTTTCCTCTTTTATTTATTGTGTATAAAATTGTGTAAGTAAATTGACATAAGTAAAGGTAACTTTGTAACTTGTATATACATTAGTGTATTTAAGGTAGTTTTGGCTCAAAATAGATTTTTAATGGATCCAAGTAAAGTATAATGAGATCATAAAAATTGTAAAAATACATTTCTTGTAAAATTTGAGTGATTTAATAATTATCGTGTAGTTTTTAAGAAAAGTGTCGTAATAATATAAATTTAACGATTTATATACAAAATAAATTTAAAACACTAGGTAAACTCAAAATATTGTTTTTATAAACTAAATGTAAGTATAAAAATATATCGGGATCATTTTTGGAAGTATCGGATTAAATGTTCAAAATAATAACTTACGCGATAACGTTTATTTAATATAAAATTTACGCGTTTAAGGTGAAATGCAAAATCATGAATGAACTAACATGATGCAAATGATGTTAATGAAATGTAGACTAAACTTAGTCTATATGAAATGTCCGTGATGATATGATCATGAATTCGCTGCTAAACCATTAAGGTTACGCGAATTTGGAACACGCAAACCTAGTTTACGATAAATGATGAAATAGTGAAACATGAATAATGTTTTGAAGTATGACCTGAAAATACGAGTTGTCACAAATTTGTGGGTAAAACAGTTTTTAATACATGTTTTTGGTATCCTTATTTTGGTCTAAACAAAAAAGTCCTGATCTTTCATGTTCATATCTGTCTTGGTATATCTTATCCAAACAATCACTTTTATGCTTTTTGTACCAAATAACGTGAAACAAAGTGGTCATCCGAACAGTTTTCACGGGTCTAACATGGTCAAACAGAAGCAGTTTTATGCTTTTTTGGGTTTATTATGAAGCTGAACGGGTTTTTGGTCGGAAAAACTCGCTGGAAAAAAAGTCAAATGGGTCAAAACCCTTTTTCTACGCATAAGGGGAATCTACAGAGATGTTACACGTAGCTGTGAAGTTACGCGTATGAAAAGTTACGCGTAAGAATGGGCTACGCCTAAGACTCTTTTACGCTTAAGGCTTGTTACGCATAAGCAGATGATTTACGCATAACTTATGTTACGCATAAGCAACCAGTCTACGCGTAAGGTTATGATTCGAGCTGAAAAAAAAAGGTTATGCGTAAAAACTACATAGACCAAAACCACAAAGACCATATACCAAAAATACAACTCTCGACTTCAGTAACCATCATCAGTCCGAGACAACCAAATCCAAAACCAATCCTAGACCTAGACTCACCAAAGAACCCTCACATCTCTCCCCATCTCTATCAAGACTCAAAAAGAAAAAGTACTACTGATCTCAGTCTTGATCCAATTTTTTTCAATCTTTTAAAGATTATTTCAATTGATCGAGTATCATCATTGACCACTTGTGATTCTATTCGAATTTAAAGTGAGAAGTATGACAAGAGTGTCATATTCTTTCTTTGATTCGTTTTATGACCCTTCAGAAAAAGGAAAGCAACAATACACAAGAATAAACCTACCCGAGACCAATACATTGATCTTGTAGCTCATTGCTCTTCATCCGTGCTATATGAAAGAAGGGTATTTAGTGTGTTTGTTCGTGGGTTATGCTGGTGTAGTATCGAAGTAGGTCATATGATTGATTTATGCTTGAGATTGACATGAGTTTGATATGATTGGGACTGGATTGTATATGTGAAAAGAGGCGTCTGCCTTTTTTTTTCCTTCTCAGATCTGTTTTGGGAGAATTGTTGGTAGGCGTTTTTTTAGAAGGTGGGAGAGATATTATGATAGAGGCGTACAACATACAAATTTTTTAGGTTTAGGTTATGTGATGTTATATAACCGGATATCAATTTGTGTTGGATCGGGTATCCTTTTCGAATGGGCTTCACATAAATCGCATGGGCTGAAATTAAGATGATTGGCATGGACGATTTTATGTGATGGGCTGATGGATCTTACGAACTGGTCATTGAGTGGGATTTCACGGATTAAGAAAATTTTATCCAATTGTTTTTTTTGTATAAACAAAACATGGAGGATACAAATTATTTGGTTTAAGTAATTATGGTATATTTTCACGGAGGGATACATAATTCACGGCTTGCGCAAAATTTGAAAAATGACTACGGGGTTTGTGTACGGTATTATTGACGAGAAATTGAAGTGATATTTCACGGGTGGACTTCTTTATCTTTGAGACGATGGTTGGTTGGATGCATGTCTCAAGATAACTTGTTGGAGCACATTATGAAATTTGACAATCTGGTTATAACCGGCAAGGAGTTACGTTGTAGTGCTCACAGTGTGTAACCATCACTTTAAGGAGTTACGTTGTTGTGCTCAGTGTCACACGTAGTTGTGGATTGTTCAAAAATTTAGACAAGCAGTAAGTCACAAAGTTGGGATGTTTGCTTCCTTTTCAAGTTATTCGTATCGGGTTATCTCCATATGTGGTCATTACTATTAGCCGGTGAATTCAAAGGAGGTTCGATTAAAGGTTGGTTTGAGAGATTTATTGAGAGTATTTTTGCGACATATTCTCACAGAATTTTGATCAAGCTATGATGTTAATATTGCATCAAGAAGAAGGTCATACGGCATGTACGCAACATTATGATGATTCCGATAGCTCGCAACCATCAGGAGGGAGAAGTTGGTATTTCATCTTCCGTGATTGGATTACGAAGGGATTTGTGCTTAAAACTGAAGAAGGAGAAGTAGTGTGGTGTACATCGGGGCTGTTTACCATCTTGGATGCAATACCAAGTGAGCTATGTTGTTACGATGTTCCCAGAACGACAACCATTGTACGATCAAGAGTTTACTTTCTCCGCTGCGTGTCTGAAGATTAAAGACGTGTTGGAAGAGTGTTGTCGGTTCAGGAGGGAGCAAAAGAAAGAAAAAAGGCTCACTAGTTAGGAGGGAGTAATAACCTAACTAGACCGTTACAGTTGAAGTTCAGAGCTACAAGAATTTGTGCCGTAAGTGCCAAAGATCTAATGCCGAGGTCATCGGAACGGAGAACTTCATGTTTGCCTCAATATCTAGTACAGAGACTCCGCGCTTCAAGAAAGTCAACATTGTTCGTTACTATTGTAATTTACTTTGTTTTGTATTTATAGGTCTCATTGTAACCATTCACGTGTGACGCTATCTTGGAGGGAGATTGTTAGCCTCGCCTTTTTATAAAGATAACGTCACTTACGTGAATTGGACTAGATGCATAGTATACTTTGCCCTTAGGGACTAGTATCGTTTAAGTGGCAAAGTTAGGGCCTATAAATACCCCTCATGACTCTCCATGAGGGGTGAGGTGAATCATTAGGTGTGTGTTTATTTTGTTCTTATCAATAATATCATCTTGTGTTTTCTCCTCCCTCTCTCTAGTTTCTCTCACTAAAAGGATGAAGATCTTCATCTTCTTCCACCAACCCTGACCTCCAAACCACATAAATCTATATGTTAAACGGTCCTAACACTTTATGTTTTGGGCGTTATTTGTATACGTTTACGTACGTTTTCATCAGTTTTGATAATTTCTTTTGTTTTTCTCCGTTTTTGTACGTTTTCATATGCTTTTGTCCATTTTGTTACGTTTTTATACGTTATTATCAGGTTTTATTCGTTCTTGTAAGTTTTTCCATTTTTGTCTGTTTTTGTCCGTTTTGAACGTTTCCTTATGTTTTTATACTTTTGTTTATGGTTTTATACGTTTTTCTATGTTTTGGTACGTTTTTATACGTTTTCATACATTTTCATTCGTTTTATACCCCTTTATACGTTTTTAGTGTTTTTATATGGTTTTGGACTTTTTATACGTTTTCAAACGTTTTATATGTTTTTGTACGTTTCATACGTTAAAAACATAAGAAAAAACGTATCAAAAAGTATAAAAATGTATGATAACGTACAAAAACAGAAAAAAGTATAAAAACGGATAAAAAACGTATAGATCCTGATAAAAACTGATGAAAAAGTATGAAAACATACGGAAAGGTATAAAAACGTACCAAAACGTACGAAAAGGGCTTTATGTTTTTTAACAAGAATATATAACAAGTTAACATCTTACTTTACGTTATAAGTCTTCAACAATCAAAGGAATATAATGCTTTTGTCTTTACAAGAAGACCTAAGCATATTTAACTAAAGTAATTATGAGTGCCGACTCATGGTACGTTTTCGTATGTTTTCATCTATTTTTATCGGTTTCTGTACGTTTTTTATCCGTTTTTGTACCTTTTTTTTTGTTTTTGTACATTATCATACATTTTTATACTTTTGATACGTTTTTTCTTATGTTTTTCTACGTTTTTTAACTTATGAAACGTATGAAAACGTATAAAAGTGTTCGAAAACGTATTAAAAGTTCAAAAATGTACCAAAACGTATAAAAAGGATGAAACATACGAAAATGTACAAAAACATACCAAAATGTACAAAAACGTATGAAAACATAAGGAAACATTCAAAACGGACGAAAATAGAAAAAACTTACAAGAACGGGTAAAACCTGATAGTAACGGATAAAAACGTATGAAAAGTACCAAAACATAATAAAAGGGACAAAAACGTATGAAAACATACAGAAACGGGGAAAATGAAAAAAAGTACCAAAAGTGACAAAAAGTGACGAAAACGTACGTAAACGTATACAAATAACTCCCAGAACATGAAGGGGGTCAAAATAAGTGGGTCAAATACCCGGCGAAAGTTATTAAAAAATATACATATATTAGTTGAAAAAATGTCAAATGACTAACGGTAAAAGTCAACGCAAAAGTCAAGGGACCATTACTGTATCTTTTCTAAGTGAAAAAATGTCAAGGAACTAATGGTGGAAGTCAACGCAAACGACAAATATCAAAACTGTAACTTTTATAAGTGGTAACGGGTCAAACAAGTCACTATTCGGTCAATATTACGTACATTGCTAAGTATTTAAAAGTATATTATGTATGTTGACAATAAAATAAGTATGTTACGTATATTGGTTAATTTAAGAAAGATTGTTACGTTTGTTCAGCCTTCACCCTGATTCAGACCATTAAAACTATGGCAAATCGCATAAAAAGATACTCATCTCAGATCCGATTTCAGTTAAAGGTATCAGTCCTTTTTTTTTCTCAATTTAAAGTATTTAACTTATCATACCGTGCAATTTGATATTTTTACTTGGTAGTTAGGTAACAGGTCACCTCTTTATTTTTTTATAAAAGTTTTGTGTTTTTATTTAGTCTATAAATATCAAAAACTTCATAAAAATTCATCCTTTTTATAAAAGATTCGGAAAAGTATTTTCTTTTTGTCATAATTTTTTCAAGAATTTTAGTCACATTTTACTATTTTAAAAATATCAAAAATCGATTATGTTCTTTTCTTTTTATAAAATGGTTTGTCTTTATTTTATTAAAAATAGTAAAAGAAAGTCAAAAACATATTTTTTAAGTTTTATGGTAGCTCTTTAATAGCGTTTTTAGTTGGTTCTAGAATTTTTGGAATTCGTTTGGCAAGTTATTTTAATTTAAAAGCTATTTTAGTCATTAAATTAGTTAAAATATTTTCGTTTGTTTAAAAATTATTTTTTTTCTAAAATCAGTTCTTGTTGAGATTAAGTTTTTGTGTGAATTTCATATTTTAATTCGTACGAATGATGTATTGTGACAAGGAATTTGGTATAATAAGAGATAAAGGGGTGTTTGTTATTTTAACGTGCTTTGTAACTTGCAAACCTACTAATTGTCCAACATTGCAACAAGAAAAAAAAAATCGATACCTTAAATTAAGAAGAAAAAAAAATTGGTACCTTTATTTGAAATTGGACTTAAGATGGGTACCTTTTATGCGATTTGCCTTTAAAACTAACAAAATTATGCGCATTTGGCATTTAAACAAACATAGTTTGGCAGTAGCTAGCCACATCAAATCCAAAAAGCGAAGTAACCAATTCTGTTCCAAATCCAAACAAACACATATAACTTCTTTTTGCAAAAGCCAATCTAATCATCAATCTTCAAACTTAATTTTTCAAACTTCAAACTTCATTCTTCAGTCTTGTTTGGAACTAGTACCTTCTTGCTCCATCAATGCTGCATAAATTAAGATTAAAATAATTAGCAAGAGGTAAAATGTCTATAGTTTACAATTAAAGATAAATGTACCTTTTTCTATTTGTGCCATTGTATCCGAGTATTCATCTTTTTTCTGGATTAAGGTCTATGCAAATCCAAAATTGAGTACAATTTAGGCATTCAATCATCCAGTCACCTAGAAACCTCCTATACGAAATTTGGTGAAAAATTGAGTTTTCATCAACTTTAGTGTAAATGAGATATCGATTATTGAAATTAGCGGCTTGAAATTGAATGCTATGAGAGTTCAAATGTAACAACCATTGTAATTTCTACAATAAATCTTGGCTAATGGCCATTGATTCAGATTAATTGCTAAAAATAAAGTTGTTGGTTTAATGGTTGTTATTGCATATAACCGTTTCTTTTCTTTGATCCAGTTATAAAACAAAGCATTAGTTCCATAAGAAAAAGTGAGAAGCAATATATATTACTTATACACTACTAAGTTTCCAGTATCACAAGTTTTGGTTCGATGTAATTTCAGGCATAAAATCATATCCGACAGTATAACGTATTGTTTCAATCGTTGTATCCTGAGAAATAGATGTCAAATAAACGACGAATCTATTTTAAGGGAAGTGTGCCAAGCACGTGCCTCGATCACATTATTGTAAACGGTTTCATCTAAGTTTATGTCCCTTTATTTTATAGGGTAGTCTCATATGTACCCCCAACATCTCATCCTTAATTAATTCTTTGCCCCAAAATAAAATCATTTTTGAATTTGCCCCTTTACGACTTATGCGCTCTTTGCGACTTATGAAACTTGTACTTTTTGCCCCAAGTGTAAGTACAAGTACAAGTGTGTAAGAGTGCAAGTCGCATAAAAAGTGCAAGTCGTATAAAAAGAGTACAAGTCACATAAAAAAAGTACAAATCGCGTAAAAAAAGTACAAGTCGCATATACCGTCGGTCGCATAAGAGGACACTTACACACATATCCTTTCCACTTACACATGTGTACTTTTAAATTGGACACTTGTCAAACTTAGATGAAGTTGAATAAGTCGCATATGTAGCATAAGTCGCAAAAAGGCAAATGTAAAAGCTATTTTTTTAGGGTTAACATTAAATTTATGGTGACCTTTTGGGGCAACAAATGAATAAGCCCTTATTTTATTGTGTTTATGTTCATACTTCAGTTTACAGATTTATGGTGTTATTTCTTTGTATCATAGTAGCGATTTCTGATTACAAGTATCTTTTTACTACACCACTAGTGCTAAATACCGACTCGGAAGCCACTGTTGATATGAGAATAGCTAAATACCGACTCGGAAGCCACTGTTGATATGAGAATAGCTAAATACCGACTCGGAAGCCACTGTTGATATGAGAATAGTTGCGATTTCTGATTACAAGTATCCTTTTACTACACCTCACGTTTATCTACAGGCGGTTCATCATAAATATCACAATCAAGTTGTTTCCTTAATAGAACACGTATAGTGGTTAATTCATTGACAAGTGCATGTGATGTCACATAATTTGTCCCGAGAATTCTCAAAATAATCTCATAAAAAGCTTTCAAAAATGAAACGACTTTTTCGCTTTAGTCCAATCATCTAATGTTAGAACAGAATGGCCTTTGCTCTTAATATGATTGCCAAACTTCACGTCTTCTAGATCATACCTAGCAAAAGCATCTTCATATACATGATCCAGTTCCAACATATTGTAGGTCAAGTTCTACCTACTTGGACAATTAAGTACCAAATTCTTAGTGCTATCAAAACTAGCATTTTGACACGTTTAGTGAACTTTTCAATTCTAGAACCCGACTTATTTATCCACTTCTGTCACACCCCCAAAATACCTGTTTTGCAGCGGAATGGAATACCTGGGGCGTGACTGCCATAGCATCACAGTTACAGTTATGTTGAACGACCTAAAGTGTCGTTTTGAAAATACATCGTTTGATTAAGTAAAATAATCAGAGTTTACAAAGATAGGTCCCAAAAGGTAGTCAACGTTTGCAGAAATCAGTTTGTTACAAACCAAACGATGTTTTAAAGTGCCATAATATACAAGTGAGACGTGTCGTCACCGCGACTCTATGATAAGTCCTTATGCATGCCATGAAGTATATGCCTTAGATACCGGAAAATACATTGCTAAAACGGTCAACAATAATGTTGGTGAGAAATCATAGGTTTATGAAAAATTTTTATACGACTACCACAAGTATAAGTCATGTATGACAAATATGTCACATAAAAATGATACAATTGCTATAAGCACATGACACCGAAGCTAGACTGATCATGATGTTCGCCCCAACAGAGTGTTTGTCAAACAACTCTCATTCTGATATTAGATGAAGTGCATCCGTTTGACCAGTTGGAACCTCCAACCCGGATGGAGGATTCACCCTCAATAGATCTATTCACTCACCCTCGCTTACTCCGTAATTAACGGTTCATGATTATGAAATGGAGACATTCAATTGGCAATGAGGTAACTTAAGCAATGTAAATGAATTTGATATACTTGGGCTCGTAATAAAATGATGTGCAATGTATTCTCCCCCGTAGGTTTGAAATGAAATATAAACTTGACAGACGGGGCTATGAAAACTCACTTGATACAATGATTATGATGGCAAAAGTGGATACACTGAAATGAGGCGCAATCTCTAACTGCAACCTAATATGAATGATATGATCTATTATAAATCATGAATATATATCATACATGCAAGTTCACGTGTAATCTATACCACTTGTGCATTTTTGAAAATAGAGTTTATTGTCGAAATATATGTTTATGACATCTCGTCATGTTATAAAATACTTTACAAGTACTTTCATTGAAACGACATCCTACAATAGTTGTTAAGTGATAAATCAAGAAAATATAGTTTATGAGTAGTTTTCGGAAAAGTTTGAGTGATCGTATATTATTCGTTATAACATCGTTTGACGAACGGTTGAACATTTTGGAAAATAGGCTAGGTGAACTCACTTTTACTTGTAGACATCGTTTTCTCAAAAGTACTCTATCGATATGAAAAACGGCTCCAAACATGGTCACTTGCGATAACCATTTTGGTCTAATAGAAAATATATGAGTTAATACTTGTGAAAATAATTACGATAGCCATAATTAAAACGCGTGTAACTTAGTCGTTATAGCTCCGTTTTCTACGTTCTATATATCCTCGGATTCATTTTAGTATGTACTAATATATTTTTGATAAATCGACTCATTTATATTATGTTTAAAACTTGGTTTTGCCCCTTGAAAATCCCTTGACAGCTTGTATTATTTCAGAAAATTAGTTTTCGTCGTTAAACTTGAAAATAACGTATCTTCTTCGTTATAAACCCGTTTTAACCCGTTCAAGCGATCACGGTTTCGTTTTTAAGTCTATTTTCTGAAAATATAACCCAAAATAACTCACAACCTACTGAAAATTCCAGATTTTACAAAACGTGACAGCCAATAATTATATTTCGTCGAAAATGGCTTTTCTAGTTTGAAACTTGTTCTAAACCATTCCAATCAACACCAAAGCTATTCTAAACCTACCATACACCTTCTTAGGGTGTCATGGTTTCTTAAACTTTATCAAAAATGATAGGATTCATGGGAATATTAATAGAATAGTTTAAACTCATTATATGTAGTAAAAATCAAATAAAAGTGGTATGGATCATGGAATACTTGCATGTTTTTCTTACTAGATCATAAAAATAGATCAAGTAATAGTATGAAAGATTAGGAAAATCATTAGAAGCTTACTTGAGTGATGATGAATTTTTGAGCAAAGTATACTTAATAATCTTGAGGTTTTTATTTCAAAACCCTAACTAGATTACTACTAGGACTTGTTTAACACTTGGATCTTGAAAACAAAATGGTTTCTTCTTGTTGTTCATGCTTGGCCGATCCTCAAGGAAGAAAATGGGAGAGTTTCATGTTTTTTACACCTTTTAGTATGTGTTTTAGTTTAGTAAATATCTTGTATATAATACAATATCTAGTCATAAAAATGAGTATGTGTACACTTATGATCAAGATATTTTCATAAAAAGGATGACAAGGGGGGGGGGGGTCGGCAAGGGTAATATGGGAAGGCATGAGGTGTATTTTTGATGATTAAATGAGTTTAAGGTTAAGTATAATGTATATTTGGAACATATAATTAGTTGTTTAGTGTAGCGTTAGCTAGAAATCGATATTAATGGAAGAAAATAAAATATATCAAATTCATAAAAATTATAAAAATGCATTCTCGCAAGTATTGAGTGAATAAATAATTATCGAATAGAATTTACGAAAACCGTCGTAAATATATATATAACAACTTATATATCAAAATAAATTCAAAACATCGGGTAAACTTATAATATGATTTTTATAGTCTTAAAATGAGTATAAAAATATATCAGAATAATTGTCGGAAGTGTCGGATCAATTATTCAAAATAAATGATCGTGCGATAGCGTTTATTTAATATATAAATATACATTAATGAAATATGCAAACCTATGCATGAACTAATATGAAAATGATGTTACTGATGATATGTAGACTAACTCTAGTCTATATGTAATGTTGTCAATGATGTTCCATGAATACGCAGCTTAACCCTTACGGTTACGCGAATTTGATACTCGTAAACCTAGTTTACGAAAAATGATGAATAGTAACCATGAATAGTGATTTTTCTGGGAATGAATAGTGTTTCGTGAATAGTAAAATTTTGAAATAACCTCTCAAAGTCGCAAACTGACTTCAAAAACGATGAATAGTAAAATGAGGAATAGTAAATTCCCGATATGAATAGTAAATTTGAGAAATGACCTGAAATTATGATTTGTCACATTCGCCCACCCAAAAAGGAATTCAGTCCCTGAATTCAGTTCATGTTAGTTTTTACGGTGTTATTTGTGAAAAGGTGAGGATATTTGAGTCGCATCTGGTCTTCCCGCTCCCAAGTAAACTCGGGACCTCTTCAAGAATTCTGGCAAACTTTCACGATAGGAATTCTACTTTGTTTCAACTATTTGACCTCACGGTCCATGATTTTTGTTGGTTCTTCTACAAAATTAAGCTTATTGTCAGTTGAATTTCGTCTAAGGGAATTACGAGTGATTCATCCGAAAGATACTTCTTGAGGTTTGAAACGTGAAATGTGTTAAGTACACCGCCGAGCTTTGACGAAAGCTCGAGTCGATATGCTACAGGTCCGACTCTGTTCAGAATTTTAAATGGCCCAATGTATCTCGGGTTCAACTTCCCGCGTTTTCCGAATCGTATCACACCTTTCCAAGGCGATACTTTCAACATAACCTTGTTGCCAACTTAGAATTCTAATGGTTTGTGACTTGTGGAACATATTTCCAATCTTTTACGTCGTATATCGACGTAGCTTTTCTATCTATTTGTTGTCTCTTGTAACTGATTCTTGACCTGTATGATTTCTTTGTTGTTTCATGAAATAAGTAATTGACTAGTGAGTTGGGTTTTCCTGATTTTGGCCCGTATATAGGTGATTGACACCTCAACCATAGAGTGCCTCAATTGGTGCAGTCAATATGTTCATGTGATAACTATTGTTGTAAGGGAACTTGTTCGATGATGAATGATTTACCCAATCGTTTCCAGAAACAATCACATGTGCTTTGAGCATATCTTCTAATGTTTGAATCGTTATCTCGCTATGACCATTGAGCTGAGGATGATAGACGGTACTCATGTCCTAGTAGGTTCCAAGGGAATCTTGAAATGATTGTCAGAAGTCTAAGGTGAATCGACTACCTTATATTAGGTATAATTGAAATTGATACCATGTGTCTCATGACAAATTCCAAAATGTCAAGTCTGTCGAAAAAGGCATTATTGTAAAGAACATATTATGGGTAACAGTTGTAATTCCTCATGTTTCTAGTTCTAGCGAATGTCATGACTTGAGTCTTCTTTGCCTAAGGCGCTTAGTCTTCATTACTAAGATGTTTATTGCTTGATGGTGTCTCTCTTAATTTCCCTTATCGAAGTTTTTCTATGCTCTATGTTGTAAAGTTACGAAACCCTAAATATTTAAGTGATGTGGTATGGTGGTTGATTTTCAAGATTTTTTTTCGATATTGAGTGTTTTGTTTGAAATCTTTTCTTTGAATGAATGAATTTACAATTTTGAACAAACGACTTTCTAAGTAATATTTTTCTTGATGATTCAAAATTTAGTAGTTATGCAAAATAGGATTGTTTATCAAGGATTGATGTTTATACGTTTCTTAACGTACGATGGTTTTGTTAAAGATTGACCAAAAAGAACTTACTTGTTAAAACAGGTACTTCAGAAGATTTTTTTTACAAGGTATATGATTTGTATAAATACATTTTAAATAAAATCCATTTAAAATGAAAGCACTATAAAGGAAGGAGTAGTCGGGTAGGTATGTTTGCATGAATGTTTTAGTGTCTAATGTTGGATAATGTCTATCGGTCGATGTTAGGAAAATCTACAGGCATAGGTATTCAATCTTACTTGAGTGTTTCTAAAATAGTTCATCACTTTATCATGCTGGCAGAAACGTAGATATTAGTTGATACTATGTCGAAGAATGTCTGTTCTGTTTTCACGTGTAGATGGGGAGTCATTGATTGTTTGTTATGTTCATGCCTGTTGCCTCTCTTGATATGGAAGTGAGGTTATATGTAATTTCTAGAGAACAAAATGCCGTAGGGGAGTTTATATCGATAACCTTAATTTAACTAAAATTTTCCCTCCAGGGAAACTCATTGTAGGGAAGTTAACATATTGCTAAGGCCATGTTTAATGGAATGTTCTGTAGTCTTGGTTAGAAGACTTGGTTTATTTCTACAGTGTTACTTAGTGGGTATTTGCTTTGTAAAAATTCTTGTAACTCGGTCTAGCTGGTACTTTTGAAATGATAGAATTTGGCTTCTAGTCCAAAGATAGTGGCTCGGATTATCTCGTGATGCCTTAAGATTTCTGTTGAGTTTTGGAATCATCTTATTGCATAATTCTAGTCCTTGTTGGTAGTCCTGAAATCCTTTCATTGTTTTCTTGTATCGAGGAATCCTCCTCGTAGATGGTATAGAAAGTCTTTCCTAAAAAGGTCACTGGTAAAATTTCAACTTATCGATTGAGTGAGTGATGAATGGCGTAGGTATCTATAGAGTGTTAACAAAAGAGATGTTTATGAATAATTTATCTGATTACAAAGCTTTGCTTTTGAATGAAGATTGTTTTAGGAAGTTTGAAAAGATGCTTGTTTCTTTCATGACATAATCCTTCCTGAATTATACATAGGTGATCAGGCTATGTATAATCGAGGAAAAATGATGCGATGCTTGGTTTTGTTGAAATGGTATTATGTTTCTCCGAAGTTTTAGATGGTATTCAACGTGTTGTTTTGTAAGATAACGGGCTAAACAATTTTTCATAGTAATATGAAAATCGTTTCGCGTGATGGTAGTAAATAGTTGATAGAATGACTGAAAATCAATTTACTAGGTGGTAACAAAACAGCTTGTTTTAGAACTTTGTGAAACAATTTTCCTAAGCTGGTGGTAAAATAGCTTGAAATTAAATTATGTGAAATAATTTCATAAAGTGGTAACAAAATAACTTGAAATAAGATTTGTTGAATGGTTTGTAGGATACATGGGAGAACCTCATAGAATGGTAATAGTTTCCTAATTGGTCAAGAATAAAGTTGGCCTAATCCCTAGTAAGATAGCGTTATATTGTTGCGAAATGACTAAAAATTGGGCAATTGGAATAGGGAATGAAATAAACAAAGTTTGTGATTATTGTGGAGATAATAAAGGATAAAGATTACATTAGATAGAAAGGTACTTATTATTTGTTCCTTTTGATGGTCTAATCGTGTCTCAAGTGTAGGAGCAGTAGGCTGTCTAGCAGCAGCAGCCCTAGAACTCTCACATTCCTCAAACCTATAAGAGAGTGTAGTGTCTGTAGTCTTAGTGGTATATGTTAATGGTGTGTCAAATCATGCACGCTTCCCAAGCTGCAAGTCAGATGTATGAGTAGTGTCTATGAGATGTGATGGTACGGATGGTGCTCTAGATAATAATGATGATGAAAGAAATCCTAGTGGTGAGTTAGGAGATGATGGTGAATGAAATACTACCCTCTTTCGTGTTGTCTCGTGACGTTTCAGAGGTAAAACTGGAGTATGCACTATTAGACGACTAATAGTGGTATGAGTAGCTGATGGTGGTTGTAGTACATGAGTAGCAGGTGATCTAAGAATCAGGGTAAGAGAATGTACTCTCTTCCTTGGAGTAAGCATCCTAATAGGTCCATTAGTAGTTAGGACTAAGCCTATAAGTCCTACCAAATGGTATGATTTGTCCTGGCAGAATGATAGGAACTGCCCTGTTCCTATGACGAATCGATGTTGACAGTGGTGGTGTATGTGCAACTCGTCCTCCTCAAAGGGTTCAGTTTCAGTATTGGATAATATGAGTGGTGAGTCTGGTGTAGAGCCAACTGATGTTAAGGCTATAGTAGGGAGTGGTGAGACATCATCCATGTCAGAGTCTATAATAGGAGATGACAAGACATCCTCCATGTCAGAGTCTGAAGAAATGATGATGGGATGGGTATCTGAAGACATCTCTGTGAGAATCGATGTGAAATGAAAGTAAATAACTCACATAATGTGCGTATAAAACCGCATGTATAACGAATATGCACTTTTGATGAAATGATGAGATGCTATGATGATGTAGTTATAGTATAGGGTCAATGATACAACCTAGTTCTCTATAACTCTTGCTCTGATGCCAATCTGTCACACCCCCAAAATACCTGTTTGCGTGAATGGAATATTGGGGCGTGACTGCCATAGCATCACAGTCACAGTTATGTTGAACGACCTAAAGTGTCATTTTAAAAATACATCGTTTGATTGAGTAAAATAATCAGAGTTTACAAAGATAGGTCCCAAAAGGTATTCAACGTTTGCAGAAATAAGTTTGTTACAAACCAAACGATGTTTTAAAGTGCCATAATCTACAAGTGAGACGCGTCGTCACCGCGACTCTATGATAAGTCCTTATGCATGCCATGAAGTATATGCCTTATATACCTGAAAATACATTGCTAAAACGGTCAACAATAATGTTGGTGAGAAATCATAGGTTTATGAAAAAATTTTATACGACTACCACAAGTATAAGTCATGTATGACAAATATGTCACATAAAAATGATACAATTGCTATAAGCACATGACACCGAAGCTAGACTGATCATGATGTTCGCCCCAACAGAGTGTTTGCCAAACAACTCTCATTCTGATATTAGATGAAATGCATCCGTTTGACCAGTTGGAACCTCCAACCCGGATGGAGGATTCACCCTCAATAGATCTATTCACTCACCCTCGCTTACTCCGTAATTAACGGTTCATGATTATGAAATGGGGACATTCAATTGGCAATGAGGTAACTTAAGCAATGTAAATGAATTTGATATACTTGGGCTCGTAATAAAATGATGTGCAATGTATTCTCCCCCGTAGGTTTGAAATGAAATATAAACTTGACAGACGGGGCTATGAAAACTCACTTGATACAATGATTATGATGGCAAAAGTGGATACACCGAAATGAGGCGCAATCTCTAACTGCAACCTATTATGAATGATATGATCTATTATAAATCATGAATATATATCATACATGCAAGTTCACGTGTAATCTATACCACTTGTGCATTTTTGAAAATAGAGTTTATTGTCGAAATATATGTTTATGACATCTCGTCATGTTATAAAATACTTTACAAGTACTTTCATTGAAACGACATCCTACAATAGTTGTTAAGTGATAAATCAAGAAAATATAGTTTATGAGTAGTTTTCGAAAAAGTTTGAGTGATCGTATATTATTCGTTATAACATCGTTTGACGAACGGTTGAACATTTTGGAAAATAGGCTAGGTGAACTCACTTTTACTTGTAGACATCGTTTTCTCAAAAGTACTCTATCGATTTGAAAAACGGCTCCAAACATGGTCACTTGCGATAACCATTTTGGTCTAATAGAAAATATATGAGTTAATACTTGTGAAAATAATTACGATAGCCATAATTAAAACGCGTGTAACTTAGTCGTTATAGCTCCGTTTTCTACGTTCTATATATCCTCGGATTCATTTTAGTATGTACTAATATATTTTTGATAAATCGACTCATTTATATTATGTTTAAAACTCGGTTTTGCCCTTTGAAAATCCCTTGACAGCTTGTATTATTTCAGAAAATTAGTTTTCGTCGTTAAACTTGAAAATAACGTATCTTCTTCGTTATAAACCCGTTTTAACCCGCTTCAGCGATCACGGTTTCGTTTTTAAGTCTATTTTCTGAAAATATAACCCAAAATAACTCACAACCTACTGAAAATTCCAGATTTTACAAAACGTGACAGCCAATAATTATATTTCGTCGAAAATGACTTTTCTAGTTTGAAACTTGTTCTAAACCATTCCAATCAACACCAAAGCTATTCTAAACTTACCATACACCTTCTTAGGGTGTCATGGTTGCTTAAAATTTATCAAAAATGATAGGATTCATGGGAATATTAATAGAATAGTTTAAACTCATTATATGTAGTAAAAATCAAATAAAAGTGGTATGGATCATGGAATACTTGCATGTTTTTCTTACTAGATCATAAAAATAGATCAAGTAATAGTATGAAAGATTATGAAAAATCATTAGAAGCTTACTTGAGTAATGATGAATTTTTGAGCAAAGTATACTTAATAATCTTGAGGTTTTTATTTCAAAACCCTAACTAGATTACTACTAGGACTTGTTTAACACTTGGATCTTGAAAACAAAATGGTTACTTCTTGTTGTTCTTGCTTGGCCGATCCTCAAGGAAGAAAATGGGAGAGTTTCATGCTTTTTACACCTTTTAGTATGTGTTTTAGTTTAGTAAATATCTTGTATATAATACAATATCTAGTCATAAAAATGAGTATGTGTACACTTATGATCAAGATATTTTCATAAAAAGGATGACAAGGGGGGGGGGGGGTCGGCAAGGGTAATATGGGAAGGCATGATGTGTATTTTTGATGATTAAATGAGTTTAAGGTTAAGTATAATGTATATTTGTTACCTAGAAATCGATTTTAACGGAAGAAAATAAAATATATCGAATTCATAAAAATTATAAAAATGCATTCTCGCAAGTATTGAGTGAATAAATAATTATCGAATAGAATTTACGAAAACCGTCGTAAATATATATATAACAACTTATATATCAAAATAAATTCAAAACATCGGGTAAACTTATAATATGATTTTTATAGTCTTAAAATGAGTATAAAAATATATCAGAATAATTGTCGGAAGTGTCGGATCAATTATTCAAAATAAATGATCGTGCGATAGCGTTTATTTAATATATAAATATACATTAATGAAATATGCAAACCTATGCATGAACTAATATGAAAATGATGTTACTGATGATATGTAGACTAACTCTAGTCTTTATGTAATGTTCTCAATGATGTTCCATGAATACGCAGCTTAACCCTTACGGTTATGCGAATTTGATACTCGTAAACCTAGTTTACGAAAAATGATGAATAATAACCATGAATAGTGATTTTTCTCCGGGGAATGAATAGTGTTTCGTGAATAGTAATTTTTGAAATAACCTCTCAAAGTCGCAAACTGACTTCAAAAATGATGAATAGTAAAATGATGAATAGTAATCTGTGAATAGCAATGTTGCAAAAATCGTGAATCGGTAGTCGGGCGGTCGACCACCCTGCAGCGAGTAATCGGTTAAGTCGGGATTAATCGATGATTAATCGGATTGAAATTTCTTGCAATTTTTTGGTATTTCTGGAGACCAAACTAAAACTCTTAACCGATTCCAAGCCTGCTATGTTTCTAAACCTCAATAAAAGGCTCCAATTCTGATTATGATGCTCATTGTGTGTTACAAATGAAATATACGATCCCCAAATTAATTAGAATGCGTAAATTTATATTATTATTTTTAAAATGACCGATTTGCCCGATTCGGCCGATTTATGACCGATTCGGCCGATTTTTGACCGATTTGGACGATTAATCGGCCGATTCGGCCGATTTTTTGACTGCTTAGTGTCGATTTTTTTCCTAGGCCGATTTTTCGACCGATTTTCAAAAATCGACAAGGTACTCGGCCGATTAACGATTAATCGGCCGAGTTGACCGATTTTTGCAACATTGGTGAATAGTAAATTCCCGAGATGAATAGTAAATTTGAGAAATGACCTGAAATTACGATTTGTCACAACTTCTAACACCTTTAATGGAGTTATCAACTTTTTTCATACCATCTTGAACAATAAGATTGATTATATGATCCGCACATCTAATACGCATCCATTCCCCTCTTAGCAAAAAATTATAATTTTTCTCAAGTATCATTTTCATAAATTAAATGGCATTATCATTGTCACTTGCATTATCAATCAACTGAGATAGATGAAATATTATCAAAACCCCGCTCATTTAAACAACTTTCTACCCCTTTTCCTATGTCCATCCCCCGATGACCATCAAGTTCACCATAAAGTGAGCCGTAAGAGCCGTGTACCTTTGTTTCTTAATGGATGTTCATCCATCAGTAGTTAAACTGGTCCTACCAATGTTCTTTTGGAGTGTTTCACGAAACTTGTTTTTTTTATCTTCTTGATACATTCAAACACTCTTTTGTTATTGTACCTATACATGGAACATCAAATAAGGGTTGATTGATTCTATGATAATGCCAATATTAGTGCAATAAAGAGTAAAATCGTAAAAGTCATTTCTTCCCACCAATCAAATATCAAAATGCATATCTTCCCACTAAACTTAACACTATCTTTTTTTGGGTAAAAGGGATTTTCACCTTGTTAAAATATATTACTCCAAAAAACCGTTCAAAGTACAATGGAATGTGGTTGAAATGCCACATTAACCTCAAGCAACCATTTGAACTACCATTAGATTATTTATGAAAGGCCATAAACGAATAACTAGCTACCAACACTAGAACTACCAATAAACAACATAAATAAACATGCCAATCTTATGAACTAACAAAATAAAATAAAAAATTCCTAGCACGACCTCTGAGCTTGATATCAAACTGATCGCAAAACTCATCCAATTGCGCTGGTAAGTCATAAACCTGAGCCGCATAATCATCAGAAACATAGTCTTCAAGCTCGTTACTTCAACTTGATGATGAAAAGTAACTTCCCATATGATCATTTGGCTCAAACACCTCATCATCATCACTATCAGAATAAACCACTTCACCTACCTTAGAAAATAGGTTACATTTCCTTTTACCATCAACCACCTGATTAGGAGTGCTCTTCATAGTAGATGGAGGATGGCATTGGAAGAGCTGAGGATATCTTCAGGAGTACATGAAGTGCCAATCATAGGTTTCAAAACCAAATCTTGTTCTGTAAGCACATCAAAACTGTTCTTCAAATAAAAAACGTTGATATCATCCACCCAATTATTATTCTAACCTTGGACATCCCGAGAAGGAGCCGTACTACATGTAGGACCAGTAGTAGGTTCTTTACTAGAAGTAGAACCTACATTAACCGTTGGTGAACCTGCATTCGATTGGATAGAAGGCTTAGAAGTCGATGCTCATCCATTCATTGGCTTAGTTACCGACCTATAGTAATACCAAACCTTATACTTTTGAAATTGAATCCCATAAACCTGACAATTAGTACCCTGTAGCTTATCTTTTCCTTTCTTCTTATTCACTTCAATGAAACCCTCTTAATCAACCAACGGTTTATCAACCGGTTTCACACTTTTAGGACATCTATGATCATCGTGGTAAAAATTTTTACATGTTGCACACCTTGGCGGCTTCCACTCATATTCAATATCAAGAGTCTCCAATGAATTACGAGAACCATTAGGATATGGAATCGCTACCACAACTGAATCAAGTAAAGTCGTTGAAGCTGAGACTTTAATAAGAGCACGAGCATAAGAATTCCTACCCCATGATTTAAGGCACATCGCACTAGAATAAGCATCTAGCATGATGAGACGACCAAGTTGTGTAGTAATCAAGCTAAGACCCACTTGGGAATAAGAAACTAATGGAATATTGTGAATCTTAACCCGTACCAGAGCTGATGTAATTTCATCCTTTGTTAATTTGGAATTAGGTTTCCAAATGTTCAGAAATATAGGCACAAGACGGATCAACCACAGTCCCTCCTCCAACACCTTTTCCATACCCTTTTTAGTCGCAAATTGAAATAAAAAGAAACTGTTATTCAACATTACCTTTTGTATACCAAACTTAGCCCAAGTATTTTCACATAATTTTCAACTATTAGGAATGCTAGACGTTTGCCAATAAAATATCCGTAGAGAGTGTTAGAAAACGTGTTACTTACCTCGTCCAACACCCATAGGGATTGTTACGTTCGCTCTAGCCACACAATTCACATTCCTCATCTCCGAAATCTTCACAACTTTCTTAGGAGTAGTATCTCTAAACATAGACGCGAACGATGTAACCATAGGAACACTTGTAGTAGCTTTCTTAGGGCTTGTGTTAGTAGTACTCATTGGATCAGATGTAGTACTAGGAACAATAGCACTTGGACCACTCAAAGTATTATCAACCTGTTGGGAAGTCACCTCCATAGGTGACTTCAATTTTTCATTCAAAAGACCATCCAACTTAACCTATGAATCCACATGTTCATTGGAATAGCCAGCATCGGTATCCAACCTAGCGTTTAAAGAAGCCTCACTATTCGACCCCTTGCCCACATTCGCAGCCTTATCACCTACACCTTCCATGTTCGATATCTTAGCATTAATTTTTTTTAAATCAAATTTATATCTTCCTCTCCCTGGTTTACACAAGTAGTAGTACTATTTGTAGTAGTGCTATTCTTATCAGCATCAAAACCACCTTCGTCCATGTAACACCCTAGGCAAATCCTACATCGGCTGTGTCCTGGAGAGATGCTGGGCTCATAAGATAACATTCGCCTTACAATGACACAACGCGTTTTGTGGTCTACTGCGGGTGGAGTTCTTAGTATCTGGCAGTTAAGCGTGCTCATGTGAGAGTAGTACTGTCTTGGGTGACTGTCATACCCCCAAATTACCTGCTTTGCAGCGGAATGGAATTCTTGGGGGTTGACTATCATAGCATCACAATCACAGTTATATTGAACGACCTAAAGTGTCGTTTGAAAAGCACATCGTTTGATATATTAAAAACATTCAGAGTTTACAAAGTATAGGTCCCAAATGAAAATCATCATGAGCGAAAATAAGTTTGATACAAGCCAAACGATGTTTTTAAAATGCATAAATTCCCATGTGAGATGCGTCGTCACCACGACTCTATGATAAGTTCACATGCATGCCATGAAGTGTATGCTTTAGATACCTGAAAATACATTGCTAAAAGTGTTAACAGAAAGGTTGAGTGAGTTCATAGAGCTTATGAAAATATTTTATACGACTACCACAAGTATAGGCCATGTATGACAAATATGTCACATAAAAATGATACAATTGCTATAAGCACATGACACCGCTAGACTAGACTGTCACGATGTTCGCCCCAACCGAGTGTTTTGCCAAACAACTCAAATAATGATATTAAATGAAATGCATCCGTTTGACCAGTTGGAATCCACCAACCCGGATGGAGGAGTCACCCTCGATAGATCTATCCACTCACCCTCGCTTACCCAATAATTAACGGTTCATGATTTCTGATATGGGGACATTCAATTGGCAATGAGGTAACTTAAGCAATGTAAATGAATTTGAATATACTTGGGCTCGTAATAAAATGATGTGCAATGTATTCTCCCCCGTAGGTTTGAAATAAAGTACAAACTTGAATAAAACGGGGCTATGAAAACTCACCTGATACAATGAATATAATGATATAATGGCAATACTGAAATGAGGTGCAATCTCTAACTGCAACCTATTATGAATGATATGATCTATTATAATTCATGTATATATATCGTGCATGCAAATCCACATGTAATCCATACCACTTGTGCAATTTTGAAAATAAAGGTTATCAACGGAAAAATAATCTTATAACGTCTTGACAATTTATAAATTACTTTACAAGTATTTACGTTGAAATGACATCCTACGATAATCATTTAGTGATTTATTATGAAATTATAGCTTTTCGTCGTAAAACAATGTCATTTGACAATTCAAGAAAGTGACTAAATGGCCTCGAAAAGCTAGTCGTAAAATGGTGAATATTGAGTGTTAGAAAACAAACTCTACAGTTTTGGAAAGCTTGTAGCATTATCTCAAAGTCTTAGCTTTTATGTTTTTATCATAGAGTCTCGATCATGGTGAAAAACATAGGTAAACTTGGGTACTTGTACCAAAAATATCGTTTAAAGGTAATTTTCGGCAAAGTTTGAGTGACCGTATATTATTCGTTACAACTCCGTTTGACGAACGGCTGAACATTTTGGAAAATAGGCTAGGTGAACTTACTTTTACTAGAAGACATCGTTTTCCGAAAAGTACTCTATCGATGTTAAAAACGACTCTCAACATGGTCACTAGCGACAACTAGTTTGGCTATTAGAAAATATATACAAGTGTTTATACTTATATAAAATAGTTACGTTAACCTCATTTAAACACGTGTAATTTAGTCGTTATAAGTCCGTTTTCTACGTTTTATATATCATTGGTTTTGTATTAATGTATACTAATATATTTTTGACAAATCCACTCGTTTAGATAATGCTTAAAACTCATTTTGACCTATGAAAAATTCTGGACAGCACCTAATTTTCTGAAAATATAGTTTTCGTCGATAACTTGAAAATAACATAACTTCTTCGTTATAAATCCGTTTTAACCCGTTCAAGCAACCACGTTTTCGTTTTAAAGTATATTTTCTGAATATCTAGCCCAAAATATTTTACAAACTGTCGAAATTTCCAGACTTAGCCAAATTGATCAGACCCTTATTTATAGTTGTCGAAATTGATTTTTCTTGCGTAATACTTATTCTAACCACTTCAAATCAACACCAAAGCTATTTGATGAGTGTGTAAATACTCATCATTTTTGGTCAAATCTGAACTGCAAAACATTTAAAAACACTCAGAAATGCATCAAAATGATAAAAATATCACAAATAAGTGTTTTATGTGTTTCAAATGCAAAAATACCAAAATCAGATGAAAAACATATCAAGTTTGCATAATTGGCAGTTTTAGTCCACCAAGTTTCAAAAGTTGTCAAAATAAACCCTTCAAAGTTCAGTTTTGCAAAATGGCAGCTTTGGTCCCTGAAGTTTTTAAGATTGACAGAAATTACCCCTGGACATTTTTATTTGAAAATTATTATTTTTGGTCCTTTGGAAAATTAAACTTGTCAAAATTGGTCCTCTTGATTAACTTTGAGAAATTGACAGATTTGGTCCCTTGGTTTTTGATGAATTGCAATTATGGTCCTTATGTATTAATACAAATCACCCTTGGTCTTGAACCCCTTTCCATTTGACCCCTGCCACTCTCCTATTTGAACCCCTCCACAACCAATAATAAAAACGACCCCCACGACCCTTTTTTCCCTCCTCCCTCCTTTCTCTCCAACCCAGAACACCATCCACCCTTTTACCAAATAATCCTTCACCCAAGACACTCAACCTCAACCTTAATTCCCTTTACCCAGATTCTCCCAACTCCCAAACCCACTACTAAACCTTCCCTCCTTTCCATGGCTGCCACCATGGCAATCCATGTCAAAAAAGCCCCATGGAGGGCTCAGATTCATGCTCATATGTACCTACCTTATGGACGACTTGGATCATCTCAAGAAAGCACAAAGACAAAGGCTTGGTCATTTTGCCTCACTGAAGAAACACAAGCAGTGGACATGAAGACCCCAAGACCTTAGTATAAATAGCTTCATTGTAGCCATTGATAAGGCACCTTAGTTTTAGTTTTAAAATTTAGTTTTCTTTCTTTTAAAAACCCCTAGTTTTTAGTTAAGAAAAATCAGTCTTAGTTTTTTATGTAATCTGTTTCTTTTTATTTAATGAAAAATTCCTTTTGTTAAATTATGTTCCTTTAATTTTCAAGCTATTTTAGTAATGGAATCTTGTATCACTCATCAGTTAAGGTTTATCAAAGAAAACCACATTCAGCTTTAGAAAAAAAAGAAAGCAATTTGTGTCAAAACCTTTGCATCGTGGGTGTTTGGTTTATGCCTTCAAACCGGTCAAAAACACACTTTTACCCGTTTGACTTGATTGGGTCAAGGTCCTTTTCGCAAGTTTAGTTAGTTTAGACTTTTAGTTCCTATTTACCAAGCTTTTTAAAGAATTTGATTAGCAAAAAGGGGTTGCTTTGTTGAATTCTCAATCAGCACGGACAGAGGGTCTTTGTTCTTGTGCCTTTTTCTTAGTTTAATTGGTGTCCAAAATATGCAAATCTTGTGTTTCTTAAGTAATTATGTTACCAACTCAGTTTGTGCTCAGTTTTATGCATCAAAGAATCTCCTAACTTAGTTTAATTTGAAGTCCAAATCTGTCCCTCACCATTTTTTTGAAACGCATCGAGTTATCACTAACCGATGTTGGCTTATTTTAAGCTGACACCAGTCTCCTTTAGCACATTAACTAAGTTTCTTTTTCACGATTGTCATGCTAACTTTAATGCTCTGTAGCTTGTCTTTGAATTGGAAGGGTCTTGGTAGCTTAAAAATAAGCTCCCAAACAACCACCTAGGTCTGTTTTAAGCTTTTGATTCAGGTCGATCCCTACTCATGCTGCTTATTGTGTGCTTATTAGATTCAAGGTAGAGCCATTAGGCAGTTAGTGTAGTAGATCCCTGTTAGCTTATTTAGATCTCATTAGGACTCCTTTAGTGCTTATCTTCTTTAATTCTAGTTTTAGGATTTCCCCTAGATAGCTTATTTAGCCAACTGACTTCCCTCTCCCACTCTTAAGTTAGCTTAAATTAGTTGCTTATTTCATAGTTTAGTTTAATGAGTAACACCACTTGATGCACACTGTTAGTCAGCTTATCTAATGCTAAATATGGCCCATCAGAAGTAAAAGGGTGTTTGGTTGTTTGCTTTTTGAGCTCTCAAATCAAAATTTTGGTGTTTGTTTAGTTTTTAAAATCTGAAGTAGATAAGCTGTCTTAAAGCTTATTTAAGCTTTTCTTTGAAAAGGTTTTTCGCAAAAGTTCTTAATCTTGATCTCATCTTCAAATTTAAAAAGCAAAAATCGAAAAAAAAATAAAGAGCAAAAAGGGTGGGAGGCAGGCTCGAACCTGAGACCTCCCACACTTATAGAGTGATAGCATGTACCTGTATGACCATATGGCCTTGGGACTTTTCTTGGTTTATGTTTGCAACGTTAATTACTTAAGGTAGTTTGATTAGTAGTAGCTTTTTATCCTTAGCTTATTTTTAACAGCTTATCCGTATAAGCTGTTGTGCCCATTTTATTTTTCTTCGTTCCTCCATAGTGTAAAGTAGTTTCTGTGATTTTTGCAAATTTTTACAAATTAGTTTAATATTTTTATTTAATTAATTAGATTAAATTAGTTTTTAATTCGTAGTAATTATTTTAAAAGTAGAAAAAATTCCCGGCTTCTTTCTAAAATTATTTTTAGTCAAATAGAACATAGGAAAATTGTTTTCACACCCGTAGTCCTAAAATTGCAAAACTTTTACGTTTATGGCTCGGGTGGTTGTCGGTTTTACGCGTTTTTGCATTTTAGCACCCTAGGACTTAGTTAGCTTCGTTTTATCATTCCTTAGGCTTAGTAATAGTTAATTTGTAGTTTATTAGGTTTCCCTTGCCTTAATTACCTTCCCGTTAATTAATTTGTAGAATACGTAATCAAATCCAAAATCATTAAACCAATTCAAGTTATCAATCACGAAACTCAACGAATCCTTCCATTCACACCTCGTTGGGACACGACCCGGGAAATCACTTTTCCGGTGTAGGATCGTATATTTATTGTGTTGATGATTCGGGTGGTCTTGGATGATCAAAATACATGTTTGCCATAGTTAGAGAGTTAGTAGAGAGAGAGGGTGTTCTTGCTAGAGGTTTACACAAAGTATGGAATATTAGATTGAAAGAAGCACCACCCCTTCCATGGATGGAAGGGGTATTTATACTTACACAATACACGACCTCCTATCGGCCTGTGGATCAGGGATACAGTGGGTAAAGACCCGTCCTTCCTCCACGGTGAAACACTACGCTAAACTAAACTAATAACTAACTAATAAACTGATAAATAAAGTAAACAACGACACGTCTACGAGCTAACTTATGCTAGATCATAATTGGGGTGACCGACACTTTAACATGTAATTTTCTAATTCCTAACAATCTCCCCCTAAGGGAGGTCACCCCATGAAATACATTTTGCTTCCTAGCATTCTATCTTTGACTTCGTTCTTGAGCTCGTAGACTTCAATTCTTCAATTCTGCAATCTTTGTGCTTAAGCAGTGATTCTTCCAAGTCCGCATAGATTAGAACTTTAAGTGGAGGCCTTTGAACTGATCCACATCTTTGATGATCTTCGAGCTTTCATTGAGATCATCAGCCACAGTAAATCTCTGGATCACCCTTTATTGTGTTGCCATCATGTGAAGTTGTGACTTTCGGACCGACATGCTCTCACTTTTGAATCATGACATCTTTCCATCAGAGTAGCGGAAGCCTTCGGTTTATGATATTTGCAGGCAGCGTAGAAGCATAGTATAGAAATATCGAGCGTGGTTATGTAGATTATGCACCGTCATGATTTCTTCAAATTAAGTGTGGATGTTGTGAGCATGCGGCTTTGGATTGACTCCTCAATTCCGATCACGCAATCGTCGGGGTGTACCGCGAGACAGTTAGCAATAAAAGTACACGAAAGTGTCTTTGATCACTTTTGTTGAATTGAGGTACACGCCCACGGTTCCCGCTGATCAAGATAAGTACCGCTCTGTGATCGTAGGATTCAAGAATCTCCTTGACAGGTTTCGCAAGTGTTTCTAGCCGTTCTCAAACAAGAACGTCTCAAAGAAGACAACACGGAGTGAGTGAACCAGCGAATTGAGATTCACTGATTGATGAAAAATGATTTGAAAACAATCGCGTATTGCTTAGAAGAAAGAGTTTTGCAATACGACGAAGGTTTTATGAGAAAGATCAATTTTCAATCAAAATACTTTTTGTATTTGAAAAGAGTACACATTCGACGTGCTAGCGAAAAGAAGAGATTCGCACATCGAACGGTTTTTCTAAAAGTATTTTTTCCAATCAGAGATACCTTTTGAATTTGAAATGAATACACATTCGACGTGCTAGAGAAAAGATGGTTTGCACATCGAACGGTTTTTCCAAAAGTATTCGTCCAATTCCATTCTGACCAAGGTTGATTCAAGATTGAATCTCCCCATCGCTTCTATCCAGTTGTCACAAGCTTGATCTTACGAGAAGATCTCACATGTCACCCACCAAGAGCTTGTTTGATGTTGGCTCTAGAGGATTTCCATCTTCATTGTGAATACTTTTACATACCACTCAGATGTTCTGGCAATACCACAAGGATAATGCGTAGGACTCTCAATATATACTTACTTTCCACATTGTGAAACAGCAAGTCTTCATTAATTTAGTGTCCTAATGAGATATTGTGGACGATCTCTTGGCTCTAGACTCAATAGTGCATTTTGGTTTCCTATGCCGGAGACTAGGGAGAGGGTCTCCTTCTTCAATATCAACAATCTCTAAGAGAAAGTCGATAGATTATGTCGGTTCCCCGTGAGAATGAAACAAGCCCTTTTAAGAGGAACTTGAGTAGCTTGGGAAGTTTAGTGCAGTGCATCACTGGGTCCATGATGTCTTGTCTTCAATACCGGTGTTACCTTAGTAAACACCAAGAGCATATGTATTGAACCCGGTTCGCCTAAGGTTGAATTATTGGAGGGCTATTTCTTTTCACCCTTTTCACATTTATTTCTTTTCATTCTTCAACCCCTTCAGTGCTTACCAAGACTTCATTACTAGAACCTTATTGGGTTTATTCCAATACTAGCTCTATCTCAGTCCGCACTCTTCCCATATCTCACTTTTCTCCTTTTTCAATATACCTAAGGACTCTACACTATCTAGTGGATTGTCCCTGGGTAGATCCCTCCGCTCGGCGGATCGTGGGAACGAATACCTAACCTCACCATCCTTATAACTCCATACATAAAGTAAGATGGTCGGTCTTTTGGTACAATTCATTCTTCCTTGAAACCAATTGAACAATCATTTGGAAAAACAATCAAGGTACTTGTGATATGAGATCAAAGCATTTTGTACCTTAATAGTTTTGATCATTTTAGAAATGCTCCCTCTCAACATGTGCATATGATTTAAAATTGTTTGGCACATGGAGGCAAGAGTTCTTTGAAATAATTTCTTTGAAATAATTTCTTGATCACAATTTCCTTAGAAAAAGCCATTTGAATTTCTTTGGTAAAATTCTCCCCTCAATATGTGCATAGAATATTTGAAATCATTTTATCACATAGAGGCAAGAGTTCTTTTGAAGCACATCCACAATCACAAGCACCATTAAGAAACCAATTTTAAAACTCAATCAAGGTACTTTATAAATCACTTTAAAAACCTTTCGTACCTCGATAGTTTGTTTGCTCCCCCTCAATATGTGCTTCGAGATTCAAAGCTTAGCACATATGAGAGAACAGCCTGCACAATTAAATCAAAACGATCACCTTTTATCAAATTTCATTATTAAATCACAAATTCTCCCCCGATCAAAAATATCAAACCCTTTGAGATTTTGGATCCCAAGTGATTTAATAAGGTTTATAAAACATGGGAGAATATGTGGCCAAGTTTAAATACTCATCATGTTTTTGGATAAATCCTCCTCCTCAACATGTGCATCGTGTATTTGAAATCGTTTGGCACATGGAGGCAGGAGTGCCTTTAAAGGACTAAAACAAATTCCATTTAAACAGATAAGAGATTTAACTCACGATCTCTACCCCGATCAAAAATTTCAAACCATTTGAGATTTGTGATCCCAATTGATTTAAATCATTTAAAAGATTTTGGGAAAGACGTGGCTTGATTTAACTTTGAAAAATGATAGATAAGGACCATTTTAAGACATTAAAGATTGTTAGTGTCGGGTATGATTGTTTTAAGAGATCTTTAAGTAAAATAAAACAATTTCACAATCAAACAAGAAAAGAAAAAATTTCATTTTGAAAGATCTTGATTCTAAAGAAAATCATACCATGACATAACATTAAATCTTTAGATCACCACTTTAATTTCGTATAAACGGACTCTTTTGAAGATATATTGTTTGAAAATATTTTAAATTAAATCACTCTCCCCTCAATCCATGACATAAGTCAATAATTGAGTGACTTAGGTTTTGATAACATGAAGTCCGGTGATTTTCAAAAATTAGTCCAATATATTTTCAAAACAATATTTTTCCATTTTCAAAACAATATTTTTCAAAGTTTTAGAAAAATGGTATCATCACGATTATCCCGCACAAAGATACATTAGTGGTTGAGAAGCCGCTGTTGTTGCCGTAGGGTTTGGAAGAAAACCGCCTCGCATATGGAGTGAGACTTCTTCTTACGCTGCATTTTGAATGCCAACGAGGTCAAATTAAGCTCGTTTTCTTCAATCACTTAGAAGAAAACCATCTCGGCGATGCAAGCTGAGACCTCTTACATTGCATTAATGCCAACTCTCTATGGAAGTCTAATTAAGCTCCGTTTCTTCATTTGTCAACCCAAGATATAGTTACCCTTTCCTTTTGGCATCCAATCATCATATTATGTGGGATCCGGATCGGGAACATTCTTATATACCAATATACCTGCATACGTTAGTGAACACACATACAGATATATGGTGGTCGACATCACCCAAACAGCAATCGACTAATAAAAGTCAATCCAACATATCAATCAATTCATATAAATATATGGGAATCATGTGTTCATCAAACTCTAATCATCTAATCCTAGCAATCATATCCTAGGCACCTAGTCCTTCAACATAGGTTAACATCATTTTTAATTAAGCATATTAGGATAATTAAGAAAGCCCGTTAGACGATGTAGATTTGAAAAACATTATCCCCCTCAATCCATGACTCATTTTATGAAAAGTTTAAAAGTGCTGAAGTCATTGATTGAGTTTTCAATTTATTTCGAAAACTCTGAATAAGATTGATTTTAAGCAACTCATTTACCACCATTTTTGAAAACAACAAATATTTTTCTGAAGAATTTTAGACGGAAAAATATTTGTGTAGGAACAGTAGTCCTTCGACATACTTTCCTTAAATAGTTTTAGGATAAGTGCACGAAATATTTGAAAATTGGTTTAGCGCAGCACTTTCCTTTCTTATGAAGAGCGGGTTGCTATCTGAAATAATAGCAAACCATAGTTTAAGCACGGGTTACAAAAGTAATCGCAAGCCATTTTGAAGCCGGGTTACGCTGAAATAACCGTAAGCCATATTTGAACATGTTTAGAAAAGAATATTTACACCTCCTGCCGAACTTCATCTATGGTCCCGTGCCATTATTGAATGACATTTCTAAGACCGTAGATGTTATCGATACCGTGAAGCATGTCTTGAGAAAACATATTTTTGGTATTTTTCAAATTTTTCTGATTTTTATGGATTTTTGTTGGTTTTATATTTTTCTATTTTCTTTTTGTTGGTTTTATATTTTTGTATTTTGTTTTTCGAATAAATATTTACAAGGATAGAGTAGATGATATAGTTAAAGAAAATGATGATACGAGTACCGAGATAAGGATATCAAACAGCCCCGTTGTAGAAGATAAAAGTCATCATCCCTAAAACTTTCACCACCAAAGCTTCCAAGACTCTTGAATCAAAGAGAGAAATTGAGCCATCTGAAGTGAGACTTTGGCAGCTTCCCCAAACCGAAAATCCTTATGTTGAGCGGATTCAAAGCTATATTTCAAGCTTGTCTTAGCCAAAGTACAGAGATGCACACCATAATCATAAATCCCGCTGCTCCATTTAAGACCGATGATCGAGATTATCCGTTCGAGGTTATATCATCCAATAGAAGAATAGCAACGTATCATCTCACACATAAAATAATCTTCTCAAATTTCATAACCATCAAGTCCGGCAATCCATTCCAAAAGGTGTCAAGAGACCACTTCCCCGTAGTTGAATTGATGCAGTCAGTCTCTTAGACTAGAGCTCACGAACCCGAATACATATATACCCGAAGACAAAGAAACTTATACCATCGGCGAAGTAGCGATTAAGTCCAATAGCTAAATAATAACCCCGATGTATACTTTTCTCTCCTCTTGAAGAAAGTGCATGAAGCTCAAGAACCCGAAGTACCAGAATGCCCAAAGAGAGAATAACCGATAACATTGAAGAAGCAGTCGAATCACGATTATCTCGCGATGACAATCTCACGGATGTCCACCGAATAAGTGATTATATCTCTGAATCACATATTAAGCCCTCAAGTGAGACAACTGAGCATCCCCAATGTACACAATCTCTCTCCTCTGATGAATGCGATAGCATCATCACACACTTGTGTACCTCTTTTATCATCAAAAACTAACTCTTCCATCTCTTCCCCCACATAGTTGGAATAAAAAACACCAACGCCATGAGTCAAATCTTGAGTTTCTCTGTGGTAATGACGATAGTCTTCCCGGGATATCTTCAATCACTTAGAAGTATTAAGCTCAAGTCAAGATTACTCGTGATAGATGTGTGTCTCCTTCCCCTGCTTGGTTTAGACGCTTGAGAGTCAAGAAATCATTATAAGCCCGTATGCTAGAAATTTGTTGAGAAGATCGCTTGAAGTCTTGTGAGAATCAACTTGCTTCAAGACTCTCTCTCGACTATTTTTATCAACCCTTATGTAGACGATTTGTAGTGACTACTGATGAAGAAAACCCGATATACCCTACTTGGAAACCGTCAACGTCCCCCACATTTGTATCTAAAGCTTGCACCTAATGATGGAAGAACGGTGTCGAGAATTTATGCTTCAAGCAAATCTCTAAGTACTCACTACCCAAACAAAGTATGAGACATTAACACCTCTTGAGATTATCCACACCGTCATATGCGTGTGACACTGAGTAAAAAAAAGTAACTCCTAATAGTGATAGTTAGCCAGGTCTTCAACCATCCACCTCGATTGCTGGTAACTAGATAAACCAAGTCTTCACCTCAAATTCGTAAGCCCGAGCAAGTTATCAAATAAGAACACGCCTTTGTGAAAGTCAACTTCAATCTCAAATAAGTGATAAATGATTAACTCCGAAGTAATCACCTTGTGTCAAATGTCCAACAATAGTCAATATCAACGTCTCGAGGAGTCACTGCTAAAAAATATGAGCAAGTCTAATTGGGAATTGAATCTGACTTATAACTTTCTCCCAATTAGTGCTCCCCCCTAAACTGACAATCAGTTTGATAAATGCCCAGAATAAGAAGAAGTCTTTTGATAATCACATGCAACTCGTCTTTTAGTCTTCTAACATATAGCAGAAAATGTAGAACCGACTGTAGACTCGACCTTCTTCTAGATTGTCCAGTTGGGGAATAGATAGTTAACATCTTCTTTACACCAAAGGCATTCCCGTTAACTTGTAAATAGCAAATCCCCTTAATTAAAATCCCTTCCAATGAAACAAGAACAGAAAGATGTTTATCAAAGAAATCAGCCCAGCAACTAGAAGCACTTTGTCATTTAATCATATCAGCCCGTGTGAAGATGTCAACCAACGACTCTTAGAAGAGAAAAACTCCATGTGAAGATGACCCGATAAGAAGAAGCTCGGTTCTTACATGAGTTTAGAAGCCGTTTGACCATATATTCTCAAATTTCAATCAACAATGCAAAAAATTCACACTTCTTCTCCCCCTCAAGAATTGCATACGTAGTTGCCATTCTTGATTAAACAAGTGAACTCATCCATGTGTAGTCTATTTCCACTTCTCCCCCGCAAAAATTGCATATGATGTCGCTATCGCCATTTTAATTGAGCTAGTGAAAAATAGAAAAACCATCAACGGTAAGTAGATCACCATTGAGAAAAAACACGAGAAGAAGATCCACTTGATGACTGAGCGCGCATGGAAAAAACATGAAGCATGTTGGTGAGAATGGTCATAATAGAGAAGATTTCTCTTCTTCAGAAGATAAAGCGCACTGACACGTACACTTTTCTTTTCTTTAAGAACGAGGCATGAACTGAAGTGTTCATACGTCATAAGAAGATTTCTCTTCTTTGGAAGATAAAGAGCACTGAAACGTACACTTTTCTTTTCTTTAGAGTACGAGGCTTGAACTGAAATGTTCAAACGTCATAATCTCTCTCTTTTCAACTCTCTTAGCAAAACATGTAATCAACCCCATTATCATTCAATAGGCTCTTTGTAGTGACAACTGATGGAGAAAACCCAATATGATGAATTTGACCATGAAGTAAACTAACCCCGAACTCGTGACTTAAACTTGCACATATGTAACAAAGAGCGGTGCCAAGACTTCATGCCCATTTGAATCTCTAAGTACTCTATACTCTTCAACCAACCAACCATCAAGTAATAGACGTACATCACCTCTTGAAAATCCACAATTAAATGTGACACTGAGCACTACAACGTAACTCCTTAAAGTGATAGTTATTTTGTAGAGGTAAGAGCCCAGTTCCCCCAAGTGGTAAAAGAAAAGGTAAAAGTCACCCAACAATAACTAGATTTCCAAGTCTTTGTTTTTAGTAATAAGCTTGAACAAGGATCTCGAAGAATCTTCATCCATCCATCCCAGATACCTTCAGATACTAAGTACACTCGCCCGTGATAATTCACTTCAATCTCAAATAAATAATAGTGAATTAACTCCGTTGTCACATCTTCTGATTAACAGCTCAAATCTAGCCTTCTTTGACAGTAAAATGAACTTTGATAATGGTTTCATCCCGACCATGGTTAAAAGCACATAACCCCGTAAAACCATGTAATAACCAAACTGCCATGACGATAATCCAAACACACATCCAATTTCATGAAATACACCCTTTTATCCTTCTTCAAGCGTAAAACCGTAGCACCAGCATCGGATAAGATCCGATAAGATACACTTTCTCTCTCTCGGATGGCTCCATCATCACGGGATTTTACAATTCTATGGTCTAAACCGAGAAATAGTTTCTTTCGCGGGATTTTACAAGACTAAGAATAAACCGTAAGATAGATCCGGAAATGCACTTTACAATTACCAGGATGGTTCCATTGTCACGGGATTTTACAAGTCTATGATTCAAACCGAGAAATAGGTTCTTTCGCGGGATTTTACAAAATCAAGACAAAACCGTAAACAATGTCAGCTTGAATGTGTTATGACGAGTTTGGTTTTGGTGAATATCTGTTTTAGGGGAACATGCAGTGGTTCATCAGCGGTTTATTATCCAACAACAACAAAATCAACAACCATCCAATAAATATTCTGGAAAACACATCGTTCATATATTATGTCGGCTATTGATGTGACCACATGGAGAAGTAAACCCGATATACCAAGCTTGTACTCATCCTTGTGAAGAAGAAACGGTGTACCCAATGTACAAAACCTCTTGACGTATCCTCAACTAAATAGTCAAGTCTTTATCATACTCTATGAACGCCCAAACAAGTCATCTTCTCGGAAGGGTAGAAAGAACGAAGACGAAATAAGTACACTCGCCCGAAAAACCTCACTTCAAATCCAAATAAGAAATATCATCCAAACAACCCTGCAGTCAACTTTGTTTTCCATGAAAATGAATAACCCACAGTATCAAACCCATACTATAACAACACTTATCATCATACCAAATCACATCGATAAATCACATGTTCAAGTTTCATATCACAAATCATATTATCAAAACTCTTTGATAAATCACATAGAATCCATGTCTCATAAACCTCATATTATCAAATCTTAATCATGAGAAGCCCAATTAATCAAGATTTATCTCGGTCCAGTTCAATGTCCAAGTCAAATACTTCATACATCCAAACATATCCGAATAAAAGCCCGTATACGAATTATTAACAACACATCTTAATAAACATACTTCGTAGGCAAGACATCAAATTAACTCAACGGTCTCAAAAGACGTCCATCTCACTTCATTACAAATCAGATAATACCACGAGTACACGTGACTTATGGGAGATACTCAACATAATGTGACATATGGCATTCAACACATCTCGCGGACTTATGGATAACTTATTTGTTGTGCACACGGACCGATTCAACATTCCACAACAACGCCCATAAGTAACGCCCATCCAATCAACAAAGACAACCTATCCATTTTTTAATTGACGTACCAAGGAGTCCAAGATACTCAATCACCAAGCCCATGAGTTTACACCTCAGATGTTACCCTAATAATGTGGTATAAATCACATCTTATCACACAGAGTAATATGCTAACCACTTATAAGAACCCTAAACTCACTCCACTTTTTGACCGCCTCTTTCACTGCATCACAAAACAGTTTCAATCCCAAATAACTCTCAACATAAATCGCCTTTTATTACAGAATCCAAAACCCTCCATGGAACCCTTCCTAGATGACGGCTTATATCGACTCAGCCATAGGATGGCTGAGTTGACATCAAAGCCACAGAGATGGCATGATAACGAGGTCCATGATTCGGATAGGCTTCAGATCTTCAAAATCAGTTAAGTATCGGATAGGTTTTATAATTGAGATTTCTTGTTTTGTTCCATAAGTAAACGAGCCATGAGAAAAGAAATAACATTCTTGCTATTTTCTTTTTCATTAGACTCGGATATTAACACACAAAGAAAATGTTTTAGATCCATGAAGCACATGATTTTTTGTGTATAGATCTTTAAAGATCTATGTTCAAAGAACCGCATTACAAGGGATCAAAGCCGAGATCTATCATTAAATATCATTTTTTCTTTCTTCAAACCAATGGATCTGTGATGTAACTTATCTCGTTATTGTGTAAAGATGAAACTGATTACCAAAGGAGATAAGACTGAGATCAAATTAATTTCAGATTTGTAGAGTTGTGTCTTGATTAATGATGATTGTAACTCGTGAATGAGGCTCCTTGAAAGTCTTGATGTTATCACTTTGAGGGCCACGAGTCAAACAAACTGAGATATAATCATGTAATTTTTATCTGTTAAGAGTCTTGATTGAATGAGTGTTGAAGGAGTGTTGAAAGGGTTATGGGTTGAGTCTAGTTTAGGAAGAATGATTGGTTTTGGATTCAATCATGATATGTCAATAATTTGCTCATGCTTTACATTGAAATGCCTTGGATTGATGATGTTTCAACCGGTTTCAGTAGTAGTTATGGTACAAGTATATTTGTGGTCGAAGTCTCGTTGGTATTAGTCCTGTGTTGAGGTCGTGGTCTGCTTTGGTACATGGTAATGTAAAGTCGTAGTCATTCTTCTTCTTTCTTCCTTCTTCGTCGCTAGCCAAATTGCACTAAGTCGCTGCACGTCGCCATGTCGCCATTTATTAAAGTCGCTACGACAAGTGACTCAATAGTCAAGTCGGTATGCATACAATGAATCTGGACATCTTTAAATGATAACTCGCTAGCAAGAAATTATGAGTTTTCCGATGATGTTTCCGACCATTTTCCTCATCATATTCATGATAAAACCCAAAAAACAGCTTTGACCCGAAAAATGCAAAAGATTGCTTTGTTTCAAATCGAATACCGCTTTGGACATATAAAATCCCACCATATGACAAAAAATACTCATGGACAAAGTATTTGTTTGGACAATAATGCTTATCTTTGACCAGAATATTGTTTGACACAAGACAATGTGAACAACCGTTTGTACCAATAGAAGAAAATGAAATACATGTTTTAAAAAACAGTTTACCAAATGATAAGAAATTTCCCACAAGTAAACCCTTAAAACCAAGTATCACAACCACACATAATCTTTTCACCAATCAAAACGAACCAAAACAAGATACCAAAACAGTTAATACACTACCCATGAAACCACACAAATCAACACAACACAAAAACCTGGGCTCTTGATACCAATTGTAGGATCGTTATTTTTATTGTGTTGATGATTCGGGTGGTCTTGGATGATCAAAATACATGTTTGCCATAGTTAGAGAGTTAGTAGAGAGAGAGGGTGTTCTTGCTAGAGGTTTACACAAAGTATGGAATATTAGATTGAATGAGAAGCACCACCCCTTCCATGGATGGAAGGGGTATTTATACTTACACAATACACGACCTCCTATCGGCCAGGATCGGGATACAGTGGGTAAAGACCGGCCCTTCCTCCACGGTGTTGTACTACGCTAAACTAAACTAATAACTAACTAATAAACTGATAAATAAAGTAAACAACGACACGCCTACTTAGCCAATGCTAGATCATAATTGGGGTGACCGACACTTTAACATGGAATTTTCTAATTCCTAACATCCGGTATCACTCTTATCACACCCGTGACATTCGGCACGTTAACCCTTTTCCTAAAAGGTTAGTTTGTCGGGTTTTACGGTTATTTTGATATACGTTGATATTGTGTTTTTCACCACTCACTTTCAAACGAATCAAATTTGGGCCGCCTCGGGAGGTGTGTTGCGACAATATCGCAAGTTTTACGATTAGTGACTTGAAGAACCTTCCTCGTGAAGTTATTGTTTTATAAAAATACAAAAATACAAAAATATTTTTCTTTTCTTTGTTTATATATGTAAATGATAAAAATACAAAAAGATTTTGCTTGTTGTTTTAAATAAAATAGAAGACACAATCAATATAACATTCTCAACCGAGGTGTTATCATTATAAGTTCCTCGAACGTAAGATTTAAAACTTGCCTTTGTGTCGCTCGTGATTTGGTTTATTTCTATCGGATAAACAACCGCGGTGAGGGGTATAAGGGCGGCCCGACATTAAATTGCGGCCGAAAAAGAGCGGGTTTTTAATAAGCTTCGCGCCGACCTAATAAGCTTCTCCTCCTTGTGCGTTTATCTTATAGAAGTGATTATTTTACGCGGGATTATTGGTTTAAGTTCACTGTGTTTTGCCTCGGTCTTGTTTTAATTGAAAGTGTTGTTTTGGAAGTGCATACACCGTTCTTCTAGATCATTGAGCCCTTTTTGATCTATCGAAATTCTAGAAGACGTTCTCATAGACGTCTGCCCAATAGTCAACCCAGATTCGCATATTCCAAACAACAATATGGCGACGAACGAACTATGCGGAAATGCTCCGGCACCCACGCAGGTTATGGAGATGCCATCGTTTTACCACCAATCAATTCTCGATCACTTTGAATTGAAGACGATTTGATCCAACTTGTGTCTCACGAATCAACCCACGGGTTTGATCGAGAAGAACCGTATGCACACATCCGTTGGTTTAACAAGTTGACCTCAACTATCAATTACAAGGATGTACCACAAAAGTGATCAACCGATGCTATTTCCGTTCTCACTTGAGGGGCGCCCCAGATTTGGTCGGGAAAGAAACCCCCAACCATCGAAACTTGGGAGGATCTTGTTCAAAAGTTTTTCAATTATTTCTTTCCTCCATCCGACCAATCTTAAAAATGAAATTTGGATTTCGGGCAAAATTTCGATGAAAACTTTGGAGAGGCATGGGAGAGATTCAAAGATCTCCTCAGAAATGCCCCATCATGAATTCACGAGCTTCGCAAGTTAATATCTTTTATAATGGGTTGAACGGTATCGATCAAGATTCTTTGAAAGCGCCACGGCAAGTGGCAATATCTTGAATCGTAAGCCTAAAGATGTGATTGAGATTTCGAGAAAAATCAAAAGTTCCTATTTCGCTAACAAAGTCAATATTACGAACACTCCTGCTTCTTCATCCGGTAACTCTTCCGAGTTAGCCGCTCCGTTAGCAGCTTCTAACGACGTCATCCGTTGTAGGATGAAAGAGGTAAAGGAAATCAAAAGCGAAATTCATAAGCCGGAACCAATCAAAGCCGTGAACAAGGTGTGTGAAACTTGTAGTGGTCCACACGCGTATTATGATTGTCAAGCAACCGATGCTTCGTTTACCAAGCCCCGTAGCTTCCAGAAACCACAATCAATACCGACCACAAGCTGATCCTCACTACCGTACACCTAGCGGTATGACACCACCGTTTTCCCCGCATAAAACCATGGCAATCAAAATCGCTTTGTTCCAAATCAAGGACAAAACTTCAATAATTCTCAAAATTTCAATCAGAACCGGAACAATTTCAACCAACCATATCAAGCTCCAAATCGGCAGAAAGTTATCAACCCTTCTCAAGCTCCCCTACTAAATGACTTCATGAAAATTCTTGAGTCAAGCATACGTTCAATGCAAACTCGGATCAATAATAACAGAGTTGAGCAAAAAGGAAATTGATACCACAATGTCTCCAGCATGCATGAGTTGAAGAATATGATGAGCAGTTTCATGAACATGAATATGAACAAAGCTTCATCTTCGGAGGACTCCCAAGCAATACAGTTCCAAATCCAAATGCCGAAAGGTGCCGTCACCACTCGTAGTGGTAAGACGCACAATGGACCTTCGACTCCAATGCCTCCTCCACCGGGAGCAATGAGTCAAGTTACCAAGGATACAGCATAAGGTGCATTTCTCAAGCCCAATGGCATCAAGACACGCCCCACCTTCGGTAGTCCAAGCTTTAAGTTCGAACCCGAAGTTCCAAAGACAAATTCTGAGCCGAAATGACTTCGCCCGGCTCAAAAGTCTAGTCACCTTCCTTACCCATCAAGATTGCATGATGAGAAGCTCAAAGACAAAACCAAAGAGCAAATGGAAAAATTTTCCAAATTTTCAATGAACTGCACTTTGATATAAGCTTCGTTGATGCTCTCGTTCTAATGCCCAAATTTGCATCCACGCTTAAAGGCTATTGAGCAACAAAGATAAGTTATCCGAGATGGCTAAAACCTCTCAATGAGCAATGCTCGCGGTCCTTCTCAAGAAGCTTCCCAAAAGCTTGAACCCCGGGCAGTGTTTTAATCCTGTGATTTCTTGGGGATGGTTCAATGCTTCGCCTTGGCCGATCTTGGCGCAAGCATTAACCTCATGCCACTCTCAGTATGGAAGAAACTATCTCTTCCTAAACTTACATCCACTTGTATGACACTCGAACTAGCGGACCATACCAAAACTCGCCCCACTTGGGATAGCCGAGGATGTGGTGGAAAGTAGGAAAGTTCACTTTCCTACTGACTTTGTTGTAGTAGACTTTGATGCAGATCCTAGAGTTCCCTCATCTTAGGGAGAGCTTTCTTGAACGAGCCGCGGCTCTAATTGATGTATTTGCTGAAGAGTTGACCATACGGGTTGACAACGAAGAACTCACGCTTAATATCAAACGGAACTCCAAACCTCTATACAAACATAGTGTTGCCACAATTGATCAAAAATATGAAAGAATCAATGCAACACTCTCAAATTTCCCCACTTGTTAGAGGAGTCACCAAAACGTGCTGAGCTAAAAGCTTTGAAAATCAACCCTGGTTCAAACAAATGGTTTGGAAGTTGTACCAAGGAAGTCAAGAGTGTTCTTGATGATGATGATCTAGAATCGGAGACTTTATCGGAAGTGGTGGAAATTGCTAGCTCTAAGAGCACACTACTTGTCCCACCTCGAATCGGTTTATCGTATTGAGTTTGTTAACTCGTGGAATGAAACCAAACTCTTCGTTTCATCCGATTGGATGATGATGTTTGTGATCCAATGGGAGACATTCTTCCCATTGAAGAATTGCTCAAAATGATCCATCATCGACTAGTCTTATTATTTCCGACTCTTCCATCCCTTCTCTCACTCCGGATGAGGAAGATGACAACTTTTGGAATGAAGTCGATGCCTTTCTTAGTGATGAGTCGATTCCAACAGAAATTGATAATACTTACTTTGATCTCGAGGGGACATCCTTTTTCTCAAAATGTTGATTGAAGAACCGTTTCCAACCCTCCCTACCGTAATTACATTGACAATCACCACACAAACTTCAAAACTAAGCTTAAAAATGTCAAAAATGGTGATTTGCTTTCTACTGCTGAGGAATGGACTTGCATTCTCATGCACATCTTTATTCCATTCTTCACAGATGGTGTGGTTGCTCTTTCCTTTTCTCTTCGGGAATGAGGACACCATTTTTGACCTCGGTATCATCCTTTATAGTTTCTACTATTAACAATACCGCGGTTGTATTCACGGTGTGGAACTTCTCGATGTTCATATGTTTATTAACACTGTGAACGCAACTCCGATCGAGATTGGTTTTCCACGTTGCTTCCCCAAGAACAAATGAATACTGGGTCGAGTCAAGCTAGCGACTCGAATCAAAAACAAGAGCACACTATATGGGATTTCACCCGTATTTCTGACTTCTTTCTACTTTCTACCACCCTAGTGTGGGGAGTTGCCCACGTTGTATATATAAAGTTTTCCAAAAAAAAAAAATCGAATAATGGTCGTAGTATTTCCCTTTACGTTCTATGTTTCGCATAACCGCGTACTTTGAATATTGAGGGCAATATTCATTTCTAGTGTGGGGGAATTCTCACGAATTTTATCATGTAATTATACCACCCTATTCCCCATTTTGGCCAAAAAATTATATTTTTGGAGTAAGTGTTTTGCACTTACTCGACTTATGGTTATCAGTCCGCCATGTCTAATAAACAAAAGGATTGGCTAATCCAGGAGCAAACGGCTCTGGGTAAAGATATCTCAAATCCGTTGATGGCTTGCAATTTGCCCAAAATTGTATGGTGTTCAACTCACCATATCTTTAATTAGTGAAGAGTTGGCTAGTCGAAGCAAACGCTTCCGTAAAGACAAATCAAATCCGTTGAAAGCAGGTGATTTGCTCAAAATCATTTGGTTATCATTGTACCAAGGTTCTTACTTGAATCGAAACAATTGGCTACTCCAGAAGTAATGGCTTTTGGTAAAGAGATTCAAATCCATTAAGTTTTCTCAAAAGATTGCTAGGAACTAGCAATAGTTTAGTGTGGGGGATTGATGAGTGTGTAAATACTCATCATTTTTGGTTAAATCGAATCTGCAAAACATTTAAAACACTCAGAAATACATCAAAATGATAAAAATATCACAAAAAAGTGTTTTATGTGTTTCAAATGCAAAAATACCAAAATCGTATGGAAAAACATATCAAGTTTGCATAATTGGCGCTTTAGTCCCCCAAGTTTCAAAAGTTGTCAAAATAAACCCTTCAAAGTTCGCTTTGCAAAATGGCAAATTTTGGTCCCCTAAGTT
>OU343225.1:290309705-290481380 GCA_910596185.1 Chrysanthemum makinoi | reverse complement strand
GATCAATTTCGGCAAAAATCTTAGACCGAGACCGGACCGAATGTGGTCGGTCCGGTCGGTCTTTCGGTCGGTCCGGTCTTACAAGGCCAAATTAGCCTAAATTAGTCGATTTGTGGTCCGGACCGGACCGATGACCGAATTAGCCCAAAAGCCGAGACCGATGACCGGACCGAATATGGTCGGTCCGGTCCGGTCCAGTCCGGTCTCGGTCGGTCCGGTCCGTTTGGTTCATTTGCTCAGCCCTACTCAGCTTATTGCATAATATATGAAAATTATTTATATTTGTGTTTATTAGTAATCTTTTAGATACCCGTGAATTTCACGGGTCTTTTAGCTAGTAACTACAACAATTAACCTCATTTCACTGAATTGATTTGGTCATATGTGCATCCAGGACATCACTTCATGAAGAAAAACAGATCTCTTTGATAAACAAAACACTTTTATTACTTCAGAAACAATATTACAACCAAAATCTTCTATTCTCAAATAGAAAACAATCAACAATCAGTATTTGATCTCAATCAAATAACAATGAATCAATAACAACAAGTAACAAAGTATTTTGATCAAGAAAATCAAAATACAAACTAGGGTTTTCTTTGTTTAAGAGAGAGAGAGAATCGTATTATTTTGTGAGAGAGAGATTAAATCAGATATATGAAGACTGCATATCTCTTCAGTATATATAGCCTCAAACATTACATATTGGCCCTTCATCTTCTATAATTGTCTTTAACCAACCAAAGCTATCCAAGCCAATATCTTAAGCACTTCCAGTCCCTCTTAGAATCAAAACTTCACTATCAGTCCCTGATAACTCTCCATCTAATATAACATGACAAACACAAACAAAATAAACTCAGATATCACAAATCAGATTAAATTCAAGCATTCAGATCATAATTCTCAACACCCCCCCTTAATCTGATAAGTGATATATATCAAACATCCCAAGTTTTTTAACTAAAAAATCATGTTGTAATGTATCCAACCCCTTAGTAAGAATATCTGCAATTTGGTTTGCATAATCCACTTTCACAGTTTTAACCACACCATTTAAAATTTTTTCTCTAACAAAATGTAAGTCTATTTCAAGATGTTTTGTCCTTTCATGAAAAACAGGGTTGGCTGCTATTTTTATAGCAGATTTACTGTCACAGTGAAGAGGAACAGGTAAAAGACCTGAAATTTTAAGATCTTTTAAAATTTTCAGAACCCAGATCACTTCACTGGTAACTGAAGCAAGAGCTCTGTACTCTGCTTCAGTAGAGCTTTTAGAGAGAGTTGGTTGTTTTTTACTTTTCCAAGATACAAGAGACCCATTTACAAAACACAATATCCAGTAACAGATCTCCTTGTTACAATACATTTAGCCCAATCAGCATCAGAATAAGCAAGAAGAGACATACCAGAATTTTTAGTAATATGAATACCAAAACCTGGAGCTCCCTTAAGATACTTAAGTATCTTTAAAGCTATTCTGAGATGAGACTTAAGAGGAGAATGCATGAACTGACTTAGACAGTGAACAGCATATGAAATATCAGGTCTAGTATTAGTCAAGTAAATAAGTTTTCCCATAAGCTTCTGATAATCAGTAATATTATCAAGTAAAGGATCATTATCAGTAGCCTCATTAGATATAACCAATTTAGACTGTAAAGGAGTTTTAGAAGGTTTACAACCAAGCATACCATACTCACTTAACAAATCTAAACAGTACTTTCTTTGATTTAAACAAATTCCTTTATCAGTCTCAGCAACTTCAATATCAAGAAAATATTGCAACTTTCCTAAATCCTTAATCATGAACTTAGTTTTAAGAAAAACTTTAAAACTGTTGATTTCATCAATATTATTTCCAGTAACAATAATATCATCAACATAGACAAGCAATGCAATAAACACATCATCTTTAGATTTTGTATATAAAGAATAATCACTTTTACTTTGCACAAAACCATTTTCAATAAGAGCAGATGTTAGTTTAGCATTCCATTGTCTAGGAGCTTGTTTTAAACCATACAAAGACTTTTTAAGTCTACAAACTCTATTATCACCTTCAGGTAAGAATCCTTCAGGTAACTTCATATAAACAGTTTCCTCAAGATCACCATATAAAAAAGCATTATTCACATCAAGTTGAAAAATAGGCCAGTTATATTGAACAACAATATTAAGCAAGCATCTAACTGTAACCATTTTAACAACAGGTGAGAAAGTTTCTTCATAATCAATACCTTCTTTTTGATTATATCCTTTAGCAACAACTCTAGCTTTATATCTATCTATTTCACCATCAGATTTATACTTAATTTTGAATACCCATTTACTTCCTATAGCTTTTCTACCAGGAGGTAAAACAGTAACTTCAAAAGTATCATTTCTATATAAAGCCTCAATCTCATTATTCATAGCATCAGTCCAATAGATAGATTTAACAGCTTCAAAATAGTTTCTTGGTTCATGACTTTTGTTCAACTGAACAGTAAAACAGTAGTTTCTGGAATTAAGTTTAGAGTAATTTACAAACTTTTCAATCCCATACTTAACTTTTGATTCAACAACAAAATCATTATAATTTTTAGGAAAAACAGATGGTCTAGAAGACCTTCTCAAAGGTACTTCAGCCTGAACAGGAGAATTTGAATCAAGATTCAAATTACCCTCAGAATTATTATTATCATCAAGTGTAGTTACCACCTCATCCTCATCAGCAGAAACACTGCTATCACTATTATGATTAGTGACATGGTCTCTACCAGATGGAGGAGAGCTGCCACCTTCACTTTGTGACTCAAAGTCACTATTCAGATTAGGGTCTACTCTCTCTTCATCATTGGGTAGTTCAGGGGTTTCATTATCAAAAAAGTTCAATTGATTTAAGTCTTGAAAAACATTTTCAGAAATAGAACTGTTCTTATCAGCAGTTGAGTCTTTAAAAGGAAAAATAGACTCAAAAAATTTAACATCTCTGGAAAATATGAACTGATGCTTGTCAAGACTATATAACCTATATCCCTTTTTAGAATTAGAATACCCCATCATAACACATTTCTCAGATCTACTACCAAGTTTATCATGATTATTAACAATAGTAGCAAAGCACAAACAACCAAACATTCTTAAATTGCAGAGAGTAGGTCTTTGATTATATATCATCTCAAAAGGAGATTTTCCATTAAGCACAGAAGAAGGCAATCTGTTAATAAGAAAAGTAGCAGTAAGAATACACTCAGTCCAAAACTTAAGTGGAATTCCCCCCTGAAACATAAGGGATCTAGCAACATTCAAAAGATGCCTATGTTTCCTTTCAGCAATACCATTTTGCTGTGGAGTGTATGCACAAGAAGTCTGATGGGTAATACCTTTTTCTTCACATAACTTTGAAAAAGAATGATTAACAAATTCAGTACCATTATCACTTCTAAAACTCTTAATTTTCTTATCAAATTGAGTTTCAATCATGTTATAAAAGATAGTAATATAACGAAGAGTTTCATCCTTAGTTTTAAGTAAATATACCCATACAGCCCTAGTATAATCATCCACAATAGTCAAAAAATATTTGTAACCTTCCTTACTAGCAACCTTATAAGGTCCCCATAAATCTAAATGAACAAGTTCACCTAAAACAGTAGAAGTATGATCACTTAAAGGAAAAGGTTCTCTAGTTTGTTTAGCCCTTTGACAAGTTTCACAAAATAAATTTTTATCCTTTGAAGTAATCCTCAAATCAGTTTTTAAAACATTTAGAACAGGGTCTGCAGGATGACCAAGCCTGCAGTGCCAGTCATAATAAGAAAGGGAGTTATTACTTTGAAAAGGAGTACCTCCAGAATTGAAATAATATAAACCACCACACTGATTACCAGTCCCCAGAACATTTCCCAGATTCAAATCCTGATTCAAGAAATAACATTTGTTCTCATCAAAGGCAACTACAATTTTATTATCTTTAGCCAATTTATGAACAGAAATTAAAGTAACACAATATTCTGGAATAACCAAAACATCATATAATATTAAAGAATCTGCCAGTTTAAGATTTCCAATTTGAGTAATCAAAGCTTCAGTTCCATTAGGATGACCAACTTTTATTTGAAGATGAGAAATATCAAAAACATTTACCAAGCCCTTGGCAGAATATGTCATATGCTGGTTAGCACCAGAATCCACAATCCTTCCAGCAGAACTAAGTTTAGATTTTAAATTTGTATTTGTAGAAAAAAACTTGTGAAAATTTTGATTGAAGACTTTACTAGTATTAAAATAAGTACCTGCCATATTGGCCTGCACACTATTCCCTTTAATAGAGTTGTCTTTGATGAGAGAGATAAGAGTAGTAAGTTGTTCATCTGTAAAACCAGAAAAAGAACTAGACCCCACAGAATTATTATTAGAAAATCTTTTTTGAGAAGTCTGAGGTCTGTTATTGTTACCATTTTTTCCAAAATTTGGAGGATACCCAATCAATTTAAAACATCTGTCCTGAGTATGTCCATTAAAACCACAGTGATCACAAACAAGAACAGAGCCAGTGTTTTTTCTATTATCAGATACTTTATTAAAGTTAGCAATAGGTGGATTAGCCTGAGTATTCTGATTAATAGATCTAGTATTCTGACTAGTTGGAGTATTAACTTGATTCACAACTCTAGAAGCAAAAGCAGAATTATGATTCCTACTAGAACTACCAGAAACAACATTTCTATGGTTTTCTTCACTACTGATAATAGCATAAGCACCCTTAACATCAGGCAGTGGATCTCTAGAAAGTATATTACTCCTTATTTGCATGTAAGTATCATCCAGACCCATTAAGAACTGCATAAGTTTCATAAGTTGGTTATGCCTTTTAAAATCATCAGCAACATGACAAGTGCATCTAGGTAACTGAACCATAGCATCAAATTGTTTCCACAAAGTACTTAGCTTATTAAAATATTCAGAAATAGTAGTGCCATTCTGAGTTAAAGAATGAATCTTATGATGCAAATTAAAAGTAACAGAACCATCAACCCTGTCAAATGTATCTTTTAAGTCATTCTAGACACTAAAAGCACTTTTGGAAAATATTTGACCAAGAAACAATTCTTCAGAAATAGAGTTTAGAATCCATCCCAACACAATAGCATTAACCCTATCCCATTGTCTTCCCAAAACTTCATCAACATTTGACCTTCTACAAGTGCCATCAATAAAACCAGTTTTATTTTTACCTTCTAAAGCTAACATCATAGCACAAGACCAGACATTATAATTCTCTGTTCCTTTTAGTTTTATTGAAACCACAGTCAAAGAAGCTGAATCATTAGGGTGTAAATGTAAAGGATGACTCAAATCCAATTTACTTATTAAAGTGACAGGGTTGTCAGGTTCATACTCATCATCAGTATAACCATGAATAGAATTATGAACAGACATGATCAAAGATCAGATAATCAATCACACAATAAAGGTAAAGAAAGTAGTTCTCAGGCTTTCCTTGCCACTTAGAGTGGTAGGTCAAGAGCGCACACAAGCACACAAGAACAGAATAAAAAAAATAAAACCACAACTAATCTCAATCTCAACCAATCACAACTTCCAATAATCCCAAATCCTATCCTCCGGCAATCTAGACAGAAAAATAAGAACAGAAATTAAAGAGAGAGTGCGAGAGGTGTTACAGAGCATGCAATAACAATCAGCAGCGGAAACCAAACCTACTATACTCTAGATTCACTTAGTCTAGAGATATAGCAGATATAAAGCAAGAACCCAGAACCAAGATCCAAGAACCAACAAACCCTAATTTTTTGAATTAGAGAAAATCACCAGAACCACTTCCAATCTTTACCAAATACCAGATCTTATCGATTAATCAACTTTAATCGATTCAGAAGCCCTTAATCACAAAAGCCCCAAAATAAACCAAACCCTAATTTTTCAGAAATTAGGGTTTTCCAGAAACCTTCAATTTTAATCAAATCCACCACAAGATCTATCAATTAACACAAGTTAATTGACCAAGAACCAATCAATTTGTAAAAAACCCAAATTTATCAAAAACCTAATTTTTTTAAAAAATGATTTTCAGAGAACCTGGCTCTGATACCATGAAGAAAAACAGATCTCTTTGATAAACAAAACACTTTTATTACTTCAGAAACAATATTACAACCAAAATCTTCTATTCTCAAATAGAAAACAATCAACAATCAGTATTTGATCTCAATCAAATAACAATGAATCAATAACAACAAGTAACAAAGTATTTTGATCAAGAAAATCAAAATACAAACTAGGGTTTTCTTTGTTTAAGAGAGAGAGAGAATCGTATTATTTTGTGAGAGAGAGATTAAATCAGATATATGAAGACTGCATATCTCTTCAGTATATATAGCCTCAAACATTACATATTGGCCCTTCATCTTCTATAATTGTCTTTAACCAACCAAAGCTATCCAAGCCAATATCTTAAGCACTTCCAGTCCCTCTTAGAATCAAAACTTCACTATCAGTCCCTGATAACTCTCCATCTAATATAACATGACAAACACAAACAAAATAAACTCAGATATCACAAATCAGATTAAATTCAAGCATTCAGATCATAATTCTCAACACTTCATTATTGAGGCTTCGATGGAGTTGGAGTTGATGGTGGTTTCATATCTGGATTCTACATTCAAATTTCCACCATTATATATCTAAGTGGTTAAATGGATAAACTCCGAAAGTTAATAAAAGTAAAATATCTATACATACTAACATACAATTACTTGTTTCCAGTCTTTTCAAGAGTTTTTTGATGTGTTAACGATGGTTGAGGTAGTCGTTTTCTGCCTAGTTCGCTCATACATACCTTCTAGTTAAAATGGATGCGTCACATGTTGGTGAATACAAGCGTTTTTACCAACTTCAAACACAAATATCAGACTTGTGTGATTAGTATATATTATTGAGTATCGTTTTTCTCAATGAGAGCTATGTAAAGTATTATCACATGTCAAATTGGAGCTTATGTATGTGAGATATAAAGTCTCGGAGTGAGGTGTTTAGAACAAAGCTACGAAAAAAAAAGTTGAGTTTGTCCCACATTGATGGAAAAAGAAACTCGTAGTGTAATGTTGTTGCAATAAAATTGTGTCTATTATAACGAGTAATTGTGTTGTCGCGCCTTTAATTGAAGGATAAGCAAACTTTAGATGTGTTTATATTTAAGAATGCGAACACTAATAGTATAAAGTTGTTACAATATGAATGTGTCTATTATATTGGCTTAGTTGTAATATAAATATTACAACAAAAACATTTGATGGTACCACCTTTATTGCAAAAAAACATTTTTTTTTGTATTATAACGAGTAATTGGACTGTCGCGCGTTCTGATGAAGCCAATTTATGTTTAATTTTTTATTTTTTTATATGACGTCTTGTATTGTATTTTTGTATTTTATATGTATTTATGGAGATTATAAACAAAGTGCGAAGCCTAAGATTATATCAAGGACCCTCAACGTTCTGTCAGAATTTTTAGATTCAAAAATCAATAAATTGTAGCTTGTAGTGTTGTTGTCATCGTAGCGAGTTCTTTTAGCAAGTGGAACCTCACGAATTGTCGCTTGTTTCTAGAAAATATAACAAGTGTAAAAGAGAATTGTCTTAAAAAATAGAATGAGATATGAGACAACCAAGAATGACACTGCTAAGGTGTGCGGTCTTTTGTTGTTTCATTTACTGTGTTGGAGAGTGTGGTGGTGGTGGGATATGGTGGTGGTGGTAGTGGTGGAGGTGTTTGATGTGTTTTCGACTTGTGATGATAGTTGAAGGTGGTGGTGGTTAGGCTTTTTGAATATCAAGAATATAAACTCATCAAGACACTATCAAGAATATAAGCTCTGATACCAAGTTGTTACACCCCGTGCCCGCTAACACAAAAACTTTGACTTTTACGTGGAAAATACGTGTCCTGAAACTGACCTGCTGTCACTCTTTTACATTCTGACAAAAATCTATAAACATCTGGACCTTGAGACTATTTTTAAATGAAACTAGACTCAATTACCTTCGAAATGACGGGTGGCACGACCCGTGACCACTTACGATTAAAAAGATATGATTTTTCGAAAAGTGACAAAATCTGATGGTTCCAAATTTCGGTTCCATACCGAAATTTGGTTCCAGATTCAATTTTCAAACCGAAATTTAGTGTATCCCATACCAAACTCAACCAAAATCATTAGTATAACATAATAAACTTATTCCATAATCGAATGACCCGTTTACAACCCAAAATGGGTATAAATACGCTTATGCCAAACACCCCTTTTTCTGCATAACCCTTTTATGCATCTTTTTGACCCATTTTCACTATAATTCACCTTTAACACTTCATTAAAACCTGTAAATTGACTCTTAACCATTACAAAGACTTGACACTATAAACATTAAATCTTTTATTACTCTTGGGGGTCAACCTCGTCATGAGCTCGGTATCTACCTAAGCTCTACCTTCTTATCCATCTTCTAAACTTTCGCATAATCCAACCTTAACGCTTAGTTCCAAGCATTTCCTTTCCTTCACATTTAAACCTACAAAACATTAACATCTTAAACCATAAGCACAAGGCTTAGTAAGTAAAGCGGATATAACTTATCATTATACATCAATCACACAATACACATTACAACTATTCATCCATTACAATATTTGAACATAAGACATACCTTAAGCCATCACTAAGCTTCACCACTTACTTTCTAGTCAAGCCCTCCTATTCTAACATTCATTTGCTAGTTATGCCAAACTAGCCTTACTATCCAATATCACATATGCACAAACATTTGAGTCATACCATGTCCTTAACATAGACATCACATAACACACAATGCATTGAAATCCATATAACATTAACTTATAATCGGTTTACTTACCTTAATTCCAAGCTAGTGAAACCAAGGACATCATCATCATCCTCAAACATCATCATCACCTTCCACTCTTGTCATCTAAGCCACAATCACTAAAGGCACATATACATAATCAAAATGCTAAACCATGATTATCCCAATCATAGATTTTCCTTAAACCCATCTAATTATCATATAATCATGCCATGATTACATGATAATTAACCCCATCAATTTATTAGCTTAATGCAATAATACTTACACCAATTTTATCATAACTTCTTAATTTAGCTTATGAACATCAATTACCCAATTCCCTTAATTAGGGTACATGAACCCTAATCTCAATCTCATCAATTGATCATCAATTAAGGTTACTTACTTGTATATGGGCATGGCTAGGTACAATCTTGTACTAGGGCTTCAATCTTCCATTAATAATCACCAAAGCCACTTTTCTCTTTCCCTCCCTTTTCTCTTCACGTCACACACATCCACACACTACACATTATTGAAGTCTACTGATATTTGGAGAAGTATCCAGATATTAGTAGTTGGCAACTTTGCCTAAATGGCACACTAGGTCCCTCAAGTCCCATTTTAGCTACAACCACTTATTAACATATTTAACACTTGGCAACTTAGGTCCTTTAAGTACTTTTTCCTTATAAATGTGACACGTCATATTTTCTATAACCATTTACATAACATTAATACTTATATTTTGACTATCGGGTTTGACTAACCAATCCCGTAAGTCCTTTGAACTTATAGAAGTCATGGTCAACCATTCCAATGACATTCTTGTAATAAATTTCTTAGGCCCGGTTTCAGGGTGTTACAATTCTAACCCCCTTATTTAGATTTCGTCCCCGAAATCTCTCGCTTAAACTCACCATGACTTGGTCATTTCTTAACCCCATTCTTAGTATTAAGCACACTTTTATTCAAACATTTCGTTGCAATGATCTAAGTGATCTTGCAACACAAGGTAACACATTCAAAATCTTTAATCCACTCTACTTCTCATTTAACTTTCTAAGAGCATACAACTCTTACTAAGGTCATTATATCAAACAAGACACATTTAGTATAATCATTGTATCGTTTTGCCAACCTCATTTCCCTCACATCACATTCTTACTTACTATACTTAACTTTTTAATCAAGGACTATGTGTCACTTGAGAAAATTTATGCCGTTTTGACTTTATATAAGTCAAATATAAACTAACAAAACTTAAGATTCTCATCTTTACCATAATCATCTCAATACCCTTTTAACATTTTTTTTACACCTTACTTTCTTTACTTCATTTTAAGGATTTTCGCTAAGTATTATAAGTCACTTAGAAAATCTTAGGTCGCATTTGACTTTCACAACTCAACATTGACTAATACCTTCACATTCTATTATGGTCATTCCGTTATTTCATTAACATTTTTATTATAGGGCCTTGTTTCCTTTACTTCTTTCTATAATTTCCCGTCAAGGACTACAAGTCTCATAGGAAATTATAATACTTTGACTTTATAAAGTCAAGCTTTATCTTACATCCTTACATTTACACATAAGGGTGCCAATGAAGATTAGCATCCATTACTATCATTACTCACCTTTTGTACCACTCTTCAAGGCACATTATAACATCATTATAAATTCTTAATCTTTCCAAGTCATACTTAAGACACTTAAATGATTGGTTTCGCTTAATGTCTCAATTTAAAAATCACATTCTAATTCTATTCCACTTATCTTAGTTCTTAAGAATTTTAACTAATACTAGGCCCCCATTTTCTACTTTTATTATTTACTCATGCCATGTCGGGAATACATAAGCCCACTCATTTACGCTTCCTCATTTACATGGAAAGGTGTCCCATTCGATGTAAATCAAGAAATGTAAACTTATGGTTCGGCGATTCATAATTTCTTTAATTAAATGAAAAGGCGTCCCAATCCATTTAATTAAGGAGATTATAAATCGTCCTACTTATACACTTTCGACATAACACTCGTACTCATTACTCATTTTTACTTTACTTTCTTTCTCTTCGTTCTTATTACACTTTACATTACTTTTTTAACCTTTTAGACTTGGATCCGTACCTTTATCACTTTCACTTTGGGGATATTTTTATATGCCAAAGGTATAGGCAACCCCTTGCCGGTGAAGGCAATACATTCCATCCCAAAGGATATCGTTATTAACATCATTACATTGGTCATCCCGAGGGATACCACCATTAACATCATTAATTTGGTCATCCCAAAGGATACCATCATTAACATCGTTAGCTTGGTCATCCCAAAGGATACCATCCTTAATATCATTAGCTCGGCCATCCCGAAGGATACCATCATTAGTTATCATTAACTCATTAGTTACGTGATAGCCATCTTTAACCTTTCACATTTAACTTGGATCCAAGCCATTAAGATTTTAATGCATACATTATTCCATTCATGCCATTTAGCTAAAGCAAGTATCATAGAGTATATGAAACATGCTTATCATACTTACACATGTACTATGTGTCTACATTTATCATTACAACTTACATTCTTTAACGTGTGTTAACCATTTCCACATCTTTACTTTTACCTCTTTTAGTTTATTCAATTCTTTTCTACATCTAACCTTACATAGGTTAGTTCGATAACACCCTCTTTAACTTACATTTATCCTTTATATACACTTTATACATTAACACGATCTCTTCGTGTTTAGTTAAGCAACATATCCTTACATTCTTAACTCATCTCTTTTAGTTTTTTTTAGCACATTAGCTATACCACTTTCATCTCATCATTACTTGTCACCGTTTCTTTAATCCCATTCTTTACTTTTCGTAATATATAGATGCTTAATAATTAGTGTGGCAATTCTCATTTTACCTTCACACATTATAAATTAGCACATTAATCATTACTACATTTCATACTTTAAGCATCAAATACTTTAATTTACTATTATCCCATCTCTAATACCACTAACCATTTTAATCACATTCAATTACCACTACTCTTTTAAACACGTTATTATAATCAAAAGGCAATTACCGGCACTAACCAAAGTGCACGGAAATTCAATCATTTAAACATATCAAGCCCTACACGGAATTATATCACATACACATTAACATTATAAAACATACGCATTATTCTCTACTTAAGTTCATAAAACCTATCTCATAATTCGCTTCAAACTTAAACATTTACTTCCACACATAACTTATTCTTACATTCAACGCATTCTAATAGTGGTTTAAGTCTAGGCAACCTAAATGGAAACCTAATTCACTTAAACCGAAGCTCTGATACCAAGTTGTTACACCCCGTGCCCGCTAACACAAAAACTTTGACTTTTACGTGGAAAATACGTGTCCTGAAACTGACCTGTTGTCACTCTTTTACATTCTGAAAAAAATCTATAAACATCTGGACCTTGAGACTATTTTTAAATGAAACTAGACTCAATTACCTTCTAAATGACGGGTGGCACGACCCGTGACGACTTACGATTAAAAATATATGATTTTTCGAAAAGTGACAAAATCTGATGGTTCCAAATTTCGGTTCCATACCGAAATTTGGTTCCAGATTCCATTTTCAAACCGAAATTTAGTGTATCCCATACCAAACTCAACCAAAATCATTAGTATAACATAATAAACTTATTCCATAATCGAATGACCCGTTTACAACCCAAAATGGGTATAAATACGCTTATGCCAAACACCCCTTTTTCTGCATAACCCTTTTATGCATCTTTTTGACCCATTTTCACTATAATTCACCTTTAACACTTCATTAAAACCTGTAAATTGACTCTTAACCATTACAAAGACTTGACACTATAAACATTAAATCTTTTATTACTCTTGGGGGTCAACCTCGTCATGAGCTCGGTATCTACCTAAGCTCTACCTTCTTATCCATCTTCTAAACTTTCGCATAATCCAACCTTAACGCTTAGTTCCAAGCATTTCTTTTTCTTCACATTTAAACCTACAAAACATTAACATCTTAAACCGTAAGCACAAGGCTTAGTAAGTAAAGCGGATATAACTTATCATTATACATCAATCACACAATACACATTATAACTATTCATCCATTACAACATTTGAACATAAGACATACCTTAAGCCATCACTAAGCTTCACCACTTACTTTCTAGTCAAGCCCTCCTATTCTAACATTCATTTGCTAGTTATGCCAAACTAGCCTTACTATCCAATATCACATATGCACAAACATTTGAGTCATACCATGTCCTTAACATAGACATCACATAACACACAATGCATTGAAATCCATATAACATTAACTTATAACCGGTTTACTTACCTTAATTCCAAGCTAGTGAAACCAAGGACATCATCATCATCCTCAAACATCATCATCACCTTCCACTCTTGTCATCTAAGCCACAATCACTAAAGGCACATATACATAATCAAAATGCTAAACCATGATTATCCCAATCATAGATTTTCCTTAAACCCATCTAATTATCATATAATCATGCCATGATTACATGATAATTAACCCCATCAATTTATTAGCTTAATGCAATAATACTTACACCAATTTTATCATAACTTCTTAATTTAGCTTATGAACATCAATTACCCAATTCCCTTAATTAGGGTACATGAACCCTAATCTCAATCTCATCAATTGATCATCAATTAAGGTTACTTACTTGTATATGGGCATGGCTAGGTACAATCTTGTACTAGGGCTTCAATCTTCCATTAATAATCACCAAAGCCACTTTTCTCTTTCCCTCCCTTTTCTCTTCACGTCACACACATCCACACACTACACATTCTTGAAGTCTACTGATATTTGGAGAAGTATCCAGATATTAGTAGTTGGCAACTTTGCCTAAATGGCACACTAGGTCCCTCAAGTCCCATTTTAGCTACAACCACTTATTAACATATTTAACACTTGGCAACTTAGGTCCTTTAAGTACTTTTTCCTTATAAATGTGACACGTCATATTTTCTATAACCATTTACATAACATTAATACTTATATTTTGACTATCGGGTTTGACTAACCAATCCCGTAAGTCCTTTGAACTTATAGAAGTCATGGTCAACCATTCCAATGACATTCTTGTAATAAATTTCTTAGGCCCGGTTTCAAGGTGTTACAATTCTAACCCCCTTATTTAGATTTCGTCCCCGAAATCTCTCGCTTAAACTCACCATGACTTGGTCATTTCTTAACCCCATTCTTAGTATTAAGCACACTTTTATTCAAACATTTCGTTGCAATGATCTAAGTGATCTTGCAACACAAGGTAACACATTCAAAATCTTTAATCCACTCTACTTCTCATTTAACTTTCTAAGAGCATACAACTCTTACTAAGGTCATTATATCAAACAAGACACATTTAGTATAATCATTGTATCGTTTTGCCAACCTCATTTCCCTCACATCACATTCTTACTTACTATACTTAAGTTTTTAATCAAGGACTATGTGTCACTTGAGAAAATTTATGCCGTTTTGACTTTATATAAGTCAAATATAAACTAACAAAACTTAAGATTCTCATCTTTACCATAATCATCTCAATACCCTTTTAACATTTTTTTAACACCTTACTTTCTTTACTTCATTTTAAGGATTTTCGCTAAGTATTATAAGTCACTTAGAAAATCTTAGGTCGCATTTGACTTTCACAACTCAACATTGACTAATACCTTCACATTCTATTATGGTCATTCCGTTATTTCATTAACATTTTTATTATAGGGCCTTGTTTCCTTTACTTCTTTCTATAATTTCCCGTCAAGGACTACAAGTCTCATAGGAAATTATAATACTTTGACTTTATAAAGTCAAGCTTTATCTTACATCCTTACATTTACACATAAGGGTGCCAATGAAGATTAGCATCCATTACTATCATTACTCACCTTTTGTACCACTCTTCAAGGCACATTATAACATCATTATAAATTCTTAATCTTTCCAAGTCATACTTAAGACACTTAAATGATTGGTTTCGCTTAATGTCCCAATTTAAAAATCACATTCTAATTCTATTCCACTTATCTTAGTTCTTAAGAATTTTAACTAATACTAGGCCCCCATTTTCTACTTTTATTATTTACTCATGCCATGTCGGGAATACATAAGCCCACTCATTTACGCTTCCTCATTTACATGGAAAGGCGTCCCATTCGATGTAAATCAAGAAATGTAAACTTATGGTTCGGCGATTCACAATTTCTTTAATTAAATGAAAAGGCGTCCCAATCCATTTAATTAAGGAGATTATAAATCGTCCTACTTATACACTTTCGACATAACACTCGTACTCATTACTCATTTTTACTTTACTTTCTTTCTCTTCGTTCTTATTACACTTTACATTACTTTTTTAACCTTTTAGACTTGGATCCGTACCTTTATCACTTTCACTTTGGGGATATTTTTATATGCCAAAGGTATAGGCAACCCCTTGCCGGTGAAGGCAATACATTCCATCCCAAAGGATATCGTTATTAACATCATTACATTGGTCATCCCGAGGGATACCACCATTAACATCATTAATTTGGTCATCCCAAAGGATACCATCATTAACATCGTTAGCTTGGTCATCCCAAAGGATACCATCATTAATATCATTAGCTCGGCCATCCCGAAGGATACCATCATTAGCTATCATTAACTCATTAGTTACGTGATAGCCATCTTTAACCTTTCACATTTAACTTGGATCCAAGCCATTAAGATTTTAATGCATACATTATTCCATTCATGCCATTTAGCTAAAGCAAGTATCATAGAGTATATGAAACATGCTTATCATACTTACACATGTACTATGTGTCTACATTTCTCATTACAACTTACATTCTTTAACGTGTGTTAACCATTTCCACATCTTTACTTTTACCTCTTTTAGTTTATTCAATTCTTTTCTACATCTAACCTTACATAGGTTAGTTCGATAACACCCTCTTTAACTTACATTTATCCTTTATATACACTTTATACATTAACACGATCTCTTCGTGTTTAGTTAAGCAACATATCCTTACATTCTTAACTCATCTCTTTTAGTTTTTTTAGCACATTAGCTATACCACTTTCATCTCATCATTACTTGTCACCGTTTCTTTAATCCCATTCTTTACTTTTCGTAATATATAGATGCTTAATAATTAATGTGACAATTCTCATTTTACCTTCACACATTATAAATTAGCACATTAATCATTACTACATTTCATACTTTAAGCATCAAATACTTTAATTTACTATTATCCCATCTCTAATACCACTAACCATTTTAATCACATTCCATTACCACTACTCTTTAAAACACGTTATTATAATCAAAAGGCAATTACCGACACTAACCAAAGTGCACGGAAATTCAATCATTTAAACATATCAAGCCCTACACGGAATTATATCACATACACATTAACATTATAAAACATACGCATTATTCTCTACTTAAGTTCATAAAACCTATCTCATAATTCGCTTCAAACTTAAACATTTACTTCCACACATAACTTATTCTTACATTCAACGCATTCTAATAGTGGTTTAAGTCTAGGCAACCTAAATGGAAACCTAATTCACTTAAACCGAAGCTCTGATACCAAGTTGTTACACCCCGTGCCCGCTAACACAAAAACTTTGACTTTTACGTGGAAAATACGTGTCCTGAAACTGACCTGCTGTCACTCTTTTACATTCTGACAAAAATCTATAAACATCTGGACCTTGAGACTATTTTTAAATGAAACTAGACTCAATTACCTTCGAAATGACGGGTGGCACGACCCGTGACGACTTACGATTAAAAAGATATGATTTTTCGAATAGTGACAAAATCTGATGGTTCCAAATTTCGGTTCCATACCGAAATTTGGTTCCAGATTCCATTTTCAAACCGAAATTTAGTGTATCCCATACCAAACTCAACCAAAATCATTAGTATAACATAATAAACTTATTCCATAATCGAATGACCCATTTACAACCCAAAATGGGTATAAATACGCTTATGCCAAACACCCCTTTTTCTGCATAACCCTTTTATGCATCTTTTTGACCCATTTTCACTATAATTCACCTTTAACACTTCATTAAAACCTGTAAATTGACTCTTAACCATTACAAAGACTTGACACTATAAACATTAAATCTTTTATTACTCTTGGGGGTCAACCTCGTCATGAGCTCGGTATCTACCTAAGCTCTACCTTCTTATCCATCTTCTAAACTTTCACATAATCCAACCTTAACGCTTAGTTCCAAGCATTTCCTTTCCTTCACATTTAAACCTACAAAACATTAATATCTTAAACCGTAAGCACAAGGCTTAGTAAGTAAAGCGGATATAACTTATCATTATACATCAATCACACAATACACATTATAACTATTCATCCATTACAACATTTGAACATAAGACATACCTTAAGCCATCACTAAGCTTCACCACTTACTTTCTAGTCAAGCCCTCCTATTCTAACATTCATTTGCTAGTTATGCCAAACTAGCCTTACTATCCAATATCACATATGCACAAACATTTGAGTCATACCATGTCCTTAACATAGACATCACATAACACATAATGCATTGAAATCCATATAACATTAACTTATAACCGGTTTACTTACCTTAATTCCAAGCTAGTGAAACCAAGGACATCATCATCATCCTCAAACATCATCATCACCTTCCACTCTTGTCATCTAAGGCACAATCACTAAAGGCACATATACATAATCAAAATACTAAACCATGATTATCCCAATCATAGATTTTCCTTAAACCCATCTAATTATCATATAATCATGCCATGATTACATGATAATTAACCCCATCAATTTATTAGCTTAATGCAATAATACTTACACCAATTTTATCATAACTTCTTAATTTAGCTTATGAACATCAATTACCCAATTCCCTTAATTAGGGTACATGAACCCTAATCTCAATCTCATCAATTGATCATCAATTAAGGTTACTTACTTGTATATGGGCATGGCTAGGTACAATCTTGTACTAGGGCTTCAATCTTCCATTAATAATCACCAAAGCCACTTTGCCCTTTCCCTCCCTTTTCTCCACGCACACACATCCACACACACTACACATTCTTGAAGTCTACTGATATTTGGAGAAGTATCCAGATATTAGTAGTTGGCAACTTTGCCTAAATGGCACACTAGGTCCCTCAAGTCCCATTTCATTCCATTTTAGCCACAACCACTTATTAACATATTTAACACTTGGCAACTTAGGCCCTTTAAGTACTTTTTCCTTATAAATGTGACACGTCATATTTTCTATAACCATTTACATAACATTAATACTTATATTTTGACTATCGGGTTTGACTAACCAATCCCGTAAGTCCTTTGAACTTATAGAAGTCATGGTCAACCATTCCAATGACATTCTTGTAATAAATTTCTTAGGCCCGGTTTCAGGGTGTTACACATTGATAGTAGAGTAGGTCCATAATATAATCAATTGCATTAACATACATATAGGACGTGTTTTACATAAATTTAACGAGAATTTCAGTTTTAAAATAAGTGTTGGTGATTGCCGAAGGTATAGGGCGTGTTTTACATTAATTTAATGATAAGTTTAACCACAAAAATCATTTTTGCAATTTACTCTAAAGAGAATTAGTGTGTTGATTTGTTAATTTATGGTAAGTGGTAAATAGTTTGCCGTGTAATTCGCTCATTGAAACCTTTTAGTTAAAATCGATGTATCTGTTACACTTCAAATTTAATTAAGACCAAGCTAAACTTTATTTAATTAATCATTTAATCAACGAGAAAAGCTAGGGATTTTAAATAGCTTTCGATGAAGATCAGTAAGTGTGTGATATGAAACAGTGAATAAGTGATTGAGAAAATCAGCAAAGAAAGTTTTCTTAATTCATTCATATCTATTTGCTACGATTGCTTAAAAGCATGTTTAGCATAATAGAAAATTACAAAATCAACCTCCAACTTATACATATGACATTTAGCACCCCATACTTGAGTTAGACACACAACAGCATCACGTACATGTTGAAGTTTTTGGTGAAAAAACGTGTTTTTGCAAACTCTGAACTTGAAAATTATAGACTTGTGTAATTTGTATTAATGATTTATTATTTGGTATCGTATTTCACTATTTCGTGATGAGAGCTACATAAAGTCTTATTACATGTCAAAAAATGGAGCTAATGTATGTGAAATTTAAGTCTCAAAGTGAGCTTTTTAGAATGAAGCTAAAAAAAGGAGTTGAGTTTTATCCCACATAGGTGGATAAGCAAACTCTTGATTTGTTTAAAGGTAAGAGTATGAACATTGATATTAAAATGTTGTAGCAATAAGGACGTTATTATTCTTGAAAAGAATTGTGACACAAATTTCACACTTCCCATTCAGCAATGATCATTATCTTATTCCCAGAACTTATTTTTTGTTTACTTTAATATTACAATTTTTAGGTGCTTCTTTATAACATACAATGTTGCCAATTGTCACTTTTAATTTCTCAAACAAATATGATCATCTTTCGAAACATATGGTTCATAAGATGTGGCTATAAGGAAAGAAGATAATAGTTAAAATAACAAGTCTTTTTAGATATATGTCTTTTGTAAATAGGTGTCATATTTTTTAATTAACATAAATGTGGAATTTGCAGTTTCCCCCGACCTCGTATGCAGCTAGTAGTGTTTCCTTACAATTTGGCAAGCAATAATAATTTAACGACAAGACCAACACAACAATTTCGACGACATGATTTTGAATTATCTTCAGAGGAACAAAGGGAATCTATTAAGATGTTCAAGAAAGAAATCTACGACCCTATAGCAAAGAAGATAATACAAAGACTGTGTAGATTTTATAGACAACCAATGTTGTTGCAAAAGCCTCTACAGGCCAGAAGAATGAAAGAAGAGGACGAAGACGATGGTGATGATTATAACAAATGTGTTGTTTGCTTAGAAGACTTTGAACCGAAAGAAGTGGTGATGGTGACACCATGTAATCATATATTTCACGAGGACTGCATCTTGCCATGGGTAAAAAGCCATGGCCGATGTCCTGCTTGCAGGTTCTCATTTTCTACAAATGCCAGAGAGAGTAGATCATCGTCTACAAACAATGATAACTTGGTAAATAATCAATTAACCAATGAGATGATTCCTTTTGTGACCTCACGGGGTAATTCTGGTACTAATATTCAGCCCTTCAGGTTTTGAAAGTGTCGTCATATAGAAAGCATATTTCAATCAAGTGATAAGCTTGTTCAGCGTAACAGAATATCACATTGTTATAACTCATATACAACAGTTAACCTCGTTTCATTGAATTGACTCGATCGGTACAACTACAAAATGAGTCTTCGATGGAGTTGGAGATGATGGTGGTTTCATATCTGGATTCTGCATTCAAAACTCAGCATTATTAGTTTGATGGAAATTTGTACCCTTACTTATTTACAGATAACAAGATAACATGTCAAACTGGGTCACATTTTATATCTAGGTGGTTAAATGGATAAACTCAGAAAGTTATTAACAGTATAATATAAATACATGCTAACATACAATTAAGTACATGTTGGTTTAAAGAATTTGTTGATGTGTTAATGTATGGTTGAGGTAAGTAGTTTTCTGCCTAGTTCGCTCATACAGGCCTTCTAGTTAAAATGCATGTATCACATGTTGGTGAATACAAAAGTTTTTTTCGTGTTTCTCAGCTTTGTAAAGGTTTATTACATGCTAAAATTGGAGCTTATGTATGTGAGATATAAAGTCTCAAAGTGAGGCGTTTGGAATGAAGCTAAAAGAGAAATGGGTTGAGTTTATCCCACATTGTTGGGTGAGCGAACTTTTGATGTGTTTATAGATAAATAAATGAATCCTTGCGTTACAAAGTTGTTCAATAAGAACGTGTTTATCATGATGGTTGAATTGTGGCACAAATTTCACAATTCTTCCATCGTGGTGACCTCACTCTTATTTAAAAAACTTTTAACTTTTTTTTTAGTAAAATTTGATTTTTCATTTACTTTATATTACTACAGTTTTTGTGTGTGCTTCTTTATAACTTTAAAATGTTGCTTGTATAAAATTTGTTATTGCATGTGAAGGAGGAATTGTACTCCAAATTGGTCACTATTAGTTTCTAAAACAAATATAATCTTCAAGAAACACCTGGTTTAGCCCGCCTTCGAACACAAATGGTCACCATTAGCTAGTTAAAATGGACGTATCACATGTTTGAATTTTGGTAAATAAAAGCGTTTTTACCAACTTTGAACACAAATATTATAGACTTGTTTAATTTGTATTAGTGATATATTAGTTGGGTATCTTATTCTTGATGGGAGCATAAAGTCTTATTAAATGTTGAAAATGGAGCTTATTTATGTTAGGTATAACGTCGTTAAGTAAGGTGTTTGGTATAAAGCTACAACAAAGAAAATGGGTTGAGTTTGTCCCACATTGATGGCTTAGTTGTAAGACAAATGACACAAATCAGACTCATGGTCATACTTTTATTGCAAAAAACATCTTTTTTCGTATTCCAATTTATTGCAAAAACCTCTGTTTATGTTTCACTATAAAGTAAAGCGCATCCATGTGGTATGTCCAAATTGCATAAACAGTCATAGCGGTCATACTTTTATTGCGAAAACCTTTTTTCTTTTTCGTATTATAATTTTTGTTTGTGCTTCGTTATAAGAGTAAATCGCAAAAAGTCCGTGTGGTTTGTCCAAATTGCATAAACAGTCCTTACATATTTACACGTACAAGCGTCGTCCCTGTAAAAAACCTTGGTTGCGGATATTGGCCCTGTCCCAAACTCATATTACAAAAATATTGAGTTAATAAGAAACCCTTCTTTTTTCTTTCTTTCCTCATATTACAATTTTTGTTTGTGCTTTATTATAAGGGTAAATTTCAAAAGGTCCTTGTGATATTTTAAATTACACAAACAACCTTTACCTTTTTAAAAATGCAGGCGTGTTCTTATGGGAAACCTTTGATGCGCATATCGTTCTTGTCCCAAACTAAAATGACTAAAATGCACCAATATAAAATGGCAAAGTTTCACTAAATGCAAAGGCATTTTAGTCATTTCACTTTGGGATATAGACGATATTCACACCATAGATTTCCACAAAGATGTTATATCTTTATGGTGTTTATTGTGAATGGAGAATTGCATTGTAAATTGTCACTGTTAGTTTCTAAAGCAATGTATTATTTTCCAAACATGTGATTCTCTAAAAACTAGTCAAGGCGAGATTCTCCTAAGGTTTATCAAATACTCATCATCACAAAACATGACCACCTAAAAGACATGATAATCTTACAAACAACAAACTTTAAGAACAAAAAAACTTTTAAATATGCTAATTTGGTTGAGACATCTTACTTCAAATGTGGAATAAGGAATTATCTTTATATTTTCGTTCATAAGATGTAGTAGTTAAAAGGGAAGAAGACAATAGTTAGAATAACAAATCACCCTAAGATATCTGTTTATGTAAACAGGTATTATATGTTTTGTATTGATAAAGTTGAGAGGAGGTGAAAATTATATTATTTCACTCATATGTAAAATGAGTACAGAGTATGCTATTTATACAAGATCAAGTCAAACTAGAAAAAGTCAACTAAGCTATCTAACTTGCTAACTAACTTATACAACTGATACAAAACATTAAACTACTGAAACCACATTCTATTACACTTAATTAAGCAGTCATTATGAAGAACTTTCATCTTGGGAGGACTTGCAACTCTGTAGATGTTCTGCACAGTCTTTGACTTTGTAGTTATTGCAAAGTTGGTGTTTGGATCAGCATCTGTATTCACCTTATTTTGGAATTGAGAAACATGTGAGATTTACAGTTTCCGTCGACCTTGTATGCAACTAGTAGTATTTCGTAGCAATTTGGCAAAGAATAATAATTTGAGGACAAGACCGACGCTACAATCCCGACAAGAAGATTCTGAATTAACTCCAGACAAACAAAGGGAATCTAATCATCTATCAAGATGCTCAAGAAAAAGGTCTACAATACTATCCCCGAAAAGATGATACAAAGGCTGCGAATTTTTTTTATAGACATACCGTGCTGCTGCGAAAGCTTCTACAGGCCATAAGAATGAGAAAGAAGTGGACAAAGACGATGGTGATGATTATAACAAATGTGTTATTTGCTTGGAAGACTTTGAACTGAAGAATTGGTGACGGTGACAACATGTAATCATATATTTCATGAGTGACTGCATCTTGCCATGGGTAAAAAGCCATGGCCGATGTCCTGTTTGCAGGTTCTCATTTTCTACAAATGCCAGAGAGAGTAGAGCATCGTCTACAAACAATGATAACTTGGTAAATAATCGATTAACCAATGAGATGATTCCTTTTGTGACCTCACGCAGGGCCGGTCCTGAGTTTTCGGATGCCCTGGGCGAGCCGAGTGAAATATGCATGTTCTAAACAAGCAATAACATACTATTTTTTTATGGGTTTGGAATATAGTCAAGCCATGCGGCTCATCCCTACCCGATTTTAATTTATTAAATATAATGTCATCATATGAGAAGCTAAACTTCAAATTCCAAGTTTAACATATATTGCCAAAAACGATGTTGCATTTCTTGAATAAAAAACATTAATTACTTTGTTATTAGTTATAAGATTTTCGTTATCTTTATTAACGTTGACCTCATCATTCTCTATATTTTCATTATCCATGGATTTTCATTATCTACATTAAAGTAAACCTCATCATTTTCTATATATTTTTAATATTTACAAGATTTCATTAACTTAATCTTATCATCAATATACCCATCCATAGAACCATGCTGAGTTAGCTCAGATTCTTATTGAATTTTCTTTCGTCTCTTATTTTGAGCATCATACTTATGAGTGTAAACTATCTTTACTATATAAAATGGAAAAAAGGTCAAAGGTGAAAGTGAAAACTTGAAATTTGAAACTTGAAAAGTCAAAGTTAAATATTAAGGAAAAATGTTATCTTTAGGATCCTTCTAAAACTACTAATTACATATTTCCCCACCAAAACGTTTAAATAACAAATATACCCAATCTTCATTAATCTTTTTTCTAATCCAATTATGCCCTTATTTTTTTTACTCGGTTTACCCTTTCACTCTTTTCTCAAGTTTGACGCCAAAGCGAGAATCATTTTCTACCATATCTGTTATGAGTAATTCTTTGATATTGACTATGCATGTATTCATGTTTAACTTGCATCGTAGTTTTATTGTTAAAATGACCCAACATTTGAATATAAAATTAGTCAAATGATGTGACTAAAGTTTTTTTTGTTAAACTTTAAGATATGTTATAGTTTTGTTATGTAACTCTATGCTTGTCAACTTGTCGTGATTTGTTGGAAATAAAATTGGGAATAGAGGTGGCAAAACGGGCGGCCGGGCGGGCACAAGCTAAAATGAGCACGGGCTAGAATGGGCACGGGCCCAACGGGCGCATGTTATACAAATCGCTTAATAAAAGACCTAAAACGACGAAATAAAATTTTTAAACGTAATATTTTATTTATATTAAAAAACTTAAATATATTATATAAATTTTTTTTAAACGATCGTAATGTTCTACAATTAAGGGGAAAAAATGTGCCCGTTAGTGCCCATTTAAGTTTTCGATGGGCTATATGTGCCAATTTCAAAAAAAAATGAGGGGGGTTAAATGTGCCCAAATTTTTAAATTTTTTTCCAATTTAGTCTATCTTTTTGCTTTTGGGCACATTTTGCCACCTCTAATTCGGAAGCTGTAGTAAATGGTTTTGAAAATAGAGATGGATATAAGAAAGGGTATAAATGTCATATGCTAAAGTAATTTTAACAAGATGGGTAAATATGAGAACTTAATATGTAAAATCGGGTATTTTTGTTATTATGATGTTTTGGTGGGGAAATATGTAATTAATAGTGTGCTACTTGTGCTAATTTTTCTTGTATTCAACAGAAAATAAATACTGGTAATTAATAATTGATTTGCTTTCTTGTTTCATAGCCTTCTTTGTTACTGGAATTAACATAATTTTTGTTTTGTGTTAGGAAATGAAAAAAATATGTTTTAGTCCCGTTAGACAAGTAAAAAAAAAGATAAAAAATTTGAAAGGTGAGCAATAATTACTTAAAAAATATATTAATGACGTAAGAGGCCCACGAAAACTCTTAAAGTTAAGCAATACAAAAAACAAAGCAAAGTTTACAGATAAACTAAACATACTTTTGGTTAAATCTAAAGAAAGGAGGTTATGAACATAGTTTTGGTTAAATCTACTGTTTTATGGTAATCTTTATTACACAGAGTAATTACAAAGGGCACTGAAGTACTAAAGTAAAAAATTGAAAGTTAAAAGTCAATATTGAATATTGAACCAATTATCTTTAATGCATTGTTGAATGTTGAGGAAATAATTTTCACATGTAATATAATTACCATTAACTTATCAATTCTATAACTATATGTATATAATTACCATTAAAAATGCAAACTAATATTAAATAGAAACAGATTCGGCATATTTAAAGTTGGAAAGTCAATACAACTTTTTTTTTATTATTATTATACATACAAAGCATGTATCCATATTTTGGAAACTTAAAAAGTGAGTAATGTTAAATTTCTGAAATTCCTTTCAAACTAAAATTTCTTCATAAAAATTCAAAGAATTTGACCTTAATGAAATAGCTACCATAACAATTCATACCTAAAATTTCAAAGAAATGAATGACAAATTTTGACAACTTTTACTAATGTAATTTCCCAAAAAAAATTAATTTATTTAAGCGTAACACTAATAATTTCTAAAAGTTTACCAACAAATTATGTTTTATAAGGCACCATATTACAACTTATTTTTTATTGTTATGTTAGTTCATAGTGTGTGGATCATATGCGATCTCAGTTATAAAATATTAAAATATGTGCAATGACCATATGATTTTTAAAAATATTGTTTTGACATTTATATATTGTATAGTTGAAATTGCAGGGATATTGTTGTGAATAACTTGAATGTTTACAATCACAAAACATTGTATCGATTTATTATTTAGTCACGGTATTCATTTTTTTTGTTCTTGTTCTTGCGCATTAAATACGTTAAATACAAATCGTTTCCAAATATTACTATAATGACGTGTATGATTGGTGCTTTAATCGGTGATTGTTTCGGCATTAATTTCAAAGATATTATACAAAAGTTTTTGAAATAATTTGGTTAAAATACATTATACAACCGGTGTATATATTTTTGTTAAGTTTCTTAGGTTTGTAGTTTTTTTTTAAATTGGGTCAAATCTCATGCCTTGATGAATGATAACTACAAAGTGAAGCCAATCAAAGAGTTCTGTCAAAGAGGATTCAACACCTCAAATGCCGTGTACTAAGAAATTTTACACGTCGAGTAGCGTGCATTGTTAGTTATCTCATAATTGATGTAATGTTTTATTTTCAATTTCAATAAATATTTTTATATGTTCTTTGATACATGTTAATAATTCTTGCTTCAGTTGAATTATCACATGTTACAAAACACTTACCACAATATCGCATATCGTTAATTATCTGCCGCTAGGAACCGCTGCCGCTAGGCGCGGGTACTCGTCTAGTACAATATTATGCTAAAATCAAATAAATAAGTTGGAACAATATCACCCATTCAAATTGATGAGAAGAAGAAAAGATGAAGGGTTAATTCGTCTAATCCTTTAATTGTTGATTCGCTTCCAATTTGACTCTCAATCACAGTTCACAAACTGCAATTCATCATGATGTTTCAAAATTCGAACTATCAAACTCGTTCAGTTGTCCTATGCCTTTTTTTTATCATTACATAACGTACGTATTTTAGGTCTAATGCTTGTATTAATTTGGGCTTTGAAAATTGAAACTAGTATATGTACACATGGGCCTATAAAATGATGCCCCTTCATCTTGGCTGCCCCTGGGCCGTCGCCCATGCAGCCCATAGCCAAATCCGGGCCTGACCTCACGGGGTAAGCTTGTTCGAAGTTGATTGAAAAAGTTAGTGATGATTAAGCATAACAGAATGTCACATTGTTATAACTCATATACAACAATTAACCTCGTTTCATTGAATTGACTCGATCACTACAACTACAAAATGAGTCTGTGCATGAAGGACATCGCTTCATAATCGAGGCTTCGATGGAGTTGGAGATGGTGGTGGTTTCGTATCTGGGTTCTGCATTCACAATTCCAGCATTATTAGTTTGATGGAAATTATTTACCCCTTTTACTTATTTATAAATAACAAGATGAAAGTTATTAAAAGTATAATATCAATACATACTAACATACAATTACTTGTTTCCAGTCTTTTCAAGGATTTGTTGATCGATGTGTTAACGTATGGTTGAGGTAAGTGGTTTTCTGCCTAGTTCGCTCATACAGTCCTAGTTAAAATGGATGTATCACCTGTTGGTGAATACAAGCGTTTTTACCAACTTCGAACACAAATATAAGACTTGTGTGATTAGTATATATTATTGGGTATTGTTTTTCTAGATGAGAGCTATGTAAAGTTTTATCACTAGTAAAACTAGTTATAATGCCCGTGCACGCACGAGATTTTTTCTAATATTTTGAATAATGTTTTTTTAGTTATTAGAAAAATAGTTTAATTTTTGTTTTCTTTTTAATTATAGTTCTTAATTTTCATGTGTTTTTTTCTGATGTAATAAATGACTTGTTATAATACCCGTGCACACACGAGATTAAAAAATAAATCACTAAGAAATGTAAATAATAATTATAAAAGTATAGACAGGTCAGAAGGGCACACAATCACTTCTATAGTTCCACAAAAATAACAACTAAGCAAGACAATCGAGTTGTAGCATTTATATACTCCTCTATTGTTCATTCTTATGAAAAAACATCTATTGGTGATGCACTAATTGTCACTGAATAATTCTTTCAAATAATAATAATTTTAAAAAGTTGGTTAATAAATAGATAACTCCTAGATGTTGAATTCTACTATTTCACTACTTATTTGAAAGATCATAATTAACTTTTTCCTGACAGCTGTTTATCCCTTTGCTTCAAAGAAAATGATTTTATCCAGTGTACTTCAAAGGCAACAGTTTATCCATTGTCTTTATAGTTAATATACATTCACATATTAAGCATTTATACAACTAACCTTTCATGTCCATCGTCAACAATACTGTTAGCATAATCAACCGAGGGATTAAAGGAGCCATTTAATTATTAAGTGTCAACTCAAGTTTTGTTCATCTAGCTCCAATAATTATTATGTGTTAATTCAAGTTTTGTTCATCTAGCTCAAATGAGCTGCACATATGAGTTAAAAAAACAGCTAAAACAGAGAAGTAATAATCCAAATTGTTTTTGGGCTAACTTTGTAAAGTCAAAAAGTGAACACAATCCCTATACATTATTGTTTGCAAGTGCATTTCCAAACACATGATACCATGTAAAGTCCATGGCCATGAAATGTAATCGAGTGACGATTACCCATCTTCACTTCTTTAGCCATGAGGTTTATAAAACTAATTTTCTTCTCATTAAGTAGCAATTAAGGTACGAACTTTGTCTTGCACTACCATCGTTGAGTGCCATTTAACTACACAAACAATAAAACTTCATCAAGGTATTATACCAAGATTTTTTTTAACATAATAATTAGGTTTTATACAGTTTAATCTGATGAACTCGCTTAATGTCAGCTACTCTTATTTTTTTGACTTTGCCATTTGACCCACATAAATAAATTAGAACCTAAAATCTACCCGTTTACGCATAAATGGATCGAGTTTGAAACCTTTATCTTATAGAACTTCTGAAAAAACTAAAGTTAAAACAACATACCCGAGGTAGAATGACTTCCATGTAAGAAAGTGTGTGTAATATAAACACCGGTTTATCATGCTCTACCATTTGATCATCACCACGAGACTTGTCATCTTTGCTTATGCTGGTACCATTTATTGTTTTTTTTATTAACCTACTTTCTTCCGGCCCAAACAGCAGTTCACAATAGGTTTGATCCATTTAATATTATGGTGTTTATCAGTTCACCATTAGGTTGCACGGCCAAAGCATTTAATATGACATCACTGGATGAAGATCAGAGCCAAAAAAATTGAAGGCCGGGTCTGTCTGCAAATCCCATTGCCACGTATCTAGTGATATATTAAAAAACTGGAATTACATAAGTATCTTTTAATACATAGTAGTTACTATTAAGTATTCTTCAGAAACTGGAATAAAATATCCGATTACGTTTGTAAAAAATAAGCTTACTAAAACAGATTTTTTTACCAAAAATACATATGGTTACCTTGATCTTGGAAAGTCAATGCGCACTTTTACCTTGATCTTGTACAGTCATTAGATCCTTTATCTCATGCAGCTCCTCTGGTGACATATATGTGGTCTACCTGCATCATTTGAATCCATAGTGGAACTTGATTTATTTGCTGTATGTGTATTTATTCAAGTAGATTTAAAATTGAACTAATAAAAGTGTAATTTTTTTATCTAGTAATAAGCTAATAATCATGATTATAGTAAAAAGGTCCTAATCTGTTTCAAATTTGATGCATAATTTTCCAAATTCCGGATCAAAAACATAAGAGAGCAATAGAAAATTGTATGTAAAAATAAGACACCTAATCAAAGAGTAAGAGCCCCTTGTTGTTGTCACCCACCTTTTTCTCTTCTCTTTTTCTTTCTTTGTCTTCTAACCTCCGGAAGGTGCTGATGTTGCAGCTCCAACTTCGAAAGAGGCTCCACCACAAATCATTACCTGCACAGATCCAAAAAATTCCATGTGGAAATTTTTGTTGTCAAATAAACCATATAAGTCATAACACAAAAAGTGTAAAGCTTATATGTTGAGCATCAACCCACAGCTGACAATATAAGCAGAGTAGTTACTTTTTATAAATATATATAAACAGTAAAATGAGTTATTGTTGTGTTTAGGTAGCTAATACTAATAGATGAATTACCAAAAGAAATATCAATTTGTAAAGATAATATTGACAACTTGTTTAAAATAGAAGCCTTTCAAACTTTGTTTATATAAAAACTGAAAGATGTTGCCACTTAATTATAAAATCAGTTCAGGAATGCAAATCCAAACACCCTTAAGTGATAATAAGGAATCTCTTTCTCATAAAGAATCCTATTTCTAATAGTTATCAAGAATCCTGTTTTAACTATTAGTTTTCGTCATAAAGAGTCTTATTATGAATATTAGCCTCAAGAGTGTGACAATGTTATCAATCTAATCTTTGTTAAAACAATAAATAGACGTTTTAACATTTCTTAAAGTTCCAGAATCAAATACACAACTAAATACTTCCGAAGTTTTTACGAACAATTTTATTCACAAAGCTTATGGGTGAATAATAATGAATTGAACTTTGAAATATCTGTCACATCTGCATGTTAAGAAAAGAATCACATTATAGCAAGTGCAGAAAAGTCAAAACCATTTGGAACTCTAAGCAGCCTTTCACCAAATTTAAAAAGTGTAGTCAATTAAAGATTATCAAGTGACTTCAATATTGTTTTTCTCAACCTCACTACTAAGGTATAAAACCTTTTGGGGAAACAACATTAAGTTACTCAGTAGTTCAATAGATAGAAGCATATGCAACTTCTATTGCTCCCCTAACTAAAAGAAAGATGTTTTTTTTTTTTGGCTTTGTTTGTATGTTCTGTGACAATCTTCTTTTCCGGTCACACCATCAATAATCAAGTACTTAAAATTGTGACTCCGAAAAGTGTATTATAGACATTATGGACACACACACACATACTACTTACTCAGGTTATTTGATGGTGAGAGCTCGAGGAATGCATTCATCTCCAAGGCATCAAGTGTAAGTCGTTCTTTTGAAAATCTAGGAAACTTGGTGATTCCTTCTCCCTCCGTCCCTTTTTTTCTTTCCAGAATCCGGGTGAGAAACAATAAAGAAGAAGCTAGTCCCTTTTATCGACATGCTAACGGATACGAACTCTATATTCCCAAATAACCCACTAATTCATGAGCATAACTAACCATATTAGCATTATTTGAAACAATTTCCTATCTTGACATGAGTTTGAGATAACTTGTATATCTGCTACTAAAAGTGTTGAAAAGGTAGTTTATAACCATATCCGGAACACCCACGAATGTTGCAAGGTTGAATAATCATAAGTTCTTTAAAGTGTATTAGAATGAATACAATATGGTAAATAAGTTTATTTACAAAATATAGGGCAAAAATTGATCACGGGTTAATGTTATTCTACCTATTTTCACATGGACTAAAAGTTACTTGAATTTATTCGACCCGTCTACTAAACCATCTTTATGAAAAAGCTATAAGCTACGAAATTTAACCAAATTAAAGATTATGTTACTTCTAATTGAGTCACAGTTTTAAAGATTAAATCTACTGTTTGATTACAACAACAACAATATCGAATCCCGCCGGGGCGGGGTATCGGAGAGCACAAAATGACTGTATGAGTATAATTGCATAAGTCAAACCTCATTGTGTTGGGCTGGTAATTTTTGTGATGTTCACCTGCAATAAAATAACCTAAAAGAACATGAGAAGCTAAAAGAATCATCACATTTAAAAGACCATTCAAAAGAAAATGAAAAAAAAAGATGTAATAATCTTAATGGCTTCTAATGAGCAAGTCTTTCATACATACTTTTTTTCGATATCAAATATCCATCTCATTCTCCACAACATACTCCTCAACCACCTTCTCTAACTCCAAATTCCCAATATCCCTACACGCCCCTAAGAACACTCACAACCGTCATCTCATCCGGCTTAAACCCATCCATTTTTATTTCCTCAGACAACTCCAATACACCTTTCACAAAACCCATCTTGACATACCCAGAAATCATCGAATTACACGACACCAAATCTCTCTCAGCAATTTTATCAAACACCCTACGCGCACACCCCAAATCTCTACATATCGCATACACACCAATCAACGAATGCCTAACATACACATCCACCATCAACCCATATTAAAGCACATTACAATGGCCCAATTTGACAAAACCAAACAATAAAAACATATAAAGATTCAATCTTTAACTACCATTTGATATCAAACACATCTAAATCATCAATCAAAGTACAAAAACATAAACCCACAACTCAATTACAAAAAAAAAGAAAAAAAAAAAAACCTAAATCAAATATACATTAGTTGGTGGTATTAGCTGAAAATTTAAAACAAAAATATACCTTTGATTAACCAAGAAAGAAGAGGAATATGATTAACGTTTCGATTTCTTTCAAATTGAGATAAACTGCCGGATATTAAAATTGGTGCGTGAATGGAGGTGGTCGGGTGTCGGATATTAGGGTTGGGTTATTTTTTGTTTTGATGAAAATTTGTCTGGGAAGTGAACATGGTTTTGTTGTTCAAATTTTTAGTTTCAACCCTAGTATGTTTTTTAAATACTCCGCCTTCTTCAAGTTTTATTTTATTATAATTTTGACACGTATATTTTTTTACCCAGTTTACTTAAAAAAACGAATATTGTTACTTTATTTGCTAAATCAAGAAATATTTTGGTTTTTTAATTAAATATCTTTTATGAAAAATAATAATAATAATTAAAATATTACTAAATAAGTTATGAATTGATTTTTTTGAAATGAAAAATTCCCAATAAAGGTTTTGTTTTATTAGATAAAAGATTGGAGCTTATGTATGTGAGATATAAAGTCTCGGAGTAAGTTGTTTACAACAAAGCTACGAAAAAAAGAAGAAGTTGAGTTTGTCCTACATTGATGGAAAAAGAAACTCTTGACATGTTTATTATTAAGAATATGGATATCTTTGCTATAAAATTGTTGTGATAAGAAAGTGATTATTATGACGGTTGATTTGTGGGACAAACTTCACAAATTATACCTCTCATAATACTCGCTTTTATATCAAAAACTTTATTTTTTTTATTATTATTATTTTTTAATTTGCATTCTCGTTTACTTTATATTATTATAGTTATTATTTGTTCTTCTTTACAACTTTAAAATGTTGCAAGTTTCTAATAAAATGCATGTACAAAAATGAATGTCATGTAAGTTTCGGATTCTAAGTTAAATCTCATTTTAATATGTCCTTATAAGTTTTATTATCACGAAATGATATCAGGGACGTTACACTTTTTGTAAACATTAGCGAATGAGAATTAAAGTTAAATAATTATTTCTTTCGTATGTTTATGTGGTAGGATTGTTAAGTTGATTTAGAATTCATGAATATAATTCTGCATTTACGAACATTATTCCTCATGCACAGCTTAAAGTATATTATATGTGTTGGAAATGTATATATTTACAAACATTAAGTCCGATTCAACTCGTTAACGATGAGAATTAAAGTTAAATAATTAATGTTTATGTTTACGTTAAGTATTTAACGGAAAAATGACTAACGACCGATAAATGAAAAGAGAAAGGACTAGAAATGGAAAACTTGGAAAAGTTATGGATTTCATTTGGGCTTGTATACATGGCCGCCATAGGGCCTTCCAAAGCCCTAATTCATAAACTTGTTCCCAAGTTTACCTACTAGATATAAAGAGGGTTAGGTTTTAGGGTTTCATACACTTGCATTGAATTAACCCTAGATCTCCTCTCTCTCTCTCTAGTCTATATTTCGCCGAGCACCCCATTTGTGGGAGTTTGGTTTCGCTTTTTCTTAAACAAGGACTTGTGTTAGATCTAGCAATCGCTTGATTCGTTTGGTTAATTCGTGTACAAGAACGTGGTTGTAAGACATTATTCTTACACCAATAAGTACTTCTTTGTTTTGCTTTGCTCGAGGGTTGTTTTGCTTTGCTCGAGGGATTTGACATTCGAAGAGGTAATGCGTTACGCATACTTTTAGTTAATTAATTTATTTGTTATGATCTTAAGTCTTCCGCTGTGTACTCTTGATGTCTTTATGTTTTATTGTATTTTATATATTATAAACTCAACAGTGGCATCACGAGCCTTGTATAACAAACACATAATTAAAATAAACATGAATGTGTTATTATTTGTATGCTTAGATCTAGGGTTTGCAAAACCTAAACCCTAATTTGGGAGGGGGCTTTTTTATGGTGCCCTAATTAAGGTTTTGTAAACTATTGTTTTAATTGGATTAGAAACCCTAAGATGCATGCAACTTTATGTGTATATGCGTAACTTTGATTTAATTGCATTAATTGTTAAGTGTAATTTTATGTCCATGATAATTATCTCCATGTTTTATCATGGATCTGCTTTTATTGTATGTCTTTCTTGTTTAAGTGATATACACTAATTTTTGATAGATCTAAAATTGGGGAAGACCTCAATAATTATTAATTTAATCAATTATGTGCTATGTGGTATGTATTTAATTTTGACTTGCGCAATCGATGAATCGATGCATGTGGTTCACCTTGTACATAGATGAAAACGGGTGAAAGTCTTAATTAAATATATGCATATTGTCAAATCTAGAATTGGTTATTAATAGGATTTATCAAACCGTTTGCATGTGGCTATTTGATATGCATGACTTTTATTTGTTATGCATTCATTGTTTATTTGTTTATTTTTTATAAATACTTGCTTGTTTGTTATGTGTAACAAGGGTATTTTTACAAGAAAAATAAACTGACCTAAACAATGGTGAAACATGTATTTTTAAGACTAGTAATCATAATCGTTTAATTGATTGATGACTTTGGTACAAATGGTCTAAACGGCTCACCCATGAGAATGAACTAACAAAAGGGGTTTAAAGAAGTGCGCACAATCACATTGAAAGGATGTCTAAGGTTGTGCTTTAGCGCTGCACTGTCCTTCCTGTGAAGTTCGAGTGGAGCTACTTAGTAAGCCATTAAATGTGCAAGCTCATCTTAAGGGCTAATTAGTTTTAATTCCATGCGCCACTTCGGTGGTAATTATCCGAAACACTAAGTGTTTACACTTATGCAAAAGTACGGTATAATGGATGATAATTAACACTAAATTCCTTGATTGGTGAACCCAATACCTCAATTAAAGTTTGATGATGAAAAGCTTATACATTAAAACAAGATATAAATGTTTTAATAAAACTATGCTACAAAGATGAATGCATGACATCTTTGTACATATTTGATTTAACATCAAAACTATCACCCTTTAATTTAAGTTATATGCCATCCAACGAAACGGAAACACCTAAGATTACTTTCTATTTGCGTGAGAACGTGACTTAGATCTTAATCGAAGGGTAAAATGTCCACGGGTCGTGAGAACGGGCATGGACGATTTTGCGCTTTAAGTTGGACAACTCAATTGAGTTAGGCAGTGAGAACTGGCAACTCAAGGCATAAGATGGGATAAAACATGATTACATGGCGATTGATATTGGCTATATGTAAATCCCATAAATCTAGGAATTGCAATTGAATTGGCAATTGAGCAAATGCTCTACCATTTTGTATAAGGTTCATTACTAGCAGATCAACCGACGTAATGAAATTATGACAATTTGGATCCTAGTTTTCAATAAATATTAATTGGTTATATGAATATGAACCTGGGTATTTAATTGTTTATTGAAAAGGAAAATTATCAAAATACTAATTATGGTTTTTGAACTTTTTCTGTAGATGGCTCAATCTGAAAACACTATGAGCTTACTGAGTGCCGCTTTCAAAGATATGATTGGAAGGACAAGTCGACCGCCCTAATTTCAATGATTGGCATCGCTCACTTAGGATCATCCTTCGTGTTGCCAAAAGGGTTGAAATTTTGACTACACCTCTGCCTGATGCTCCTCCCAACACGGCAACCGCTCTTGAACAAGAGGCATATCGTGTTGAATATGAGAAGCACAATGATGTGGCGTGTCTAATGCTTTCGGGGATGTCTGCTCAATTGCAAAAACAATTTGAGCACTATCCACCTATGAGCATGTTAGATGAACTCAAACGTATGTTTGAGAAGCCACCGGCAGTTGAACTGTATGAACTTATTGAAAAGGTTCATAGTTGCAAGCAAGAGGTTGGCAAATCTGTCTCACCACGCCCTAGAGATGAAACATCACTTGGACCAATTGGAGAAGCTCGGCTGTGGTTACTCGAATGATGTATGTGTCGGCCTCATCAATCACTCCCTTCATCAGGATCGGTTTGGTGATTTTGTTCGAAATTTTAACATGCATTGCACGGGGAAGACAGTGAATGAGTTACATGCAATGCTTGTAGAATTCGAGAAGAGATTGCCAAAGAAGGCTCCTACACCTGCTGTACTCGCAATACGGGTGGTAGGGTGATAAGCCTAAGCCGCAAGAAGATAAGAAAGGGAAAGGAAAAGGAAAGGGGAAGCAAGTTGTCATCCCACCAGCTCCTAAGAAGAACCCAGGAAAGAAAAAGGAGAATCCTAAGAAGGATTTAACCTGCCACCACTGCAACTCACCGGGTCACTGGAAGCGGAATTGTCCAGTTTATCTGAATGAGTGCCTTCAGAATAAAAATAAGATGGTGCCTAGCTCATCAGGTATTTTATGTTTGAATTATTTTCTTTTCCTCATAAGCAAAACTCCTGGATATATGATACAGGATGTGGTACTCACATCTGTAATACATCGCAGGGACTTAGAGGGGCAAAGAAGCTGACCTGTGGAGAAAGATACTTGTACGTTGGAAATGGAAAGCGTGCAGCTGTCGAAGCTATAGGGACTTTTGATTTAGTGTTGCCTTCGGGCTTAATTTTAGAACTAAATAATTGTCATTATGCACCCTCCATTGTTAGGGGTGTTATTTCAGTTTCTTTGTTAAAAGATATTGGTTTTGTGCACACTTTTACAAGTTATGGAATTTCAGTTTCTTTAAATAATGTTTTTTACTTTAATGCAATTCCTATTCTTGGTGTGTTTGAAATTGATATGGATGGTTGTATATCCAATGGAAATAATTTGTTGTATAGCATTAGCAATAAGAAGAGCAAGTTGAACTGTGACTCTTCTTATCTTTGGCATTGTCGCCTTGCCCATATTGGCAAGAAACGCATGGAAAAGCTGCAACACGATGGGCTTTTACAAACGGTCAATGATGAATCATTTGAAAAATGCGAATCTTGCATTGTCGGGAAGATGACAAGGAAACCCTTTTCACCACAAGTGGAAAGGGCTTCTGATCTACTTGGATTGATACACACCGATGTGTGTGGTCCACTTAGACATGTGTCAAAACGCAGTGCTTCCTACTTCTTAACCTTTACGGATGATTTCAGTCGTTATGGTTATGTTTATTTACTTAAACATAAACATGAAGTCTTTGAAACATTTAAGGTTTTCAAAAGTGAAGTAGAATTACAACTCGGTAAGAAGATTAAAGCTCTTCGATCCGATAGAGGTGGTGAGTATATAAGTCAAGAGTTCAAAGATTACTTAGTTGAGTGTGGAATTATCCAACAACTCACATCTCCTTATACTCCACAACAAAATGGTGTATCTGAAAGGAGAAATCATACCTTACTTGACATGGTACGATCAATGTTTGAACTTACGACTCTTCCTTTTACTTTTGGGATTATGCCCTTGAAACTGCTATTCGCATTTTGAATATGGTTCCAACAAAGAAGGTTGTTAAAACTCCATATGAAATATGGACTGAAAAAGCTCCCAACTTTTCTTACTTAAAGGTCTGGGGATGTGAAGCGTTTGTTAAACGTGACACACCGATAAGCTCCAAGCCGACTTCATAAGTGTATCTTTGTAGGATACCCTAAGGAAACTATGGGTTACTACTTTTACTACCCCGCTGAGAATAAAGTCTTTGTGGCTAGGTATGGAGATTTCCTTGAAAGGAATCTCATATCTCAAGAACTCAGTGGGAGAGTATATGATTTGGAATATGATCAAGAAGATACAACACCTTTTGAAAATACTAGCCAACTTCAAGAAGAACCTGAAAGCTTAGGTGCTCCTCCTGAAGTTGTTCCCATTCGTAGGTCTGAAAGGACTATACGTGCACCTAACCGTCTATGTCTTAACGTAGAGGTGGAGGAAAATATGGTTGGGGATCTTAATGAACCGCCAACTATAAGGTCGCATGGTGATCCTGAAAAGGATAAATGGCAGATTGCTATGAATGGGGAAATGCAATCCATGAAAGATAATGAAGTTTGGATTGAAGTTGACCTTCCTCCCAATGCAAAATCGTTGGAAGTAAGTGAATCTTCAAGAAGAAAACTGACATGGATGGCAATGTACACACCTACAAGGCTCGTCTAGTGGCTAAAGGTTTTACTCAAACCTATGGCATTGACTACGAGGAGACTTTCTCTCCTGTAGCGGACATAAGAGCTATTAGGATTCTCATAGCTATAGCTGCACACTATGACTATGAGATTTGGCAAATGGATGTCAAAACCGCTTTTCTGAATGGTCGTCTAGATGAAGACATCTATATGGCTCACCGTAAGGGTTTGTGAATCCATTATTTCCCTAACCGTATGCAAGCTTAAGAAGTCCATTTATGGACTGAAGCAAGCATCAAGGCAATGGAATAAAAGATTCGATGGAGAAATCAAAAGTTTTGGATTTACTCAGAATCTTGATGAGCCATGTGTATATCACAAAGCTAGTGGGAGTCATGTTACTTTCCTTGTTCGTATGTCGATGACATATTAATCATAGGAAATCATATACCAAGTCTAAATGAAGTGAAAGCCTATCTTGGTAAATGTTTTTCGATGAAGGACTTAGGGGAAGCAACATACATCCTTGGAATCAAGATCTACAGGGATAGATCAAGGCGACTAATTGGTTTAAGCCAAAGTGCTTACATTGACAAAATATTGAAGAGATTCAATATGCAAAATTCCAAGAAAGGATTTTTGCCAATGCAAGTAAATCATGGTTTGAGCGCCAAGGTACGTGCTTCAACACCTAGCAGAGGTGGCGCGTATAAAGAAAGTTCCTTATGATTCGATGTAGGATCTATCATGTACGCGCACGATGCACAAGGCCCGATGTGGCGTTTGCTCAAAACTTGACCGGTCGGTATCAACAGAATCCGGTGAAATTCACTGATCTGTTAAGCATATTCTAAAGTACCTTAGGGCTACAAGAGATATGTTCATAGTGTATGGAGGAAATCCGTAAGCGAGTCTGTTATGTTACTCGCGATGCATCCCGGAAGTGTGACAAAGATGATACGAAGTCTCAAACGGGTTACATTTTTGTCATCAATGGAGGTGCTGTGGATTGGAAGAGTAAGAAACAGACAACACTTCATGTATGTCTGCTAGAAAGTGAGTACATAGCGGCCTGAGGTCGCCATGGAAGCCGTTTGGATAAGGAAGTTTGTTTCGGGGCTTGATGTTATGCCATCGATTGAAAATCCTATTAAAGTATATTGTGATAATTCAGCTGCAATTACTTTTGCCCATGAACCTGGAGTCATGAAGGGCACCAGACACTATCCTATACAATATCACTATGTTTGAGAGCAAGTCGAGATAGGTGAAATTGAGTTACTCAAAGTTCACATAGATGATAACCTAGCAGATCCGTTAACGAAGGCCTTACCCGGTGAAAAACTTAATCATTTGTCTGATAAGTTTGGACTTCGTTTAGCTAGTAGTTTCATGCCCATCCGTGACTAAGTATTTTAGATAAAAGGATATTGTAAACATTATTATTGAAATGAAATAAAGTATTTTGTTATGTTTATTATTCATTTATTATGATGTTGTCCTATATTTGCATGTTTAAATCCTTGAATAACTTAAGTTATTCTAAATAGTCCGTTGTCAATCAATAACATGGGAATGATATTGAATTAAGACAAATCTGAGTATTAGTTAGAATATACTTGAAAGTATATTGATGCGTAGCATGACTAATTTCAGATGATATTCAATGAATTGAATATAGGACTTATCCCACCACATGATGATACTTTATGGATCTTTGTCATTAAGTATATCATGAATATTTATCCTCCGACTTGAGATACCAGAGATATGTCATGGATGTAGTGCATTTCTGTGAAGCAATCTAACGCTACACGTAACTGGTAGTTATAAGGGTTGTTTTGAGAAGTGTTGCGAAATTTATGAATCCGCTTGTAGTAAAATGGGATTTGTTTCCTTCAAATTTATTTTGAAGTATAATCTTCTTGGGCCCCTCGTAGGATTGTTAAGATGTTTGTATGGCCATACCCAAGGTCTTCTCGGAATATGTTCAAAGAATTGGCAATCTTAATCAATCATATAAACCGAGAAACAGAATAGTTAATTAAGAAATGAGTGAGATCCATATTCTTATTAACATGGTATTAGAAACAAAAAGATGAATATGATGATGAATCATCAAACTTGGTTTTTCTCTAGAAAACCATACACGAGTTGTACCGGGGGCATTGGCGTGTTGCTAGACGCTAACCAATGTCATTTCACGCTTTGTAAACATATCCAAGTGGGAGCTGTTGGAAATGTATATATTTACAAACATGTGAATGTCCGGATTCGAACTCGTGACCACGGATTGCACACATTAGCGAATGAGAATTAAAGTTAAATAATTAATGTTTATGTTTATGATTAATTATTGCACATTAAGTCCGGTTAACGATCGTTAAGTATTTAACGGAAAAATGACTAACGACCGTTAAATGAAAAGAGAAGGACTAGAAATGGAAAACTTGGAAAAGTTATGGATTTCCTTTGGGCTTGTATACATGGCCGGCCATAGGGGCCTTTCCAAAGCCCTAATTCATAAACTTGTTCCCTAAGTTTACCTACTAGTATATAAAGAGGGTTAGGTTCTAGGGTTTCATACACTTGTGCATTGAATTAACCCTAGATCTCTCCTCTCCTCTCTAGTCTATATTTGGCCGAGCACCCCATTTGTAAGGGAGTTTGGTTTCGTTTTTCTTAAACGAGGACTTGTGTTAGATCTATCAATCGCTTGATTCGTTTGGTTAATTCGTGTGTACAAGAACGTGGTTGTAAGACATTATTCTTACACCAATAAGTACTTCTTTGTTTTGCTTTGCTCGAGGGTTGTTTTGCTTTGCTCGAGGGATTTGACATTCGCAAGAGGTACGTTACGCATACTTTCAGTTAATTAATTTATTTGTTATGATCTTAAGTCTTCCGCTGTGTACTCTTGATGTCTTTATGTTTTATTGTATTTTATATATTATAAACTCAACAATATGTTGAAAATGGAGTTTATGCATGTGAGATATAAAGTATCATTGTGAGGTGATTTGTTTAAAGCTATAAAAGAACTGATTGAGTTTGACCCACATTGATGAATAAGCAAACTCCCAGATGTGTTTATATAATGTTGTTGCAATAAGAATATGTCTATTATGATGGCTTAGTTGAATATAAATATTACAACTTTGCCACATCATGGACATACCTTCATTGCAAAAAACATCTTTTTTCGTATTATAATGTGTAAATGGGCTGTCATACGTTACGGTGGAGCCAATTTATGTTGTGGTGTCGCACGTTGTGGTGAGCCAATTTATGTTTAAATTGTTTTCAATACATGACGTCTTGTATTGTATTTTTGTATTTAACATGTATTTATTGATATTATAAATCCAAGCGCGAAGCTTTAGATTATTTCGAGCACCCTCAACGCTCGGTCAGAATTTTAAGATTCAAGCAATAATTTCTAGTAAATCAGTAAAATGTAGCTTGCAGTGTTGTTGTCGATAGCGAGTTCTTTTGGTGAGTGGAAGCTCGCGAATTGTCGCTTGTTTCAAAGAATTGTAACAACTCTAAAAAAATGATTGTCCTAAAAATTTGAATGAGATATGAGACAACCAAGAATGCATTTGCTAAGGTGTCTGGCAGTTTGTTTTTGTTTCGGTTACGGTCTTGGTGACTGTGGTGGTGGTGGTGGGATATGGTGGTTTGCAGTGTGGCAGTGGTGGAGTTGTTGATGTGTTGTGGTGATAGATGAACATGGTGGTGGTTAGGCTTTTTGAATCTTAAGAATATGAACTCATAAGTTAAATATAAGACACTACTAAAGAGTAGGCAAGGGTTCATGCTTTGTCAACTACGCTTTAAAACATAATATCACTTTGTAATAACTCATATACAACAGTTAACCTCATTTCACTGAATTGATTTGGTCATATGTGCATGGAGGACATCACTTCATTATTGAGGCTTCGATGGAGTTGGAGTTGGAGTTGATGGTGGTTTAATATCTGGATTCTACATTCAAATTTCCACCGTTATATATCTAAGTGGTTCACATTTTATGTCTAAGTGGTTAAATGGATAAACTCCGAAAGTTAATAAAAGTAAAATATCAATACATACTAACACACAATTTCTTGTTTCCAGTCTTTTCAAGAATTTGTTGATGTGTTAATGATGGTTGAGGTAAGTCGTTTTCTGCCTAGTTCGCTCATACATACCTTCTAGTCAAAATGGATGCATCGCATGTTGGTGAATAAAAGCGTTTTTACCAACTTCAAACACAAATACCAGACTTGTGTGATTAGTATATATTATTGAGTATCGTTTTTCTCGATGAGAGCTATGTAAAGTATTATCACATGTCAAATTGGAGCTTATGTATGTGAGATATAAAGTCTCGGAGTGAGGTGTTTAGAACAAAGCTACGAAAAAAAAAGTTGAGTTTGTCCCACATTGATGGAAAAAAAAGAAACTCGTAGTGTAATGTTGTTGCAATAAAATTGATGACGTATATTCCGTATTCGGGTCATGAACCCGACCAACAAACGCTACTAGCAACTGAGCCCAGTACGAATGGGCTAACCCGGTAACGGTTTGGGCTCACGAAGGCCCAAACCCAAAGTTATTTATGGTTTTGGATATCGGATATCTCTTATGAGATATGCATTGATTGACCGACTTAGGCGGGATACGTCGAAGGTTGGGGAACACGAAACCAACAAGGATTTCGTGTGTATATAAGGGGCATCTCGGCCCTCGTTAAAGGTACGATCTTAAAACCTAACTCTCTACTAAACCCTAAAACCGATTAATTACTCTCACGCCGGAGGATAATCGTGGGAGACAATCCCACGATAAGCCTAACGGTGTTTTCTTACTTAGTGCTGTGTCTCAAGCATCAAGAACTAATTGATACGAGAACCGAGTCCAAACAAGGAACGCCCAACTTTTGTATCAACAAGTGACGCCATCCGTGGGACCAATCACTAAGAACTAGAATGACAAAGCAAGGAAACCTAAGCCAGCGATCTCATAGTTACCTACAAGGGAAGAAGCAAAAAGCGGATCACCTCTAAGCAAGCCTCGGAACAACTAGTGCGACTAGAAACCAAGGGTCGCCCGATCCGGTCTTCCCGACGGTGGAACCACGCAGGGGACAACCCATGCCACCACAACAACAACCGTAGAAGATCCACTGCACCCTCTTTACCACTCCCCAATCGGTGCGTAAAAGGACCTCACAAAAACGCCGGGCGCTTCTAAAACAGGGTCCGGATGTGGAAGCAGACACCCTCGCGCTAGAAGGAGTCGCGCCTGAACTAGCGCCAAATGACTTCGTGTCTCAAAACTATGAAACCTTGGCCGCCTCATGCAAGAGGAGGCGAAAAGAGGTCGAGTCGAGCTGCGGCACGACTAAACTTCGACACGGAGTACGAGACATCCCCATCGCGTCATCAGAAGGAGAGGCGCGGGAAGGATAGCCGCCGCCCCGGTGTTTACCGTGATCGAGGAGAGTTGAGAACGATGAAGCGGTGACCGACCGCAATATCCGGAAGAACACGAAGAGGACGGACGACGCATCCAATGTCCACACTAGGCTTGGTAGCCAGAGGTCCATGACAGACTTGGACGGCGGCCCCCAAGTAAAAGCTCTTCAAGCTCGGATTCCGAGGGATCGGTAAGCGCCGAAAGATAGGAGGCTCGCCTCCGGTGATTCCTCGGACAACGAAGACAAATAACAGACACGGAAGTCCAGGGAAGATATCGCGACCAGGAGGAGGTAGATATGTCTCTTCCTTGGCGCCGCCAAAAGGTGGATGCGTTCACTCGGCGCATCAACGATTTCTCAGAAGATAAGAGAAGACGCATGCCCGCAAATGTGAAAACCTACGATGGAACAGGTGATCCGGACGATCACCTAAAAATTTTCGAATCAGCTGCTACCATCGAAAATTGGCCACAACCTGTATGGTGCCACATGTTCAATTCCACATTTGTGGGAAATGCCGAAATCGGTTGAAGCTTCCACGCGAAGCATCGATGGCTTTAAAGAGTTGCGAAAGGCATTTCGCCTGAACTTCACTCAAAGGAAGAAGTGCGCCAAAAACCCGTCGAACTTGCGTGGTAAAACAGGGGAATCTACAAGCACTTATGTGGAGGGCTACAAAGATGAGTGCATACATGTCAAGGCATGCCCAGAAATACTAAAGATCTCAGGGTTCATGAACGGGATCAATAACCCATAATTCATCAAAAGGTTGAACGACAAGGTCCCCTAAACCTTTGATGAACTTATGAAACGCACAAGGTCCTTTATCCAAGGAGAAGTTGTCGCGGCGGACAGCAAGAAAGGCTACTTAAACTATAGGTCACAAGAACAGCCTAGGAGACAATCCATTGACCAGAGTAGCAAGCCAACAAGAACTACCGCGACTGGGGAGCGGGCGAGATAATGACAAATATACCCCGCTAACCAAGACTCCAAAGGAGATATTCACACGAAGCGCGAACTTCCCGAGGCCCCACCAATGCGCACCTAAGAGCGTGGGGAACGGATACTGCGACTATCATGGACAAAAGGGCCACACCACCAATGAGTGTGTCCAATTGCGCCAACTAATTGATAAGCTAGTAAAAGAAGGCAGATTGGACCATTTAGTTAAGAACATCAAGGAATGGAAAGATAAGCAAAAGACTGAGAACAAGAAAGAAACACCCAAAGATAAGGCTGATACCATCTACATGATACAATCATGGCAGCGAATGACTAGGCGTAAGATCGCCAAAAATTTTCCGCGGAAGCAAATCTCCTTCCCCACTTTGGTCGCGGACAACGCAGTGGTAGAACCGCTTACCATTGAAATTAACGCAGGGGGTCACGATATCCACCACATGTATGTTGATAGAGGAGCATCCGCAAACATAATGTATAAACATTGTTTCAAGCGCATCGCGACCGAGATACGGTCAGTTGAGCCCGACCATGGCGTCGACCGGTTTTACAGAGAAAAGATATGGCCGATGGGGTAAATACGCCTACTAGTCAATGTTGGTAATAAGGAACACTCCACAACCGATGAATTTTATGGTGATCAAATCCCGCCATACAATGGCATTATTGGAAGACCAGGATATCGCCTTGCACGCTTGAGCATCGCCTACAACACATGGGATGCTCAAATTCCCTGTGGAGGGAGGCATTGTTACTCTCTACAATACCACCGTACCACCTAGAGAATGTAATACGATTACATGTGAGACGGCACACATTTCATAACGGCCGTAACTAAAGTATCAAACCCGAGGGTCGCAATTCATCCCGATTACCGAGCAAGAAGTATCGACGGGGATCATTGTCGATAACAGTATGTACCGTGTGCGACTCTTGCAAAAGAATCGGATATCTTTGCATGGGAACCAAAGCACATGACCGGTACCACGCGATTACTGAAACACAAGTTGAGAATCCGACAAGGAAACTCCCCAAGACGATAGAAGAAGCGCGGCCAGGCTCCAGAGCGCGCACAAGAAATTCTAGCAGAAGTACATAAACTTGTGGATGCAGGCATCATGCGAGAAGTCTATTACCATGATTGGATTTCCAACCCAGTGATGGTCAAGAAGAGTGACGGTAGTTGGCGGATGTGCGTGGACTTCACGGATTTCAACAAAGCATGTCCACAAGACTGCTACCTACTACCAGAGATAGACTCGAAGATAGAATCTTTGTGTGGATACCTACTTAAATGCTTCTTGGACGCATACAAAGGATACCACCAAATACAGATGGCTAAAGAAGATGAAGAAAAAACGACCTTCCATATAAGCCAAGGCGTCTATTGTTATTCTAAGATGCCCTTTGGCTTGAAGAACGCAGCGCCACCTACCGTGAATTGGTAGATAACGCATTTGAAAAACAGGTGGCCGCAACCTAGAGGTTTACGCTTGACGACCTTGTCATAAAAGCCATACTGAGGACGAATTGGTGCGCGATATTGAAGAGACATTTAAGACACTACGAGAGATCAACATGAACTTAAATCCTAAGAAATGCACCTTTGCCTGTAAGGCATGTTCACGGGATATTTGATAGAGCCCGATGGCATTAAACCATGTCCGAAAAACGAAGGTCGCCATCCAACTTCCTCACCGCATGTTGAAAGAAGTCCGGTCTTTGAATAGAAAACTAGCGGTTTGAACAGATTCTTATCCAAATCGGCAGATAAGTCACTCCCCTCTTCAAAACGCCAAGAAGTGTACAAAAAGGGAGATTTTCACCGGACTACGGAGGCGAATAAGCTTTTATACAGCTTAAACAACACCTAGCGCGCTCCCACGCTAGTCGCTCCGCCCAGGGGAAGAATTAATTATGTACTTGTCTGCGACTCATGGAGCGTACCAACAATGGTACCGACGGATAGGAATTCAAGACAAACACCGTATATTTTATAAGCAAGGCGTATTGCCCTGGAGCGCATCGACGCCTTCGGCAGTACGGCGCACATCGAGGTTTGAACTTGGGATCGGCATACTATATCTGCGTTCATTTCTACAACCATGGCTTCGATGTGTCGGACCCCTTCAAGCATTACTTAACCCGAGATCCACGCCGGTTCATGTAGCATGCACTCGGGACCACGGTCCGTTGTGGCGCTTTACGGTCGATACTACGGCCTATGATGCACCGTGGCGCTACGGGACTTTATAAGAAAGTGCGCGCCAAGTTCACGCATCCATTCCACGCCAACCACGACAGGAACTAACACCTATTACGTCACCATGGCCATTCTATAAATGGGGTATCGACATTGCCCCTTCCTCGCTTGCGGCAGGGGATTGAAATTCCTTATAGTGGCTGTAGACTATTTCACCAAGTGGATTGAAGCAAAGGCGGTCACGACGATCACAGGAAATCACGTAAAATGGTTTGTTTGGGAAAATATCATATGCCGTTTCGGATTACCTAGGGAAATCATCTCGGAGAACGGAAAACAATTCTGTGACAACCCTTTCAAGGAATGGTGCGAAAAACTAAATGTTGCACAGCACTTCGCGTCGGTTAAACACCCACAAACCAATGGTTTAGTCGAGCGTGCAAATCGAAGTCTGGGCGAAGGAATTAAAGCGCGCTTAGACTAACACAAAGGAAGGTGGGTGGAGGTTTTATCGCATGTCTTGTGGGCGCACCGCACGACAATCAAAATCAAAGACGGAGACACTCCCTTTTCTCTCGTCTATGGGACAGAAGCCGTCATACCAGCCGAAATTGGGATGCCAACTATTTGTACTACCGAAGTTAATGTTACAACCAATGACGATGAATGGCGCATTGACTTGGATCTGCTGGAAGAAAGGCGTGAACGCGCAGCTATATGCGAGGCGAGAGCTAAGTCAAAAATGAAAGGATACTATGACGCTAAGGTTCGAAGCACCTCATTCAGACCAGGCGACTTTTTATATCGCGCTAATGATGCGAGCCATGCAGAAGATACCGGAAAACTTGGACCAAAGTGGGAAGGACCTTATGAGGTCATTAAAGCATTAGGAAAGGGCGCGTACAAGCTGCGTGACATGGATGGTCGTGAGCTACCACGCATGGAACATCTGCAATCTCAAACGATGTTATATCTAGGAACGCCACGTACCAAATAAGACAAACCACCAGCACTTTAGTATAGTGCTCAATAAATATCCGTGTATTTACATTCTGTTTTATTTAGGCAAATGTCTTTTTCTTTTTACAAAAAATTGCAAGTATTAATAAAACGTCGCGGTTTCTAGCTAACTCCGCGACACATTTCAATTTGTTATTTACATCTTATTTATATCTTAACATTGTTGTTATCTTTTGCCTACATGGCGTGCATGCACTTAATAAACCCACGATGGTCACAAGATGAGTAAACCTACTAAATAACTCGTTGAGTAAGAGGGTTGCTAACCCATCAACATCGGATCATGCATCCTTGTTAAACACCTTATTTTCAAGACGTTGGAATAAGTTCAATGCGCATTCCACGATGGATGCGCAACAATGCATACTGTGCGCATTTAACAAACTAGGAATCAAGACTCTTGACTCCTTAATATGATATTTATAGTACGCTGCATATCAAACCATACACGATTATGATACAAGTACTTAGAAATTATGTTTCAAGTATGTTAGATCATGACTTTCATACATGATTATGGACTTCATATATTCTTCGCGCTTATACAACTGTTTGATTCTTAGACAACGAGAACGTTTTTCATGCAAAGACGGATAGCTAAGTACAAAAATTATAAGTCGCAACCACATTCAGATCAACACACCTTCAACAATTTTATTAAGGACCACGAGTTTTTACAAAAGGATATTTACAAAGAGGCTATAACCTATATACTACTACAATGCCTAAGAGATGAGCTCTCCACATGGCTTGCAGCGTCCGTAGCCTCCTTCAGTTTCTTCAACAAATCAGAATCCTGGCACGATACCGTGGCAACACTAACAGGTACCCCGTTAGATCTAGGGAGATGCGCTGTGCCAAGACCACACATAATGGCTTTCCCCTTTATGCCCTTCTTCTTTGCAAGCCTCATAGCATGGGCTTCTAAGGATTCCTTCAAAGGAATTTCTTTATCAAGCGCAAAAGGGTTTAGGATGTCGCGGGGGCGAGCAAAGATAGGCACCTGCAGTTGTGACTCATCAGGCTTCAAAATAACGTCGCGCTCAAGCCATCAAGACGGTGGCGGGCCAAGGTTAATCCCTCCATAATCACACATATGGGATAATCTTGGTCGCGCTCCAACTGAGCGATCTGAGGAAGCTCCAATATTTTCATCTTTTTCATCGCAGCAACAAGATCCTCATAGGCATGCTCATTGTACCTGGAACCGCGGCGCGTGCACTTTCAAAAGGCCACCCTCATGAAGCTCCTCTATGGCCTCCGCCTTACCACGCGCCAACTCGCACTGCACAACACTCCCGAAGGCGTCCGTTACCTCTCGGGACTCCAAAGTGTTGAGCGCAGCAAGGCGCAAACCACGGCTGATGAGCCACCTTCGCCAAGAATGGTGGAAACAAGGCGAGGATACTGACTCTTCATCGTACTCAATCGCGAGCTTGCGGTTTCATCTCCTGCTCCTTCAAAGATTCCATCCACGGTTGCCGCATCGAAACTCTCCCAACCAAGAGAAGTGTTCATTCTTCCCTCCTCCAAATACTTAACACGCAAAGAGGCCTTGTAATCCTCCAATGCGACACGCTCCCGCCCACTTGATCGCAATGACATCTTTTCTCCAGCAAGTTTCGAGAATAAGAGCTCGCCGCTTCTATCTCACCGAGCACCGCCAAATGTGCCTCCAAAGAACGCAATCTGTTTGTCCTTATGCCCACTCTGGCTACTCTCCCAACATATCTTGACTTTAGTCTTGCGACCAATGTAGTCAAGTGTGAGCAGCAGCCAAACCAAGCTCCTCAACAAGTTGGTCCATTGGCACATCTCCAGATGCCAATGGATCGGCGCCTTGGTCCTCTGGCACAGGAGGGTCAGTGCGAATAGGACTCTCCTTGGGTGGCGACCCCACAAAATGCCCAGCAGTACTCCCAGCAGTTCCAACACTGCACGCAAACAAAGAAATTTTATGATTATTTTATAAAACAAATAAGGATGCAATAAGTGTTTCGGCGACAATACTTACTTGGGAGGAGCAGTCTCAGTTACGTGGAGGGGCGATGATTCATCTGATGATGACTCCACGTCCATGAATGACAGGCGCCATCCTTCGGTAGAACTTTGGGTATAGAAGCGAAACGCCACGGAACACCGCCTCATCAACCCGAAGAATTTTTCTCTCCGGTTCCCTAAGCTGCGTCTAGTTTATCGGTGTAACATTGCAAAGCCTCCTCGGCTTAGCAAACGAAACCCACCCGTTTGACCACGTAGTATGGTAAAACGCGCGGAAGAGATAGATAGTGGGGTTAATCGCCAACAAACGACAATTAACCTCGTAGTTGGTTATTTTTGCTGAACCTATACAGTGCAGTTGGGATATGTGTAAGCGATAGTAATTTAATACGTCGCACAAGAATAAAGAGATGGGCACACATTGATTCGCGAATTCGAAAAAACGTATGTATACCCCCACTTTCCCTTCCGGGAAATCTGCTATCGATGCCTGCGCAGCCGGAACTACCGGATGTAGCGCAAGCGGGATATAATAATCCAAGGTGAACTCACGAAGTTCATCCTCGGTCATTTCGGATGCAAAATCAGTTAATCCACGAACCATAATCAGGTTTAGAATGCGCACGCGCGGTTACCTTTAAACGTTTGTGGTTTTCTTGGTGGATATTTCAAGCTTTTCAACAATGGTGGAAATGTTTTTTTTTACTGTGATAAACACAGTAAAAGGGAGGCGGTTGCTTATATAGGGTTTCACACTCATGTGATACTCGACACGTGGATCCTACTTTCTCTAAAGGTGTGGATGGGAATTGCTGACGTGGCACACTTTCCATTCCCTTTCCCACGTTTTACGAGGTATGTATTTGACATATTTTGAATAGATTCACCTTGTATTCTTTAAGGCGGGAAACCTTTTTAGCTTCTTCGCTACGCCATGAAGAATATATGGGCTCTTATTAGTCTAGCATCCGCGGGTCTCACCCTGCGCATACTAGACTGGGGGGACATGATGACGTATAGTCCGTATTCGGGTCATGAACCCGACCAACAAACGCTACTAGCAACTGAGCCCAAGATAATGGGCTAACCCGGTAACAGTTTGGGCTCACGAAGGCCCAAACCCAAAGTTATTTATGGTTTTGGATATCGGATATCTCTTATGAGATATGCATTAATTGGCCGACTTAGGCGGGATACGCCGAAGGTTGGGGAACACGAAACCAACAAGGATTTTGTGTGTATATAAGGGGCATCTCGGCCCTCATTAAAGGTACGATCTTAAAACCTAACTCTCTACTAAACCCTAAAATTGATTACTTACTCTCACGCCGGAGGATAATCGTGGGAGACAATCCCACGATAAGCCCAACGGTGTTTTCTGTTTACTTAGTGCGCAGGTCTCAAGCATCAAGGTCTAATTGATACGGAACCGAGTCCAAACAGGAACGCCCAACTTTGGTATCAACAAGTGGCGCCATCCGTGGGACCAATCACTAAGAACTAGAATGACAAAGCAAGGAAACCTAAGCCAGTGATCGCATAGTGACCTACAAGGAAGAAGCGAAAAAGCGGATCCTCTAAGCAAGCCTCGGAACAACCGCGACTAGAAACCAAGGGTCAGGGCCCGATCTGGTCTTCCCGACGGTGGAACCACGCGACGGGACAACCCATGCCACCACAACAACAACCAGCGTAGAAGATCCACTGCGCACCCTCTTTACCACTCCCCTGCAATCGGTGCGAAAAAGGACCTCATTAAAAGCGCCGGCGCCTCTCGAAACAGGGTCCAGGATGTGGAAAGCAGACACCCTCACGCTAGAGGAGTGGCGCTGAACTAGCGCCGGTGACTTCGTGTCTCAAAACTACGAAACCTTGGCGCCTCATGCAAAAGGGGCGAAAAAGAGGTCGAAGTCGAGCCTGCAGACCGACTAAACTTTGACACGGAGTAAGACATCCCCATCAGCGTTATCGTAAGGAGAGGCGGGAAGGATAGCCGCCGCGGTGTTTACCGTGATCGGGAGGAGAGTTGAGAACGATGAAGCGGTGACCTCGCAATATCTGGAAGAACACGAAGAGGACGGACGACGTACCAATATCCACACTAGGCTTGGTAGCCGCAGGGTCCATGACAGACTTGGACGACGGCGCTCCCCAAGTAAAAGCTGTCACACCCCCAAATTACCTGTTTTGCAGCGGAATGGAATTCCTGGGGATTGACTGTCATAGCATCACAATCACAAGTTATATTGAACGACCTAAAGTGTCGTTTGGAAAATACATCGTTTGTTTTAATAAAATAATCAGAGTTTACAAAGTAGGTCCCAAATGAAAATCAATTTGTGCGGAAATAAGTTTGTTACAATACAAACGATGTTTTAAAGTAAGTAAAACCCAAGTGAGACGCGTCGTCACCACGACTCCATGAGGTGTCCAAATGCATGCCATGAAGTGTATGCCTTAGATACCTGAGATAAAACATGCTAAAAGTGTCAACACAAAGGTTGAGTGAGTTCATAGAGTTTGAGTTGAAATGTAAAGCCTTTAGAAATCGTTTATGCCACAAAGGCATTGCAAATCGTTGAAATGTAAAGATTTTCAAAATCGTTTATGTAGCAAAGGCATTGTAAATCCACTCAGTTCCAAGTCCCGCCCATACAAAACTTACAACCTGTGTGTTCACAACCCACTGCCGGAATGTGTGTAGTTTATGTTCCAAACATATGATGTCAAATGAATTCACCATAGTACCTAACTTCGACGTGAAACGATAGCACTTAATAAATAGCACTTAACTCGACGTAGAACAATAGCACATAATCCATAGCACTTAACTCAATTTATTTAGTCAACTGATTTAGAAGCGTTATACTTACGTGAATTAAGCACGCAAAACAAGAACAATTTAGATAGTATAACCTTTGATTTAGAAACAATGGTAATCATGATAGATTTTAACCTTAAAAATCTAAAGTACTTGTGAAAAAATAATTGAGCATGTATCTCCCCCAAAACAGTTATGAAAACAAGTAAAAGCAGGGGCTACGAAACTCACTTGGTAAACTGACGAGATGACAAGAGTGAGTACACTGAGGTATAACGTGAATCTCGAAAATGACCTAATATCAATGATATGATATGTCATGAGTTGCAATGTAATGTTATGCATGCACTTGATATGTTATTTATACCATTTACGAGTTTTGAAAATATTACTCGACGTCGAAAAATACACTTTTGACGCCTTGACCAAACAAAAATCACTTTACATGTTTTTACGTCAAAATGTCATCCTATAATGGTTTTATAATGATTTTTGGTGAAATTACCCTTTTTCGTCGCAAAACAATGTCGTCGGAAGAATCATGAAATTACCAAAAATGGCTCCGGAAAAACAGTCGTAAAACAGTGTACGTCGACCTTTAGAGAACGAACTCGATGGTTTTGGAAAGTTTGTATCGATATCTAAAAGTTTCAGTTCAGGAGTTTTCGTCCAAAAGGTCTCGAACATAAAGATAATAAGGGTTAAAGTTGGTGGTTTTTGGCCAATGGTGTGCAGAAAATTAGTTACGGCAAGTTTATGAAAAAGTGCATATCTTTGTCGTTTCAAATCCGTTTTCTATGTTTAATATGTCCTTAGCTTCGTATTGAAGTAAACTAATATATTTTTGAGAAGTCGAAATAATTTGTGAAGCTTAAGGCTCGTTTTTGACCCGAAAACACTAAAAACATGTTGCTGAAAATTCTGAAAATTATATTTTCCGTCGTCAAACTTGTAAAATCCATAACTTCTTCGTTATAAGTCCGTTTTTATCCGTTCAAGCGGCCACGGATTCGTTTTAAAGTATATTTTCTAAAAATCAAGGCCAAAGTGTCGTGCCTACTGTCGGATTTTCCAGAAAAATGAAACAAGGACAGAACACAAAAATATACTTATCGAAAATAGTTTTTCTCGGACAAAACCTATTCTAATCCCTTCAAATCAACTCCAAAACTAATCTAATCCTACCATACACCTTCTTAGGGTGTCATGGGTTCCTAATCACCATCAAGACCAACCAATACCATGGGAATATTTATAGGATGACCAATATGTATATATAACTTCTAAAATCATGAAATAAATGGTATAAATCACATATCATGCATATAAGCTCCAAAAATGAAAAGAAACATATGAAAATGAAAAGGAAACTTGAAAATGATAAAAACAAGCTTACAAGTGATAGTGATGAGGTGAAAGTAACAGGGATTAAACTTAAATACTCTTGGTTTTTATTTCAAAACCTTATATAGAGTATACACTAGATTGTTATAACACTTGATCTTGCAAAAATTTTGATCCCTTGAAGCTCTTGGATGTAGAACCGGTTATGGAAGACCCAAAGAAAGGAGAGAAAGTTTTTATTTAGCTAATACTTGTAGAAAATGGGAAATGAGAAATGAATGAGGTAATAATAATAGAGTAGACTTTATATTTTGTGTAAAGACAATATCAATCAAGGACCATGCATCCATAAATGTTACCCCCCCCCCTAGTGGCCGGTTTTGGGGGACTTTGTCCACAATATATATTATTTTTTTTTTTTAAAATGTATTACTTGTATATTTTGTATAAACTTTGATAAAAAGTGTAAGTAATTTGTAGAAACTTGCAACTTGTAGGATAAATGGAAATTTTGGTACAAGTGAGTTTTTAATAAGTCAAAATAGATTGTATTGAGTTAATAAAAATTGTAAAAATACATTCCTTGTGAAATTTGGGTGATAAAATAATTATCGTACCATTTTTAAGAAAAACGACGTAATAATTAAATTTTAACGATTAAAGTATCAAATAAATTTGAAATACTAGGAAAACTAAAAATATAGTTTTTATGAACTAAATGTAAGTTTAAAAATACCTCGGGATCATTTTTGAAAGTAATGGATTAAATATTAAAAATAATAACTCACGCAATAAAGATTATTAAATATAAAAATTTACGCGTTGAAGGTGAAATGAAATGTCGTGAATGTACTAATGAGATGCACATGATGTCAACGGAATGTAGACTAATCTTAGTCCATATGAAATGTACGTGATGTCATGATCATGAATTCGCCGCTAAACCTCCAAGGTTACGCGAATTTGAAACAAGTAAACCAAGTTTACTATAAATGTTGAAATAATAAGACATGAACTGTGACGAGAAATGACCTGAAAGTACGGATTGTCACATTCGCCCATCCAAAAAGAAATTCAGTCCCTGAATTCGGTCGTTGTTAGGTCTAACGGGTTTAGGGTTTGGCGTGGCAAACTTTCCCATTCCCGAGCAAAATCCTCAAAAGACTTTTTGGTAACCGATTTTTACTTAATCTCACAACTCATCAAACAAGAACTGTCATGAGATTAGGCTAAATCGGTTTAGGTAACAACTTGTTTCTAGCTCGATCTTTGCAACTCATCAAACAAGAACTGTCACGCGGATCAAACTGGAAACAAGTGGTTTGAAGAAAATCTTTTGAAAATTTGGCTCGATTACGGAATTGCTTACACATATAAGCCTACCACTCCCTTCATTGCATGATTCTTCCTGAATTAGACATAGGTGATCAGGCTATGTATAATTTAGGAGTAACTATGCAATGCTTGGACTAATCGACTCATATGTTATTTGGTGTTGAATCAACTGATGCTAAAATTGTGATGAACATCGAGGAGAGAAGACATGGAGAAGTGTCGCTAAAATGATAGTTAAAGCAAAAAGAATTAAAATCCTCGTAAATGATATCGAATCGAAAGGAAATAAAGTACGATAGATGAGAATATTTTACAACGGGTAGTTTAGCAAAAGTAGTACATCTTAGGTTATAAAGTTTCGAATACGATGAAAGACATAAACTTAGTACAACGTAATACAATAGGAGAACTAAGACTGCTAGTTTCCGAACTTCTTGATCTTCCGTCGTTGATACCTTGTCGAGCTCCTTCTAACATATATACATTCCCATGAGCACCTTCGACTTGTTGACCTTGGTTTTGAGGACATTGGTTCCGATAGTGTCCTTGTTCCCCACATCCGAAGCACGTAACTATGGTCTTGCCCTTGCAGTCCTTAGCAAGGTGTCCTACTTTGTGACAGCTAAAACATATACCACATGGACCATTATGATGTAGCGTGCATTGGTGGCATCGTGGTAAGTTTCCTGCATAAGCTCTTCCCCTTGTTGGTGCCGCAACATAGACCCTGGCGACTTCTTGTCTTCTATTATGTTGTTGGTGATGGTTAGTGTTATGGTTTTGGTTGTCGTTATCATAACCTTCCGGTCATTTTCCACTTTCTTTTGTTGTTGTTGGTTTGGTTATCGTTGTTGTTGTTGTTTTGGTTATTGTTGTAATTGGTGTAGTTGTTGGGGTTGTTGTTGTTTTGGTTGGTGTTGGTGTACTTGCCTCTCTTCACTACTTGGGCCATGAGCTTTTGAGTCAATCGAATAGCTTCCTCAATCGTTTCTTGGGGTCAAGAAGTCACATCGCCTTGAATAATCTCGGAAGTCCGTCAATGAAAGCCTCCAGTAGCTTCTCATTATCCGAAACCATAGATGGGCATAACACGGCCAATTCTTGGAATCTCCGGATGTAAGTGTCGATATCATACCCAATAGTTTTTAGTTCATAGAACTCCGTCTCCAACTTTTTCACTTCCGTTCGAGGACAAAACTTCTTAGTCACCAAACCTTTAAATTGCTCCCAAGTGAGCTTGAAAGCATTCTCCATTCCAATCGGTTGAGCATAAGAATTCCACCAAGACAATGCTCCATCGAGTAATGTGCTCGTAGCAAACTTAACCTTATCGTTATCAGGACAGGTTACAAAGCAAAACACCGATTCCAATTTTTCAAACCATCGAACCATGGTCGTAGCTCCCGGTACCTCGAAACTTAGGGGGATCTCCACTCTTGAAATCCTTGTAAGAACAGCTCTTAACTCCGGATCCTCCTGCATTTCCAGTAGCAGCAGCAAGCCTAGCGGCTTCAAGCAGAACAGCGGCATTGTTTCCCTTTCAATCCTTAATGCCTCGGCTACACTATCACATACCAACTTTTGAATTTCCGCTTGAGTCATTCAGGTGTAGCTTTCTTGATTGCCATATCTTCTTCAAAACAAGAGGAAGTGTGAGACGTAGCAAAATCCGATGTTAATAATAAGCGCTTCAAAGAAATGTGATAAGAAACGATAAGTTTAAGGTTATGTTTCAAAAATGATCGTCGGTTTCCGAAAAGATGGGTTATGAGGTGTTGTGAGTGCTTCAATGTATGATGGTTTAGAGACTTAATGTGTGAATAAAGTGTAACTCGACATGTTAGTGGTGAAACAAGGAGTGAGAGTGACTTTGCCCTATATAAAGATTCATCTCGGCATTTGACGTTATCGGTGACGAATCGGCTGATATAAAAATTGTGATAGGGAATGACAAGGAATTCTCCACGTTAGAGTATGAGGAAAAGATAATGGGATAGGAATTTAAAGGCATCCATGTGACAATCGATGTGAAATGAAAGTGAATAACTCGAAAAATGTACGTATAAACCGCATGTAAAGTGAACGTGCACTTATGATGAAATGATGAGATGCTATGATGATGTAGTTATAGTCTAGGGTCAATGATGCAACCTAGTTCTCTATAATCAAGCTCGATGCCAATCTGTCACACCCCAAATTACTTTTTGCAAATGAATGGAATTCCTGACGGTTGACTGTCATAGCATCACAATCACAGTTATATTGAACGACCTAAAGTGTCGTTTGGAAAATACATCGTTTGTTTTAATAAAATAATCAGAGTTTACAAAGTAGGTCCCAAATGAAAATCAATTTGTGCGGAAATAAGTTTGTTACAATACAAACGATGTTTTAAAGTAAGTAAAACCCAAGTGAGACGCGTCGTCACCACGACTCCATGAGGTGTCCAAATGCATGCCATGAAGTGTATGCCTTAGATACCTGAGATAAAACATGCTAAAAGTGTCAACACAAAGGTTGAGTGAGTTCATAGAGTTTGAGTTGAAATGTAAAGCCTTTAGAAATCGTTTATGCCACAAAGGCATTGCAAATCGTTGAAATGTAAAGATTTTCAAAATCGTTTATGTAGCAAAGGCATTATAAATCCACTCAGTTCCAAGTCCCGCCCATACAAAACTTGCAACCTGTGTGTTCACAACCCACTGCCGGAATGTGTGTAGTTTATGTTCCAAACATATGATGTCAAATGAATTCACCATAGTACCTAACTTCGGCGTGAGAACGATAGCACTTAATCAATAGCACTTAACTTCGGCGTAGAACAATAGCACACAATCCATAGCACTTAACTCAATTTATCAGTAGTCAACTGATTTAGAACGTTATCCGACGTAGTACCGTAGCACGCAAACAAGAACAATTTATATAGTATAACCTTTGATTTAGAAACAATGGTAATCATGATAGATTTTAACCTTAAAAATCTAAAGTACTTGTGAAAAAATAATTGAGCATGTATCTCCCCCAAAACAGTTATGAAAACAAGTAAAAGCAGGGGCTACGAAACTCACTTGGTAAACTGACGAGATGACAAGAGTGAGTACACTGAGGTATAACGTGAATCTCGAAAATGACCTAATATCAATGATATGATATGTCATGAGTTGCAATGTAATGTTATGCATGCACTTGATATGTTATTTATACCATTTACGAGTTTTGAAAATATTACTCGACGTCGAAAAATACACTTTTGACGCCTTGACCAAACAAAAATCACTTTACATGTTTTTACGTCAAAATGTCATCCTATAATGGTTTTATAATGATTTTTGGTGAAATTACCCTTTTTCGTCGCAAAACAATGTCGTCGGAAGAATCATGAAATTACCAAAAATGGCTCCGGAAAAACAGTCGTAAAACAGTGTACGTCGACCTTTAGAGAACGAACTCGATGGTTTTGGAAAGTTTGTATCGATATCTAAAAGTTTCAGTTCAGGAGTTTTCGTCCAAAAGGTCTCGAACATAAAGATAATAAGGGTTAAAGTTGGTGGTTTTTGGCCAATGGTGTGCAGAAAATTAGTTACGGCAAGTTTATGAAAAAGTGCATATCTTTGTCGTTTCAAATCCGTTTTCTATGTTTAATATGTCCTTAGCTTCGTATTGAAGTAAACTAATATATTTTTGAGAAGTCGAAATAATTTGTGAAGCTTAAGGCTCGTTTTTGACCCGAAAACACTAAAAACATGTTGCTGAAAATTCTGAAAATTATATTTTCCGTCGTCAAACTTGTAAAATCCATAACTTCTTCGTTATAAGTCCGTTTTTATCCGTTCAAGCGGCCACGGATTCGTTTTAAAGTATATTTTCTAAAAATCAAGGCCAAAGTGTCGTGCCTACTGTCGGATTTTCCAGAAAAATGAAACAAGGACAGAACACAAAAATATACTTATCGAAAATAGTTTTTCTCGGACAAAACCTATTCTAATCCCTTCAAATCAACTCCAAAACTAATCTAATCCTACCATACACCTTCTTAGGGTGTCATGGGTTCCTAATCACCATCAAGACCAACCAATACCATGGGAATATTTATAGGATGACCAATATGTATATATAACTTCTAAAATCATGAAATAAATGGTATAAATCACATATCATGCATATAAGCTCCAAAAATGAAAAGAAACATATGAAAATGAAAAGGAAACTTGAAAATGATAAAAACAAGCTTACAAGTGATAGTGATGAGGTGAAAGTAACAGGGATTAAACTTAAATACTCTTGGTTTTTATTTCAAAACCTTATATAGAGTATACACTAGATTGTTATAACACTTGATCTTGCAAAAATTTTGATCCCTTGAAGCTCTTGGATGTAGAACCGGTTATGGAAGACCCAAAGAAAGGAGAGAAAGTTTTTATTTAGCTAATACTTGTAGAAAATGGGAAATGAGAAATGAATGAGGTAATAATAATAGAGTAGACTTTATATTTTGTGTAAAGACAATATCAATCAAGGACCATGCATCCATAAATGTTACCCCCCCCCCTAGTGGCCGGTTTTGGGGGACTTTGTCCACAATATATATTATTTTTTTTTTTTAAAATGTATTACTTGTATATTTTGTATAAACTTTGATAAAAAGTGTAAGTAATTTGTAGAAACTTGCAACTTGTAGGATAAATGGAAATTTTGGTACAAGTGAGTTTTTAATAAGTCAAAATAGATTGTATTGAGTTAATAAAAATTGTAAAAATACATTCCTTGTGAAATTTGGGTGATAAAATAATTATCGTACCATTTTTAAGAAAAACGACGTAATAATTAAATTTTAACGATTAAAGTATCAAATAAATTTGAAATACTAGGAAAACTAAAAATATAGTTTTTATGAACTAAATGTAAGTTTAAAAATACCTCGGGATCATTTTTGAAAGTAATGGATTAAATATTAAAAATAATAACTCACGCGATAAAGATTATTAAATATAAAAATTTACGCGTTGAAGGTGAAATGAAATGTCGTGAATGTACTAATGAGATGCACATGATGTCAACGGAATGTAGACTAATCTTAGTCCATATGAAATGTACGTGATGTCATGATCATGAATTCGCCGCTAAACCTCCAAGGTTACGCGAATTTGAAACAAGTAAACCAAGTTTACTATAAATGTTGAAATAATAAGACATGAACTGTGTCGAGAAATGACCTGAAAGTACGGATTGTCACAAAAGCTATTCAAGCTCGGATTCCGAGGACAGTCGGCGCAAGCGCCGAAAGATAGGAGGCTCATCCTCTGGTGATTCCTCGGACAACGAAGACAACGAAATAGGACACTGGAAGTCCAGGGAAAGATATCGCGACCAGGAGGAGGAAGATATGTCTCTTCCCCGCGCGCCAAAAGGTGGATCGTTCACTTGGCGCATCGATTTCGCGAAGATAAGAGAAGGCGCATGCCCGCAAATGTGAAAACCTACGATGGAACAGGTGATCCGGACGATCACCTAAAAATTTCGAATCACCGCTACCATCGAAAATTGGCCACAACCTGTATGGTGCCACATGTTCACTTCCACATTAGTGGGAAATGCGCGAAACTGGTTCATTAAGCTTCCACGCAGAAGCATCGATGGCTTTGAAGAGTTGCGGAAGGCATTTCGCCTGAACTTCACTCAAAGGAAGAAGTCCGCCAAAAACCCTGTCGAACTTGCGGGGTAAAACGGCGAGGGAATCTACAAGCTTATGTGGAGCGCTACAAAGATGAGTGCATACATGTCAAGGCATGTCCAGAAATACTAAAGATCTCGTGGTTCATGAACAGATCAATAACCGAATTCATCAAAAGGTTGAACGACAAGGTCTCCCAAACCTTTGATGAACTTATAAACGCCAAGGTCCTTTATCCAAAGAGAAGTTGCGCGGACAAGAAAGGCTACTTAAACTATAGGTCACAAGAACGACCTAGGAGACAATCAATTAACCGAGTAGCAACCGCAACAAGAACTACACGACCGGGGAGCGGACGAGATAATAATATACCCCGCTAACCAAGACTCCAAAGGAGATATTCGCGACGGAAGGCGCGAACTTCCCAATGCCCCCACCAATGCGCACCCCAGAAGAGCGGCGTGTGGGGAACGGATACTGCGACTATCATGGACAGAAGGGCCACACCACCAATGAGTGTGTCCAATTGCACCAACTAATTGATAAGCTAATAAAAGAAGGCAGATTGGACCATTTAGTTAAGAACATCAAGGAATGGAAAATAAGCAAAAGACTGGGAACAAGAAAGAAACACCCAAATATAAGGCTGATACCATCTACATGATACAATCATGGCAGTGAATGACTAGGCAGAAGATCAGCCAAAAATTTTCTCGTGGAAGCGAAATCTCCTTCCCCACTTTGGCTGCAGACAACGCAGTGGTAGAACCGCTTACCATTGAAATTAACGCTTAGGGGTCACGATATCCACCGCATGTATGTTGATGGAGGAGCATCCGCAAACATAATGTATGAACATTGTTTCAAGCGGCTGCGACACGAGATACGGTCATTGAGCCCGGCCATGACGTCGCTGACTGGTTTTACAGGAGAAAAGATATGGCCCATGGGGCAAATACGCCTACTAGTCAATGTTGGTAATAAGGAACACTCCACAACAGCCTGGATGAATTTTATGGTGATCAAATCCCCTTCGCCATACAATGGCATTATTGGAAGACCAGGGATATCAGCCTTGCACGCAGTACCGTCTACAACACATGGGATGCTCAAATTCCCGTTGGAGGGAGGCATTGTTACTCTCTACAATACCACCGTACCACCTAGAGAATGTAACACGATTACATGTGAGACGGCACACATTTCAGAACAGTGCGCAACTAAAGTATAAAACCCGAGGGTCGCAATTCATCCTGATTACCCAGAGCAAGAAGTATCGTCGAGGATCGTTGTCCGATAACGCAGGCGCCGTGTCACTCTTGCAAAAGAATCTGGATATCTTTGCATGGGAACCAAAGCACATGACCGTACCACGCCGATTACTGAACACAAGTTGAGAATCCGACAAGGATACTCCCGATCTGACGAAGAAGCGGCGGCCAGCTCGTGAGCGCCGCAAGCAATTCTAGCGAAGTACATAAACTTGTGGATGCGAGGCATCATCGAGAATTCTATTACCATGATTGGCTTTCCAACCCGTGATGGTCGAGAGTGGCGGTAGTTGGCGGATGTGCGTGGACTTCACGGATTTCAACAAAGCATGTCCACAAGACTGCTAGCCACTACCAAAGATAGACTGGAAGATAGAATCTTTGTGCGGATACCCACTTAAATGCTTCTTGGATGCATACAAAGGATACCCACTTAAATGCTTCTTGGACGCATACAAAGGATACCACAAAATCCAGATGGCTAAAGAAGATGAAGAAAAAACGACCTTCCATACAAGCCAAGGCGTCTATTGTTATTCTAAGATGCCCTTTGGCTTGAAGAACGCAGGCGCCACCTACCAGCGATTGGTAGATAACGCATTTGAAAAACAGGTGGGCCGCAACCTAGAGGTTTACGTTGACTACCTTGTCATAAAAAGCCATACTGAGGACGAATTGGTGCGCGACATTGAAGAGACATTTAAGACACTAAGAGAGATCAACATGAAGTTAAATTCTATGAAATGCACCTTTGGTGCTACAGAAGGCATGTTCCTGGGATATTTGATAGAGCCCGATGGCGTTAAACCATGTCCAAAAAAACGAAGGCTGTCATCCAACTTCCCTCACCGCGCATGTTGAAAGAAGTCCAGTCTTTGATTAGAAAACTAGCCGGTTTGAACAGATTCTTATCCAAATCAGCAGATAAGTCACTCCCCCTCTTCAAAACGCTCAAGAAGTGTACCAAAAACGGAGATTTTCGCTGGACTACGGAGGCAGAAGAAGCTTTTATACAGCTTAAACAACACCTAGCAGTGCTCCCCATGCTAGTCGGGCCCCGTCCAGGGGAAGAATTAATTATGTACTTGTCTGCGACTCATGGAGCATCAACGCGGTGCTACTGACGGATAGGAATTCAGTACAAACACCAGTATATTTTATAAGCAAGGGCGTATTTCCCCAGGAGCAGAAGGACGCTAGACGAGTACGGCGCACATCACAGAGGTTTGAACTTTGGGACGGCATACTATATCGGCGTTCATTTCTACAACCACGGCTTCGATGTGTCAGACCCCATCAAGCAGATTACGTACTCCGAGAGATCCACGCTGGTTCATGTAGCATGCACTCAGGACCACGGTCCGTTGTGGCGCGCGCTTTTCGGTCAGGATACTACTGGCCTACGATGCACCGTGACGCGCGGGACTTAATAAGAAAGTGCGGCGACTGCCAAGGTTACAGACCCATTCCACGCCAACCACAACAGGAACTAACACCTATTACGTCACCATAGCCATTCTATAAATGGGGTATCGACATTGCCGGCCCCTTCCCTGTTGTAGCAGGGGGATTAAAATTCCTTATAGTGGTACGTAGACTATTTCACCAAGTGGATTGAAGCGAAGGCGTAGCGCGATCCGCAGGAAATCGTAAAACGGTTTGTTTGGGAAAATATCGTATGTCGTTTGGATTACCGGGAAATCATCTCGGACAACGGAAAACAATTCGGTGACAACCCTTTCAAGGAATTGTGCGAAAACTAAATGTTGCACAAAGCTGCTGCGTCGGTTAAACACCCATAAACCAATGGTTTAGTCGAGCGTGCAAATCGAAGTCTGGGCGAAGGAATTAAAGCGCGCTTAGACTAACACAAAGGAAGGTGGGTGGAGGTTTTATCGCATGTCTTGTGGGCGCACCGCACGACAATCAAAATCAGCACGGGAGACACTCCCTTTTCTCTCGTCTATGGGACAGAAGCCATCATACCAGCCAAAATTGGGATGCCAACTATTTGTACTGTCGAAGTTAATGTTACAACCAATGACGATGAACGGCGCATTGACTTGGATCTGCTGGAAGAAAGGTGCGAACGCGCAGCTATATGCGAGGCGAGAGCTAAGTCAAAAATGAAAGGATACTATGACGCTAAGGTTGGCACCTCATTCGACCGGCGACTTTGTATATCGTGCCAATGATGCGAGCCATGCAGAAGATACAGGAAAACTTGGACCAAAGTGGGAAGGACCTTATGAGGTCATTGAAGCATTAGGAAAGGGCGTACATAAGCTGCGTGACAGGGATGGCCGTGAGCTACCACGCACATGGAACATCTGCAATCTCAAACGATGTTATCTCTAGGAACGTACGCCCGCGGACACCACTGCACTTTAGTATAGTGCTCAATTTATATCCGTGTATTTACATTCTGTTTTATTTAGGCAAACGTCTTTTTCTTTTTACAAAAACTTGCAGGTATTAATAAAACGCCGCGGTTTCTAGCTAACTCCGCGACACATTTCAATTTGTTATTTATATCTTAACATTGTTGTTATCTTTTGCCTACATGGCGTGCATGCACTTAATAAACCCACGATGGTCACAGGATGAGTAAACCTACTAAATAACTCGTTGAGTAAGAGGGTTACAAACCCATCATCATCGGATCATGCATCCTTGTTAAACACCTTATTTTCAAGACGTTGGAATAAGTTCAATGCGCATTCCACGATGGATGCGTAACAATGCATACTGTGCGCATTTAACAAACTAGGAATCAAGACTCTTGACTCCTTAATATGATATTTACAAGATAATCGCATATCAAACCATACACGATTATGATACAAGTACTTAGAAATTATGTTTCAAGTACGTTAGATCATGACTTTCATACATGATTATGGACTTCATATATTTTTCGCGCTTATAAAACTATTTGGTTCTTAGACAACGAGAACGTTTTTCATGCAAAGACGGATAGCTAAGTACAAAAATTATACGTCGCAACCACATTCAGATCAACACACCTTCAACAATTTTATTAAGGACCACAAGTTCTTACAAAAGCATATTTACGAAGAGGCTATAACCTATATACTACTATAATGCCTAAGAGATGAGCTCTCCACATGGCTTGCAGCGTCCCTAGCCTCCTTCAGTTTCTTCAACAAATCAGAATCCTGGTGCGATACCGTGGCAACACTAACTGGTACCCCGTCAGATCTAGGGAGATGCGCTGCGCCAAGACCACACAGAATGGCTTTCCCCTTTATGCCCTTCTTCTTTGCAAGCCTCATAGCATGGGCTTCTAAGGATTCCTTCAAAGGAATTTCTTTATCAAGCGCAAAAGGGTTTAGGATGTCGCGGGGGCGAGCAAAGATAGGCACCTGCAGTTGTGACTCATCAGGCTTCAAAAAATAACCAGGCTGCGCTTCTGCGTCATCGCGACACGGTGGCGGGCCAAGGTTAATCCCTCTATAATCACACCTATGGGATAATCTTGGTCGCGCTTCAACTGAGCGATCTGAGGAAGCTCTAATATTTTCATCTTTTTCATCACAGCAACAAGATCCTCATAGGCATGCTCATTGTACCTGAGCACTGCGGCGGTGCACTTTCAAAAGGCCACCTCATGAAGCTCCTCTATGGCCTCCGCCGCCACCGCAGCGCCACTGCACAACACTCCGGCGTCCGCTACCTCTCGGGACTCCAAAGTGTTGAGTGCAGAAGGTGCAAACCACGGTGATGAGCCACCTTCGCTCAGCAATGGTGGAAACAAGCCGAGGATACGCCTCTTCATCGTACTCAATCTTGAGCTTGCGAAGTTTCATCTCCTGCTCCTTCAAAGATTCCATCCACATTTGCACAAACTCTCCCAACCGAGAGAAGTGTTCATTCTTCCCCTCCTCCAAATACTTAAGCGCCCAGACGCAAGAGGCCTTGTAATACTCCAATGCGGCACGCTCCTGGCCCACTTGGATCAGCAATGACATCTTTTCTCCAGCAAGTTTCTAAGAATAAGAGCTCGCCGCTTCTATCTCAGCCTGAGCACTGGCCAAATGTGCCTCCAGCAACGCAATCTGTTTGTCCTTATGCGCGCTCTGGCTACTCTCCCCAACATATCTTGACTTTAGCTGCGCGACCAATGTAGTCTGGTGCGCAGCAGCTAGGGGTGTTATCGGGTCGGATTATCGGGGTTATCGGGTTTTTCGGGTCGGGTTGAGTCGGGTTACGAATTTTTAAAAAGTCACCCGCAACACGACCCGATAACTAATCGGGTTATCGGGTTCGGGTCTTATCGGGTCGGGTTTAGTCGGGTCGGGTTGAGTCGGGTTGGCGGGTTAAAACATCAATACTGTTTCAGTTTCAACCATGGTCATTCAACACAGACCTGAACTATATAATTCCATCAACTCTACATAGACCTGAACTAAAATACAAGTGATGTTTGGTTTAATACCAAATTACAGCATACCAGTTTCAACCATGGTCATTCCACAGAATCATACCAGACCTAACATGAATTTGACAAGAATATGATCCCAAATTACAGCAGACGTGTAATAGCAGACCTGTACAGCAGATCACAAAGTTCTGATCCCAAAGTTACAGCAGACCTAACAAGAATCTAACAAGAATCTGATCCCAAAGTTACCTTCAGATATCACAACAAAGTTCAACCATCAAAGTTCATAAACAAAATTCAACCATCAAAGTAACAAAGTAACAAAATAAACAAGAATCACAAAGTAAACAAGAATCACCATAGTAACAAAGTAACAAAGTAAACAAGAATCCCAAAGTGAGAAAGTAACATGCTAAAGCTAAGCTGCATAATACCAGAAGCTGCATAATCCCAAAGTTACTTTCAGAAACCAAACGTTTAAGTTACAAAGTAATATATAAAAACTAATATATAAAAACCAAACGTATAGTAAGTATTGGGCCTATAAAAACTAATATATAAAAAATGGAAAATTGATTATCGGGTCTAATCGGGTTGACCCGATAACCCGATAACATTATTTTTTTAACCCTAACCCGACCCGATAACATTATCGTGTTATCGGGTTCGGGTCAAAACAACCCGACAAGATTTTTGACCCGATTAGACCCGACCCGATAAGGCCTTATCGGGTTCGGGTTCGGGTTCGGGTCGGGTCAACCCGACCCTATTGATACCCCTAGCAGCAGCCAAACCAAGCTCCTCAACAAGTTGGTCCATTGGCACATCTTCAGATGCCAATGGATCGGAGCCTTGGTCCTCTGCAATGAGGGTCAAGATTTAATAGGACTTCGCCTTGGGTGGCTTACCCCACAAAATGCCCAGCGGTACAGTCCCCAGCTTTCAACATCGCACGAAACTAAGAAATTTTATGATTATTTTATACAACAAATAAGGATGCACTAAGTGTTTCGGCGACAATACTTACTTGGGTGGAGTAGTCTCAGTTACACGGAGGGGCGATGATTCATTTTTGCTGCACCTATACAGTGTAGTTGGGATATGTGTAAGCGATAGTTATTTAATACGTCGCACAAGAATAAAGAGATGGGCACACGTTGATTCGCGAATTCGAAAAAACGTGTGTATACCCCCACTTTCCCTTCCGGGAAATCTGCTATCGATGCCTGCGCAGCCGGAACTACCAGATGTAGCGCAAGCGGGATGTAATAATCCGAGGTGAACTCACGAAGTTCATCCTCGGTCATGTCGGATACAAAATCAGTTAATCCACGAATCATAATCAGGTTAAGAATGCGCACGCGCGGTTACCTTTAAACGTTTGTGGTTTTCTTGGTGGATATTTCAAGCTTTTCAACAATGGTGGAAATGTTTTTTTTTACTGTGATAAACACAGTAAAAGGGAGGCGGTAGCTTATATAGGGTTTCACACTCATGTGATACTCGACACGTGGATCCCACTTTCTCTAAATGTATGGATGGGAATTGCTGACGTGGCACACTTTCCATTCCCTTTCCCACGTTTTACGAGGTATGTATTTGATATATTTTGACTAGATTCACCGTGTATTCTTTAAGGCGGGAAACCTTTTTAGCTTCTCCGCTACGCCTCGAAGAATATATGGGCTACAACTATTAGTCTAGCATCCGCGGGTCTCACCCTGCGCATACTAGACTGGGGGGACATGATGACGTATAGTCCATTATTTGGGTCATGAACCGACCAACAAACGCTACTATGTGTGAGCCCGATGCGAATGGGCTAACCCGGTACGGTTTGGGCTCCGAAGGCCTAAACCCAAAGTTATTTATGGTTTTGGATATCGGATATCTCTTATGAGATATGCATTGATTGACCGACTTAGGCGGGATACGCCGAAGGTTGGGGAACATGAAACCAACAAGGATTTCGTGTGTATATAAGGGGCATCTCGCCCCTCATTAAAGGTACGATCTTAAAACCTAACTCTCTACTAAACCCTAAAACCGATTACTTACTCTCACGCCAGAGGATAATCGTGGGAGACAATCCCACGATAAGCCTAACGATGTTTTCTGTTTACTTAGTGCGCAGGTCTCAAGCATCAAGGTCTAATTGATACGAGAACCGGAGTCCAAACAAGGAACGCCCAAATTTTGTATCAACAAAAATTGTGTCTATTATAACGAGTAATTGTGTTGTCGCACCTTTCATTGAAGGATAAGCAAACTTTAGATGTGTTTATATTTAAGAATGCGAATACTCATAGTATAATGTTGTTGCAATATGAATGTGTCTATCATATTGGCTTAGGTGTAATATAAATATTACAACCAAAACATTTGATGGTACCACCTTTATTGCAAAAAAACATTTTTTTTGTATTATAACGAGTAATTGGACTGTCGAGCGTTGTGATGAAGCCAATTTATGTTTAATTTTTTTATATGACGTCTTGTATTGTATTATTGTATTTTATATGTATTTATAGAGATTATAAGCAAAAGCTCGAACCCTAAAATTATATCAAGGACTCTCAACGTTCGGTCAGAATTTTTAGATTCAAAAATCAATAAATTGTAGCTTGTAGTGTTGTTGTCATCGTAGTGAGTTCTTTTAGCAAGTGGAACCTCACGAATTGTTGAACTGTTTCTAGAAAATATAACAAGTGTAAAAGAGAATTGTCATAAAAAATAGAATGAGATCTGAGACAACCAAGAATGACACTGCTAAGGTGTGCGGTCTTTTGTTTTTCGTTTACAGTGTTGGAGAGTGTGGTGGTGGTGGGATACGGTGGTGGTGACAATGGTGGAGGTGTTGATGTGTTTTGGACTTGTGGTGATAGTTGAAGTTGGTGGTGGTTAGGCTTTTTTAATGTCAAGAATATAAACTCATCAAGACATTACTAAACATAGGCAAGTGTTCATGCTTTGTCAACTATGCTTTGGTACATGAACATCACAAAAGTAGGTATTTAATATTCCTTGCAAGCAAGCTGACTATTAATTGATCCATATTTGAGAGTAAAGTAACTATACATTAATAGTAGAGTAGGTCCATAATATAATCAATTACATTAACATATATAGGATGTGTTTTACATTATATAAGAATTTCAGTTTTAAAATACAGCGTTGATGATTGCTTAGAAGGGTAAAGTGTTTTACATTAATTTAATGAGAAGTTTAACCACAAAAATCGTTTTTGCAATTTATTCTAAAGATAATGAGAATGTGTTGATTTGTTAATTTATGGTAAGTCATTTGATGGTACCACCTTTATTGCAAAAAAACATTTTTTTTGTATTATAACGAGTAATTGGACTATCGAGCGTTGTGATGAAGCCAATTTATGTTTAATTTTTTTTATATGACGTCTTGTATTGTATTATTGTATTTTATATGTATTTATGGAGATTATAAGCAAAAGCTCGAACCCTAAAATTATATCAAGGACCCTCAACGTTCGGTCAGAATTTTTAGATTCAAAAATCAATAAATTGTAGTGTTAGGATTTGGAAAATCCAATAGTTAAAGTGTCGGTCACCTCAAGTATATGTAATCGTTAGAAAGCTCGTAGACGTAGTTATTTAATGTTAAGTAGTATTTAGTTAAGTAACACCGTGGAGGACGGACGGGTCTTTACCCACTGTATGCCTGATCCACAGCCCGTCAGGTGGCGTTTTATGTAATGACTATAAATACTCTCTACCTCCCAAGGTAGAGGGTTGGAGCTCATATTAAGATTTTTCTTTCTCTCACTAAAGTTCCCAAACCTCTAACTTTCTCTCTCTAAAAACTCATCTTTTGTACGCCTACTTTGGTTATGGTTTGATGTGTATGTGAAATCCAATATGTTACAAATGGTATCAAGAGCCATGGTTAGATAATCTCTTTCATATCTTTGGATTTCTAGTGGTTTTTAGGTGGTTTTTGAGTTTGAGAAAGTTTAGTGGTTTTTGCATCATTTGGTGGATTTCTAGTGTTAAAATTTGGATTTTGATTGTACTTTTGTGTTTAGGATCATCACAAGTGTTTAGGTTTTGATTTGGAAGGCTTGAATCATCGTGGTTGGGTTGTTTTTGGATTGAAAAGTATGTTTTTAAAGTTTTTCTAGCTAGCGACTTGAGCTACGGACTTCTTTTCTTGGTAGCGACTTGGTTTTGTAAAAGCGGTAGCGAGTTGTAGTGTGTTTTGGTAGCGACTTGGTGCTTAGCGACTTGTCTATTGAGACAAGTCGACAAACAGTACACTTAGTGGATTCTCCACTACGGGTAGCGACTTGGTAACGGTAGCGACTTGCTTTCAATTTTGTTAGCGATTTGTTCTTTATGTTTTTAGCGACTTGGTGCTAGCGAGTTGGACCTTAGCGAGTTGCTATTTAGCGACATGATTTCTTAGCGACTTGGTGAATAGCGACTTGCTGTCAAAATTCATAGCGATTTGGAACTTAGCTACTTGTCTTAGCAACTTAGTTTTTAGCGACTTGATTCAAGGATTCTTAGCGACTTGGTTGATTTTTGTTTGTAATACGGTTTTCTCTTGATTTAGTAAAATCCCGTGAAAGAATCTATTTCCCGGTTTAATCATTGAGTTATAAAATCCCGTGCAATCTTTAAACATGTCTACCAACGTACCTACTATCATCTCCACTTGCAGGGGCGTTCAAGCAGTTGGCTCAGATACTCGTCCACCCATGCTTGGCAAATGACTATGACTCTTGAGCTCAAAGAATCAGATTATCTTGTCTTGGAAAGGAAAATGGGGTCAACATTCTCAAATCGATTGATGAAGGACCTTATCTGATTGAGACTACAAGAGACTTAATTGATCTGAGTGAGATGGAACAATGATATATGGGATAGACAGACCAAAGACATATGATGAGCTCAATGATAAGGAGAAAAAGAGATTGATCTGATATCGGGGCTTCTAACATCATACTTCAAGGTCTTCCAAAAGATATCTACAAGCTTATCAATCACAACACCGTCAAGGCGGTGTGGGATAATGTCAAGATGCTTCTTTGGTTCGAATTAACTATGGAAGACAGAAAATCACAACTCTATGATGAATTTGAGCACTTCAAGATGAAACCGATAGAGTGCCTATGAGTATTACGTGAGATTCCACAAGCTTGTTAATGACATGAGGAACATCGGAATGACTATGCCAAACATTCAAATGAACTCAAAGTTTGTGAACAACATGAATCCCGAATGGCACAAGTTTGTCACTCTGTGAAGCTAACCAAAGGATTAAAGAATACAAACTATGAGCAACTCTATGCCTTCCTTCTTTAGAATGAAAGACATGCTATGTTTGAAAAAGGATTCTTGATCAGGTTCAAAACAAACCGAGGGAGAACAAGTTCATCAAATGATTTAACTGCCTTCTACTCAAACATTGGAATTACCACCAAAGCATCTCAAGTTATACCCATGGGTAATGGCAATCACAAAATCATTCCCGATCTAAGATTCAAACAAGTTGATCTTTGATGCGGCCCGTGGGACACTTCATTAATCAAGCGGCCCTTATGGTTAAACAAAACTTGACTCTCAGTACACATACCAACCGTCTTCACACCAACAATGAGATCGGAAGCGCATCCAATCTTCACAATCATGCTCTAGTCGAGAGATGGGAAGGTTATGGTGCATCCAGTTCAAGAAGGCAATCTGAACAAGGAAGAGGTGGAGTGGTAGAGGATATGTGGCAAATCAGAATAGGGAAGGAATGGAAATCGGGACAAGCAAAGCCGATCAAGTGTTACAACTGGAGGTGAGGGACACATTGCAAGGCTGCACATCGCCAAAACGCCCTCAAAATGCGAGTACTTAGGGGATAAGATGTTGCATGTTCAAGCTCAGGATAATGGTGCAGCTTTGGATGAAGAAGAGTTGTTGTTTCTTGCTGAGGGAAATGCCAAGACGTATGATGCAGATGTGGATGAGCAGCCAATTCAGGAGATAGGCCACAATCATCAGAATGCCTTTCAAGTCACTGATTATATACATACGACTCTGACGTTGATGATGAACCTACTGCACAAACCATTTTCATGGCTAGCATTTCTCCAATGGTTCCCCCTAAAGTCTCTTCATCTCCACAAGCTGGTTCATCCAAAGACAAAATCATTTCTGAGGTATTAAAACTATACGATGATGCTGATGTGCAAAAGATGCATGACAATGTACAATCAACTAAAACTATTGAGTCAGATATTGAAAATATGGGTAATATCAATGTTGTCCCATATGATCAATATGTGAAACAAAGTGAAAGTGAGATTGTACCAAGTAATGTATCTTGTGCAGTCAATGATGACTATGTTTTTGACGAATACCTTTGCATGTGCCCACGATGATTCTTATCTCTGAACTTAATGCCTATAAAAAATGTTGCTATCTATGAACAACGAGCTAAGTTTGAATTAACTACTCGTGAGCTGGAGTTGGATAACCAAATGCGTACAATTATTAGAAAAAGTAATTTTAGAGAAGAAGTGTTAAAACAAGAGTTAAACTCCTTACAAGAAAAGCTTTCTAAAGCTGCTAAGCAAAAACAAGAACTTCAAGAAAATGTTAAAGTGCTTAAGCAGGAGTTTCATGCTAAGGAATCAAAACTTTTGAATGATTTTTCCAATCTAAAACTTTGAAGAACAAGCTTGAAAATAAGTTATGCATTACAAGGGAATACCATACAGACTGCTCACATGGTCACTAAGCATAGAGTTTTAAGCGATAAGCATAGTGTTCCCATTATAGATAAACCCAACCCTGAGTACGGTAAGATGGTGTTGGGATATGAAAGTGCTGAAGATATCAAAGTACTGAAGATATCAAAGTACTGTAAGCTGTAAAGTACTGGAAGAAGTTAAAGACTCAAAGTACTGTTAAAGACAAAGTCAAAAGTACTGCAATATGAAGTCAAATCTGCAAGAACAAAAGAACTGTTATATTCGTTTATGGAAAGAATTGTATTCTATGTTTAGATTACTTGTCGTACAAGGTTATCAATTGTAAACCGACTAGGATATCCTTGAGCCTATAAAAGGACTCCTAGATTGGCATTAGAGTGCGATTTGAATTAGAGTTTTAGAGAAAAGTTGATTATCTTAGAGTTGTATTAGAGTATCTGCATAATAAGCAGATTTAGAGTTTATAATTAAAGGTTATTCTTCTTAGCTTTGTTAAGTAAATTCCGCGTACTTAATAAAGATTACTCGGTGTTTCTTTGTTAATAACTTAGGATTTATCCGAGGTTATTAAACCTTAACAAGCTAGTTAAGATAGTTTGATTAAAGTATATCGATCCAACAAGTGGTATCAGAGCTTGTGTGGAAACTCGACTAGTAAGAAACCCTACTTCAACTATATTCAAGATGTCGACTGAAGCCGTTCCACCACCCTCAATCACCTCACTCAGAATTCCAATAATCAAGAAGGGAGAATATGATCTCGGGTGCATGAAGATGAGGCAGTACATTGCCATTACAGACCATGCTCTTTGGAATGTTATTGTGAATGGGAATGAAGTTGTAGCAGACCCATTGATATTCTGGACAACCAAAGGCACCTAAACCAGGTATTACAGCAGCAACATTAAGGAATCAAGAGAAGGCACTCAATATTCTCTTATCTGCCATTCCGGATGGTCATCTTCTCAAATTTCATGATGCTAAAGATGCTAAGCAGCTCTGGGCTGCTCTCAAGACCAGTTTAGAGGGAATGAAGCCTCTAAAAAGATGCACAGAAATTTGCTAAAGCAACAATTTGAAACTTTCACAGTTGGTGAAAGAGAGAGTCTTGATGCTGCATATGATAGGTTTGAAATCTCTTGAACATGTTGGAGCTATACAAGGCGAGAGTATCGGTTGAAGATGCTAATTCGAAGTTTCTAAGGAGTTTGCCATCTTCATGGCATGTGATTGCTACAATGATCAGAGGACAACAAGGTTTGAATGTCATGGACTTTGATGATCTATACCATCAACTTAAGGTGTATGAGCATGAGATGAGTGGTCAAACAAGTTCTAAGTCTCACGGTATTGCTTTTCTATCATCTGAAAAGAAGGCCAGTACTTCCAAAGTCTGCTTCTCCTCAATACTGTTTCTCAAAGTACTCCTGTCTATACACCCCCTCATATGTTCAACAGGCCCCACCAACTACCACTATGGCCTCAGATGAAGTTATGTGCTCCTTCTTTGCACAACAAGCTAGTTTACCACTCACTTATAAAGAAGATCTAGCCAGATTGAAGAAGATGCACTTGAAGAAATTGATATCGGTGGCAAGTTGCTATGATCCTTTGCAAGAATCAAAAAAGTACATGAAGAAGACAGGCAAAAGCATTGATTTCAAACCAAACAGGGGCATAACTTTTGACAAATCTCAAATTGAATGCTTCAATTGTCAAAAGGCTGGTCACTTTGCAAGAGAGTGCAGGTTTGCTAAGTATCAAGCAAACAGGACATCTGAAAAGCCAAAACTTGAGCTTAAGGAAATTCCCATTATTGAAACAAAGGCTTTGGTTGCTCAAGAGAAGTTATCAGATGTTGGACTGGGTGAAGAGTTTGATGATGAACCGGTGACTTACTGTATGGTAGCAGTGGAAGATACAGTTGAAGACACAGTGGAAGCATTGGACGGGATACTGCTTTTGATGAAGTATCTGACATCTTTGCTTTGGAATCGATGATGGCTTTGGAAGATTTGACTGGAGCAAGGAAAGTGAAGATGATCTTGTTCAACTCGCATTGGTGGCTACTTCACCAAATCAATCTCCTATATCTGAGGTATGCTCAAATTGCTATGATTTTTATCATAAATTGCTTAGCAGATATGTGATTGAGAGAGATAATTGTGTTAAGGCTAGGTCTGAGGTAGCAGGTTATCAAATAACCTTAGAATCTATGGAAGCCAAAATTTTAGCACATGAAACTAATGAAGTAGCTTGGGTTGAAAAATATGCACAACAGGATTACCAGTTAAAGCTTAGTGAATGGAAATTAAAGCGTAAAATTCTGAAATTGAAAAATTAACTAAGGAAAGAGATGATTTGTTAGCTAAGTTTCTTTGCTTGGGGTGAAGCTGGTTACGTCACATGTTTCTTATGTTAAAAAACAGCAAAGAGCCTATCTTAAAACTGGATTAGGTTTTGGTATGGATTTTAGTAAGATAGAAGAAACCAATCTAGTAATCAAGATGAAGGTGAGTATGAGGATATAACCACTAGTGATGAAGAACTCATTAATTATGTAGATACATCTAGTAATGATGGTTCAATAAGTGACTCACCTCCTGCATATAAGAAAGCCAATGATTATCATCTTTGTTCCACATCCTACTAGCATTCATCAACCCCTTAGGCCTGATGTTTCTCGTTTTGGAGTAGACAGTCTAGAGTTTAGGAAAAGCTAGTTGCTAAATCTAGGTGCGAAACACCAAAAGCTGTTGAAGCGGTGTTCAACATCAAGCGGTACCTTTAAATCAAAGTACTTGCTCACAAGCGTACCTTCTTCAAAACCTTTTCAAAGCATCTTGCTAAACCTTTTTGGGATAATTTTGGTCAAAGCAGGTTTAATCACTCACCAAGAAGGCAAAATAATTTTGGGCATAGACATAGAAGATGTCACTTTGACAGTATGGGTCGAAGCGTGTTTGTGTGTTTTGATCCTACTCATCTAATTAAGGATTGTGAACATCACTCAAAATACCTTAGAAAATTTCAAAACGGATGCAACCAAAACCTAGAGAGTACAAACCAGGTTTGGACTAACTCAAATAGGGTTAATCACGAAAACTTCACATCGATCATAGATACCCACAACAGAGAAGACCTTGTATCTCCAGGTACTTTCCAAAGTACTTGTTAACTCTGGCCCAGTACTTTCTCAAAGTACTGCTCGGACAAAACAAGGTACTGATCACAATACTTGGTATAGAAATTCTAGGCAATCTCACTATCAATCTAGAAGGTATTCCAATTCACATAGGAGATTTAGATCAGAGGAACCAAGTGTTAAAAAGCATGGGTTAAAGGGAAAGTACTGCAGAGGGGACAGACGGTACTTTCAACCAAAAGTGAATATGATGTTTTGTGCTACAAGAAAAAGAGATTTGTGTTAAAAACCGGAAAGTTTTGAAAATCCATGTTTTGAATAACAAGATAATACTGGATCATGCTTTAGAAAGCAGTGGAGATTATGTACTCAAAGAATGTGAGTATGTCACTCCACAAGGGGAACACAAGTCAGTAATGGCTTGGGTTCCTCAAAGCCCTAACTTTTCATCTTATTAGACAGGGCAACCCAGAAGAGGAGCTTAAAGATTATTTTTGATAGTGGTTGTTCTGTAGCATACAGGAGACAAGGATTTTCATGTCAGGGTGTTTTGGAGTATATTTAGCTACTAAGCTATGTTTGAGGGGAGGACTATAAGGTGTTATTATAGTCCTGTGTATTGCTTGAAGGGAGGATGCTTGTTTATACTTAGTTTATATGAAGGAATTTGGCAAAGTCTGTTTTTTCCGAAAGTCTTTGCTTGGAAAGTCTTTGCTTGGGAAAGTCTGCTTATGTGGAAAATCTTGTTTGTCGTATTAAAATACTGTTCCAACGGTAATATTGATGGGTAATTGATAGTAACGGTAACTTAGTTATTATAGGATGTGATTTTTCAAATCCTACCTATAAATAACTACTTCCCGATTTTCCCTCTCATATTATTACTTTACATCTTTTCCATACTTATCTCCCAATCACCATCTCTTTATTCTTCGATAAAATCTTTATTGTGCTCACTTATTCAACAATGGCGAATCGTTTAACTGTTTCAAAGCACAATATGGTGGCTAATTTGGACAAGACTGAGGCGAATATGGCTTTTTATGATATTGTTGATTATCTTCCTGGGTCGCCTATTAGTTATGCTCTTTTAGTTGAACCGGATGTTATTGAACCATGGATTCAAGAATTTTGGGCTAATGCTAGAGATCACATGGAGGAGGATGAATATTATATTAGATCTCTGATTCTTTGGAAGGACTATCAAGATTACAGAAGTCTCTATTCGAGAAGATTTATTATTTGGAGATGAAGATGGGTCTATTCGATTTGACAAGCAACTGATTTGGGATACTTTTAGGAATCTTGGTTATGAAGGATCTTTAACAGAACAAACATTCAAGAAAGCATTATTCTGTCCTCAATGGAAGTTCTTGATTCATGTACTGCTTCATTGCATAAGTTCTAAAAGTACTTCTTGGGAGCAGATTTGGGTCCAATATAGCATCTGCAGTGGTTGGACTAGCTACTCTTGAGTGTTTCATTTTTCAAAGCTTATTTTGGATGGGATGCTATCACATATATCCTCTGGGTCAAAATGGCTGATGTACCCACGGTTTGTACAGGTTTTCTTAAACAAGCAATTGGCTGATGTTCCAAAACCTGATGCTTTGTTACCTGTTATTGTGCAACAAGCCAAAATCTTTACATTTATGGCTAAGCGAAGTGCTTTGTTCAGAGGTGGAGATATTCCATTAACTCCTACAATGATGGTAATTGTTCAAGCTGTACGTAATGACGCTGGAGAGGATGAAGAAAGTGAAGGTCCTGATTCTGTACATGGTACTGCTTCTCCAAGTTTTGCTTCTCCAAGATCTGCTTCACAAATCTGCCTCACAAGGTATCTTGCATCTGCAATCTTGCTTCTATTGAAGGTCTGCATCTTTACAGGTACTGTTTCTCCAAGCCACGAGGTTCAAGCAGAGATGAAAGAACACCTACTCCATCTCCACAACATTCGTTTCTGTTTGAAGCACATTCACATCTTCACGGTGACGATCATACTATACCTCGTGAAGGTTTGACTTTGGATAATTATGCTTTGACAAGGGAGCTTGTTAGATTGAACAAGACTGTTGAGTTTCAAGCTAAAGCGCTTAGGAAATTGAAGCGTAGGTATGTTTGGTTGAGGAATTTTATTAAACCATATATTCAAGGTTTCAACTTATGGGTTAAAGAGGAAAACAAGCGTCGTAAACAACTTCGAAAGGAATTAAAAGCGAAGAAGGTTCCTAAACCATCTTCTGTCAACTTGGGGAGGAATTTAGAAAAGGAAAATTTGAAAGAAGATGTTGCGAAGAAGAAAGAATCTGTAAGTACTCCAGAAAAGATTATTTCAGATTCTGAGGAAGAAGTGCAAGTTCAAGGTACTGATGTTCAAGGTACTGAACATCAAAGTAATGTTTTTCATGATACAACTAGTCAAGAAGTAATTACACCAAGGGTATTGAATTTTGAAGAAGATGCTGGTCCTTCTACAATTGTTATAGAAGAAGAGGAGGAAGCTACATTCAAACCCATTTACTCTGCAAGTGATGATGAATTAATTGCTACAATATTAGATTTGTCACAACCAAGAGGAGGAGTTACTATTAGAGATGTACAAGAAGAAGAACAACCAAGAACTTCTCAACCTTCAATTGATCCAAAAGATAAAGGGAAAGGTATTATGGTTGAAACAAAGAAAAAGAAAACTCACTTTGGCGAGAACTTAGAGCAATTGAATTTGCTAGGAATGAAGCTGTAGCTAGAAAAGTTCAAGAAGAGTTAGATGCTCAAGATAGAAAAGAACAGGAAGCTCAAGAAGCTCTGAATAGAAGCGGCTCAAAAGGTGCAAGATAAATTAGATCTTTGAAACTACTGAACCTACAGATCCCCTACACACGTTAGATATATGCCAAAAGACCTAATTTAGCTAAGGACAGGAATGCTATGATGGCTTATTTAAAAGTTCGAGGATATAAGGGTTTGCAGAAGTTAAACTATGTTGATATGAAAAGACTTTATGATCTTTGAAACAGCTGCTTATAAGAAGAGTGTTGTTGATATTAAAGACTTTAGAGAAGAAGCTCATTGGACTGAATCTGAAAGGAAAAAGAGCTTAAAGAGAAAAAGAAAAAGCTGAAGTTCTGAGATGTTCAGTTTTCAAAGAAAGAAAAAGGTTGAATTAAGATCTGAGACTAGAGATGAATTGAAGAATTATCTCAGAATGGTAGATTTTTATTATACAAAGGAAGATGATGACATGAAGATGAATAGATCAAAGATCAGTGTTTTTAAAGTTGTGAAATCCAAGAATGAAGAATACATGATTTTTCATAAAGAAGATGAAAGCTTCAAAGTTTTCAAAAGGCTATGGGATTTACTGCATATTATAGATAGAGTAGACCTATTCTACTTATATCATGTTGTGAAGGCTTACTTTGAAAATAATTCATTGGAAGGGATTGGTTTGGTTTTACATGGTGATCTCATAACTCTATGGGCTGAAGAAGAGCATTAATGATATCTGGAAGAATCAAGAAAGCTGGGAAATAGTTTCTTTGGAGATTCTTTGAAGAATCTGGAGTTCATGTTTTGGAGCTGGAAAATGGAACAATGATAAACATGTTTGTAGAAAGAAGATACCCTCTCACAGTTGAGCTCATGAGAAGAATGCTAGAGCATGGATTGGAAGTAGAAGAGGATAATGGAACTGCTTGCATGGTTATCAACTTGTTTATAAACGGACTACCATTATGAGAATGATCAATAACTGGTATGAATTTTATTTGAATAAATACTTTTTGATATATCAATACTTTTATTCAAAGTACTGCTGATCCGTACTTTCATCAAAGTCTTGTTCTTTGAACTAAACAGTTAAATAAATTTTAAAAGAAACCTTGTTGCTAAGTAATAAATATTTTGAAATAAAGGTTTAATAAATGGTTTTTGTGATGATAACATCAATAGGTTATCAATCCACCATGGTTACAAAAGGATTGACTAATCCATGAGCAAACGGCTCAGGTAAAGATATATCAAATCCGTTTTTAGTTGACAACTTGCTAATAAGTTGGATGGTATTCAACTCACCATATCAGTAATGTGAAGAGTTGGCTAGCCCACAAGAAAATGGCTTGTGGTAAAGGCGTGCAAAAACCATTATTGGTTATTAGTTCACCATTAGATAGAAGAACTAACTAGTCCAGAAGGGTACAACTTTTGGTAAAGACAAAACAAATCTGTTGATAGCTGGTGGTTTGCTAAAAATCATATGGTTATCAATGTACCATGGTCTTACACACCAAAACATTTGGCTACTCCAGAGATAATGGCTTTGGTAAAGAGTTCTAAATCCATTAATTTTTCAATGATTCACTTGAAAGTGATGAGAATAGTATGCAACTTAAACTGAATTAAATGTACAAATTGTCATATGTTGCTGTGTTGCTGAAAAGATGGAGCTTCTTTGGATCTGCTGTAAAGAGAACAATTCTAAGAGATACTTTGACAAGATGTTACAGAGATAAAAGCTTAAAGACTAAGAAACAATCCGTTTTAAAGATGAAGCTGTTAAAGATATATTCACAAAGGAACTTGAAGTCAAGCAAGTAGAATTCAAGTTAGGGGAGGATTGTTGGGATATGAAAGTCTTTGAAGATATCAAAGTCTGAAGATATCAAAGTACTGTAAGCTGGTAAAGTACTTGGAAGAAGTTAAAGACTTAAAGTATTGTTAAAGACAAAGTCAAAGTACTGCAATATGAAGTCAAAGTACTGCAAGAACAAAAGAACTGTTATATTCGTTTATGGAAAGAATTGTATTCTATGTTTAGATTACTTGTCGTACAAGGTTATCAATTGTAAACCGACTAGGATATCCTTGAGCCTATAAAAGGACTCCTAGATTGGCATTAGAGGTACGATTTCAGAATTAGAGTTTTAGAGAAAAGTTCGATTATCTTAGAGTTGTATTAGAGTATCTGCATAATAAGCAGATTTAGAGTTTATAATTAAAGGTTATTCTTCTTAGCTTTGTTAAGTAAATTCCGCGTACTTAATAAAGATTACTCAGTGTTTCTTTGTTAATAACTTAGGATTTATCCGAGGTTATTAAACCTTAACAAGCTAGTTAAGATAGTTTGATTAAAGTATATCGATCCAACAGATGGCAAAGGCGGCTCAAAATGTAATCTATGATGGCAATGAGATTCTTAAACCTAGACAGAAACCTAGTTGCGTTGAGTGCACTGAGGAAGATAGAAAATTAGATGATGCATCTAGGGAGAAAATGAATAAGAATCTAGAAGATCCTGAATGTAAAAAGAATAACATAACGATCAAACCCCATGATTACAAGAAGGAAAACTGGATCTCCTTAAACAAATTTAAGCCTCAAACGTTGTTAACACCTGAACAAGTGTTCTGGAAAAAGGACTTAGATAAGCAAAAGCGAGAGAATCTTGTTGTTACAAACACTCCCCTTAGGAAAATGCCTGCAGCGACTGTGTATCCTCCAAATACACCAATGCATTTAGTTCCTAGGACTATTGCCACTAAGAGCAAGACCTTAATAAGTCAATATGTTATTTTTCAACTATTTGTCGATTTTGAGAAATCTTGTAAGAAAAGGATCACACCCACTGGGATAACTGAAGGGGAAAGGGGTTTTGAGCAAACAAAAGAATGCTATTTAACTGAAGTCGTGCCTTTCTTTAAACAACTAAAAGATCATTTTGAGAGTCTTAAAAAGGGAATAGATTCAGATATTAAAGGAATGGAAAAGGAATTTGATGCAATGATAGTTGAGGTTAGTGACTATGAGAGAGCATTAAAATATAATGAGATTGAGAGGAAGAACTTGCATACCTTAAATGAGAATCTGATTACTGAATGTATCTGTCAAGATGTGTTCTACACTGCCACTAATTGTTCTATAACTGCTTCTCAATTTCATGAACTATCTGTTGCTTTGAAAGTCTCCCATGATCGTGTCATTGAGCTTGAAATCAAAAACTCTAAACTAAGTGAGAAAATTGAACAGGATGATCACGGTACTTTGGTAAAACATTTTTCTAAACTAGAAGTTGAACATTTTGATTTACAATTTAAATATCAACATCTCAAAGAAAATATTAAAACCTCAAACATCAAGATATCCACTGATGTTCCAGAGTTTGATGCAGTTTTTGAAATAAACAAACGTGATGAACAGATTCAAGCTCACTGTAACACGATCAGAAAGTTGAAAGCCCAAATTTCTCAGTTAAAGGGTGAAAAGAACAATGTGACTGGCTCCCAAATGCCTCCTCCTTTAGATTCTCAGAATTCTCAAAATTTTCATCTTCAAAATTTGGTTAATACTTTACAAAAGGAAAATGAGAGTTTTCTAGAAGAAAATGAAAAGGTTAAACGTCATTTCAATGAGCTATTTGAGTCAATAAAAGTCACTCATAACAAAAATAATGAAAAAATAACTTCATTGCAAAAAGAAATTGAGAATCTGAAGAGTCAGGTAAAAGGGAAAATGCCACTGACCAATGGAGAGAATGGTGCTTCAAAGGTGCATGTCTGTAATAAATATGCTTTGTATGTGAAATATGTTCCTCCTCATCTTAGGAATAACAAACTTGCTATTCAAACATATTTCTCATACCTTAAGGACAGCCTAGAATGTCTTCGTGAGATTGTAGAAGAGGAGAAATTAGAGAAACCACATGATAATGCAATTGGCCATGCATGCTTATATGCCAAACGATCTCAAGAACTTCTAGAATGCCTAATTACAATATTCCCTAAAACCTTAGGTGAACAAGTCAATCCCTTGATACCTTGTTCCATGCCTAGTGCCAAGTATGCAACTCATTCAATGCCCAATGTTATGAATGTGAACCTTAGTATGCCTTCAAGTAGTTCAGATCCCAGCACCTCTAGTGTTAAGAAAGTGAACTTGATGCACGCCTTCAAATAGTTCACGTCCGACACATCAAAACAAGAAAGGCAAAAAGTAGCAAAACCAACTAATGTTCCCATTACCTCTACAGGAGTAATCAGTGACATTAAAGCGGCAGGTCAAAGTCTCAAGACAATACAAGGAATGATAGGACCTCGCAAGCTAAGAATGTGCATTGGAAGAAAGTAGAAGATCAAGTAGGGAGAATTTGAATAAAACGAATCGTGTTGATTCTAGTGTTAGCTCTAAGCATCTTGTAATTAATGCTAATTCTACTACTTGGCAAAACATGTAATGATGATTACGTGGTTTCTGTTACTAATCTTGAATGTGGTATGAATGATTTGTCTAATGCTATCAAATGCCCAGTTAAAACTGTTAATGTTAAAAATCGAGCTAAGAAGGCTAAAAGGCAAAAGCGAAAGAAAGTTAGAAAACAGTGAAACCCAGGGAAGAACATTTAGTAAGATAGGTTATCAATGGATACCTGTTGGCCATAAGGTTAATCGGACAATGCCCACTAGAAAATGGATGCCTACTGGTAGAACTATTCCCTTAAGAAGTGAACATACTTTGAATAGGTCAAATATGGATACTAGCATTGCATCTATTTCTGATGATTCCATTGCTTCTATTTCTAATATGGGTGTTTCTATTTCTGATGTGGAAGTTCCAATCACTGTTACTAACCAAATGGAACCCATTCTTGCATGGGGATCCCAATTATCCAGTTATCCATTCTTGTCTGTGTTCAACTGCAGATCGTTCAAATCGTTCTGTGGTACTTAGACTCAGAACATTCCAAGCATATGACTGGAGACCGGTCGCGGCTCAAGATCTTCATGAGTAAATTCATCGGGACTGTTAGATTCGGAAACGATCATTTTGGTGCTATTATGGGTTATGGAGACTATGTTGTGGGTAAAAGTGTAATCTCCAGGGTATATTACGTAGAAGGTCTTGGTCATAATCTGTTATCTGTTGGTCAATTCTGTGATTCCGATTTAGAAGTGGCTTTCAGAAAGCATACCTGTTTCGTTAGAGAACTTGATGGTGTGGAACTTCTCAGAGGAACCCGTGGTTCAAACCTATACACCATATCTATCAAAGACATGATGAAGTCCTCTCCAATCTGCTTGTTGTCAAAGGCTTCGAAAACAAAGTCATGGTTATGGCATCGTCGTCTCAATCACTTGAACTTGGCACATTAATAACCTTTCCAGAAAGGATCTTGTCAGAGGCTTACCCAGATTGAAATATGAAAAATATCATCTCTGACTTGCCAATTGGGAAAAAGCAAGAAATATACCCACAAACCAAAACCCAATAACTCAGTAATGGAAGTTCTTCATACCCTTCATATGGATCTGTGTGGACCAATGAGAGTGCAAACGATAAATGAGAAGAAATACATTCTAGTAGTGGTTGATGACTACTCCCGATTCACTTGGGTTAAGTTTTTGAGGACAAAGGATGAAACTCCAGATGTCATCATTAAACTCATTAAACAACTTCAGATCCGACTCAACAAAACAGTTCGAATCGTCCGAACTGACAATGGAACTGAGTTTTATAATAAAGAACTCAATAAATTTTATAAAAAATTTGGGATCAATCCTAAAAGAAGTGTTCCACGAACTCCTCAACAGAACGGTGTAGTTGAAAGACGAAATCGAAGTCTTGTAGAAGCCGCAAGAACAATGATGATTTACTCAAAGGTTCCAATGTTTCTATGGGCTGAAGCTATTACCCTTTGCATGTTACACTCAAAATCGATCCCTTATCCACACATCTCATGAAAAGACTCCTTATGAACTTGTCCACAATCGAAAACCTGATCTATCATACCTTCGAGTGTTTGGTGCATTATGTTACCCAACTAATGATGGTCAAGATTTAGGTAAACTGAAAGCTAAAGCGGACATTGGAGTATTTGTTGGATATGCACCAAACAGAAAAGGATACCGAATCTACAACAAGAGAACCCGAAATATTATGGAAACAATTCACGTTACGTTTGATGAGTGACCCAAATGGCTCCTAGACAATCCAGTTACGGACCCACTTCAAAACAGTCCCATTGGTTCATCCCTTGTACCAAACTCCTCTCCAACAACTCCATATGTACCTCCATCTGAAAATGATTTAAAGAAATTGTTTAATCCTATGTTTGATGAACAATTTGAGCCAAGTGCCATTGATATGTCAATTCCAACAACAGAGGCTGCTTCTATCCCTGTCAATGAAGTCAATCCTTCAGTTTCTATGTCATTAAGTCAGGAAGCACCTGCTGCTGATCAATCTGTCTCATCAACAAACCTTCAATCACCGAATGTACATCATGGAATTGCTTCTGATTCACAGGATGAAGTTAATCCCTTTGCTACTCCCGAAGATGCTCCATTTGAAAATATCTTTGCTCCTGAATCATCATCAGAACCTTCTTCATCGAGACATCGACTCTGCTACTTCGGTTCCACAACAACAACCACATGAACACCTTAGAAAATGGACACATGATCACCCATTGGACAACATCATTGGAAACCTTTCTCGTCCTGTATCCACTTGTAAACAACTTACTCTTTGATGCCTTATGGTGCTTTTTCAACTCCGTACTCTCTAAGATCGAACCTAAAGACGTTAAAACTGCTATGAATGAAGGCAGCTGGTTCAATGCCATGCAAGAAGAAATTCATGAGTTTGATCGATTAGATGTATGGGAATTAGTACCGCTCCGGATGTCTATGATCATTGCTCTTAAATGGATCTTCAAAGTGAAGCTTGATGAGCATGGTGATGTGTTGAAAAATAAGGCTAGGTTAGTAGCTAAAGGATATCGTCAAGAAGAGGGTATTGACTTTGAGGAATCTTTTGCTCCTGTTGCTCGTATCGAAGCAATCAGAATCTTCTTGCTAACTTTGCGGCCAGTAAGAACATGGTCGTATATCAGATGGATGTTAAAACCGCCTTTCTGAATGGAGATTTAAAAGAGGTGGTTTACGTCAGTCAGCAATAGGGTTTTGTGAATCCAGAGCATCCTACTCATGTCTATCGCTTGAAAAAGGCCCTTTACGGTTTGAAGCAAGCTCCTAGAGCATGGTACGATACGCTATCTAGGTTTCTTCTATCTTCTGGATTCAGCAAAGGAGCAGTTGATCCGACATTGTTCACCAGGAAGTCGGGCAAACATTTAATTCACGTTCAAATTTATGTTGATGATATTATCTTTGCCTCTACTGACCCCAATGAATGTGATCGTTTTCAAATGAAATGGGTTCCAAATTTCAAATGTCAATGATGGGACAAATGTCATTTTTCTTGGGATTACAAATTTCACAAAGTCCGGAGGCATTTTTATAAATCAATCTAAATATGCAAATGAGATTTTAAAGAAATTTGGATTTGTATCATGTGACACCGTTGACACTCCCATGATTAAACGTACTAAGCTGTATAGGGACAACTCGGGGATCATGGTAGATCAAACGAAATATCGAAGTATGATTGGATCCCGATGTACCTCACACTAGCAGACATCATCTTGTTCGTTGTGTGCATGTGTGCTAGATACCAGGCTAAGCCTACTAAAAGCACCTTGAAGCAGTTAAACGGGTCTTTCGGTATCTCCAAGGATCCATCAATATGGGACTATGGTACCCGAAGGACACCGGTATGTCACTAACTTGACCTATGCAGATCTGCTGATCAAGCAGGATGTCAAGATACTCGTAGAAGTACGTCAGGAGGTGCTCAGTTTTTGGGTGATAAGCTTGTGAGCTGGTCTTCAAAAAGCAAATGAGTACTTCTATTTCCTCTACTAAGGCTGAATACATAGCCATGTCATCTTGTTGTGCTCAAATCCTATGGATGAGATCCCAATTATCGAACTATGGCTTTGAATTCACAAAATCCCTTTGTCTGTGATAATAAAAGTGCCATTGCTCTCTCATGCAACAACGTACAACACTCAAGAGCAAAGCACATTGAAATCCGACATCATTTCATCAGGGAGCAAGTGGAAAACGGTGTGGTGGAACTCTATTTTGTGAAGTCGAGAATACCGTTAGCGTACATCTTCACCAAAGCTCTTAGAGAGCGTTTTGAGTTTATTCTTCCTCAACTTGGCTTGAAAAGCCTTCAACCCAAAACCTCAAACGTCTTGAGGGAGAAGAAACGAGGAAAGGTCTTTCCTTCATCTATATTTTGTATATAATTATTCAAAAATCAAAATACAAAATTATAAAACCAACTAAAAGCAAATAGAAAATTATAAATCTTTCAAAAAATCCATAAAAATCTGAAAATCTCGAAAAATCTCAAAAATATTGTCCTTTCTGTCTTTTCTTTCTTGATTCGATATATATCTCGGTCTTTGTCTTTTTGTCAGTCAAAGAGTGACACAGGACTTTAGATGTTGTTCGAAAATGTTAAAAAAATCAAAAAAAATATTTTTGGGAGAAAGTAAAAAAATGGTTTATTGTCATTTCAGGCAGTAACCCGCTTTTCAAAGAAAGAACAGAGCCATGCTTTATCTCATGTTTCAAACCTAATGCTCTGATTCTAAAAAAAACAAATGTTTGTCATCAACAAGACAAATGTTTAATTTCAAATATTTTTCCTTCTAATGATTCATTTGAAAAATATTTGCAATCTTATGAAAACTCAATTGTTTTGAAAAACACTTCGGACTCTATTTTTGAAAATCAAAAGAACTTATCAAGTGCCAAAATCTCAATTCATCAATCAACGACTTTCGTCATTGATTGAGGGGGAGAATGATTTTTCAATTAAATCAAAAAGTGTATTTTTCAAACAATGGTACCTGACCTTGGTTATTATTATGTTTTCAAAAGATAATTATGCATGTTTAATCAATGGAGTTTAAAGTCTCAAAATCCAATCCTTATCAGTTAAAACGCTTTCATAATCAAGTCACAATTCTCCCTAAAAGCTTTCAAAATCAATTTAAATCTACAGAGATCACAAATCTCAAATGATTTGATAATTGTGATCGGGGGAGAATTTGTGATTTAAATTGGATTTAAACTGATAATTCGATAAATGGTTTCCTAAGTGTTTAGCATGTTTTCCACCCCGCAAGTGACAAACGATTTCAAATTTTCCATGCACATGTTGAGGGGAGCATCTATTTTAAACCTCAAATTATTGAACGTGACTGAATTGTCTCTAAGTGCAGGTTTCCTCTAATATGTGCAAAACTCTTTCTAAATTGAGGCACATATTGAGGGGAGACAAACTGTGAAAACCTCATCCTTCCTCAAAATGTTTTATCTACTCAAATTGATTGGGAAGTCATGATGATCATTTTAGAAAATGTTAATCAAAAGATTTGACCTTTCATTCTTAATCTAACGATTTCAAAGATCTCTTGCCTCCATGTGCTAAACAAATTCTGAATTTTTATGCATATGTTGAGGGAGAGCATTTCTAAAATATCAAAACAATTAAGATACAAAATGCTTTGATTCTATATCACAAGTATCTTGATTGATTTTCAAATGGTTTTCAATTGGTTTCAAGGCGGAAGAACTACACCAAAAGCCCGACCAACTCTACTTTATGCATGGTGATATAAGGATGATAAGGTTAGATTAAGGTCCCATGATCCGCCAGATTGGGTATCTACCGGACAATCCACTAGATAGTGTAGAAGTCCTTAGGTATGATGAAAAAGGAGAAAAGTGAGATATGGGAAGAGTGCGGACTGAGACAGAGCTAGTAATGGAATAAACCCAACAAGGTTCTAGTAATGAAGTCTCGGTAAGCACTGAAGGGGTTGAAGAATGAAAAAGAATTTGATGTGAAAAAGGGTGAAAAGAAATAGCCCTCCATTTATTCAACCTTAGGGCACAAACCGGGTTCAATTCATATACTACTGGTTATTACCAAGGTAACATCAGTATTGAAGACAAGACGTCATGGACCCAGTGACGCACTGCACTTCAACTTTCCAAACCACTCAAGTTCCTCTTAAAAAGACTTGTTTCATTCTCACGGGGAACCGACATAATCTATCGACTTTCTCTTAGAGATTGTTGATATTGAAGAAGGAGACCCTCTCCCTAGTCTCCGGCATAGGAACCAAATATGCACAATTGAGTCTAGAGCCACAAGATCATCAATAAATCTCATTAGGAGACTTTTTGTGGAAAACTAGAAGGGGGGGTTGAATAGTTTTACCAATTAAAACTTCATTTTAATCTATTTAGATCGACTTATGTCAATCTATTTGGATGTGTGTGTTGGATGTTGATAAACAAACATATAAAGGTAAGTAATGAAAAGATAAGAGTAAGAAGCACAAAACCACAACGCAAGTATTTATAGTGGTTCGGCTACAAGGTCACCTTCCTTGCCCTACTCCACTCCCCGAGTCACCTACTCGAGAGTTCGTAATCACTACACCAATCTCCTTATGGCGGAGAAGCCTTCACAACGTCGCTTCTCTTTTTCGGTACTAGGTTAACCACCGGGTTCTTTCACTCCAAGGTGAACCACACCTACACAACGTCGCCTACCCTTTATAAGGTACTAGGCTAAGTACCTAGTTCTTTCACACCTTAGGTGAACTACACCTTCACAACGTCGCCTACCCTTTATTAGGTACTAGGCTAAGCACCTAGTTCCATTGCAATGGAGGAACTACTACCACACTACACCAACGACTAATCCCAAAGGAGATCTACTCCTTTACAACATCATCAAGGATATCAATATCCTTGGATCTAATACTAGTCTATCTTGTACATCGAAACACACCATATCGAATGTACATCTAAGGCACCTTTCACTAATGCCTTTGACTAGATCTACAAGACACCTTTCACTAATGTCTTGTGTCTTCACTTCTAAGCACCTTTCACTAATGCTTCTTTGTCTTGACTTCTAAAAACCTTTCACTAATGCTTCTTTGTCTTGACTTCCAAGCACCTACCACAAGTGCTTTATCCTATAGACGATAGATACCCTTCACTAATATCTTCGTCTTGACTCTTACGACATCTTTCACTAATGTCTTCAACACTACACTTCTTTGAAGAAAGAAAGGAATCATCAACAAGAAGACTTCAGTAGCCTTGATGATGAGGAAGCATGGCAACTCATGGACTTGAGCTTGCTCGACTTCAAAGGTGGTGATCTTGCCTTTAAGAGGAACCTAAAAGATCACACAAAAACAAAACTACAAACATAGATCTCTTGGATCTAAAGTTAGTGAGATCAAACTCAGGAGAGAAAGTATATTTTAAAGGGGTAAGAAACAATGAAGAAATGGCTCACTATTTATAGAGGAAAAACCTCTACTGTTCCTCGGATCCCACAGATCCCTACCACAAGGGATCCGGCTAGCACAAAGCTAGGGATCCGTGGTCCGCTCCTCTTTGCCCATGGGTATTTTTGGTTATGGGTCATGGGTCATGGGTTATGGGTTGATCCATGGTTTTCTTTCTAGATACAATGTATCTTAAGGATACAATGAACTTGGTTAAGTGGTATATATAAAACCATGGGTTATGGGTCAAAACCATTTGCTAGTATTTACCTATTCAGTATATACTTGTATTTACCCATTTTAGCATACACTTAGTTTATACCCATTTTAGTATACTTAGTTTAAGTATATGTTTAACCCAATATGTAAACACTAGTTGTTGTACATATGTATCTAAATCATAAAATCACTTATACTTGTTTTAGTGTTTTATGTGAAAGCGTAAGTGTGTTAGAAAACTATTAGTTCAAACCATTTACGTATTTTGTTTGTTTCGTTAAAATGATTTTACTTTTGTTATCGACAAAACATTAGAAGATCGTAAAATATAAATAAACGTTTTTACAGCTTATTTGTATTAACAATCTCCCCCTTTTTGTTGATGACAAAACATAAAATTATTTTAAGGAAAAAGCTAAAAATTCGTAAAAATTTGAATTTGTAGTTTTTACTTTCTTCTCCCCCTTTTTGTCGAAACAAAAAGTGTTTGAAGAAAGGCAACACATTGTTTTTAAGAAAAACATGTGAAAGAAAAAGTAAAAAGGAATAAAGAGCAAATAACGGGAAAGGATCTCGTCTTTTACTCCCCCTTGACGAGTCCATCCCTATGCAAAGGCGTCAAGTAAATGATACTAATCTAGTTTGTTTGCAAATAAGTTTGCAAAAGATATCGTCTACGAGACGAATGTGCTCCCCCTTGATTATTGCAAAGGGATGTCACGAAATGTAAACCTAGTATTGCAAGTAATTTGCAATGTATTGCTTTGACATAAAGCTCCCCCTAGCTTTAGGATGTCAAAGTCTTCATATGTAAATTGAATAACTACAAAACAAAGGTTAGAAATCAAGTATAATTCACAATTTCCTGCAAATGTGATTCAAGTTAGTAGAAAGAAATATTTCTGTCTCACGGATCCCACGGTTCCCTCCTAGTAGGGATCCGTTTAGGCAAATCTGAGGGATCCGTCTGGCTGATGAATAAAGTCAGCAAAGATTGGTATAACAAGAAATGTTAATACCGAAAAGAGATATGGATTATATAGTATACTCACATACTCAGAAATATAGCTAGTAGCATGTAATTCCATTTAATAAACAAGAGTTATGATATACATGACTCGAAAAACAAGAAAATAGACAATACATGACTAGGAATTTCTAGATCACCTAACGCTTGAAGCTAAGACACCACTATAATCTTCTAGCTCAAGTTTTGTTTAGGTTTAATCTCGTCGAAACGTTCGAGGAGATGATAGAACATGAAGCGTTGTTCTTCTCGTACTTCATGTATCAAACTTTCAACATGTTGACAATGATAGTAATCTTTGTCATGGCTAGGTAGTGGTGGTGGATGAAATGAAATGGCTTGATTCAAAGGGTCAAGTGAATCGGCTTGTGGAGCTTCAAACGATGGAGGGATTGGTGGAGGTGCATTTAAGAATGACTCAACTAAGAATGATGGTGGTGGTAGAGAAGTGTCAACTTCCATATGGTCGGGTGGTTGACTTTGATGATTTGTCATAATCCAAATGGGATTATATGATGAAAACGCCAAGAAGGAAGCCAGAGCAAGTGTTGACTCAACACCTTGATTTTGAATCATTATTCCTCCTAATGAGGAGAATGTTGTCGGTGGAAGTGGATGAGATGTCCTAGGAGGCAAGTCCTCTAGATTGTAGAGGTGTGGTGATGATAGTGGGGATGTAGATGAAATAGCTCTAGGAACCAATGGTGATGGTTTGGTGGAGATGATATTGTTTGGCCTAGGAGGTATGGTGGTGTTTGGCAAAGGTAGTTTTGTGGGTACTATCCTTTTAGGAATTGGTTTGATTGGATGATGAAGGATTCTATCATTTGTTGGCTTGACCGGAGATGATTCGGTTGAGGAAATTTCGTGTATAACACGAGCTCTTTTCATGGGTGGTTCTTTGGTGGATAAGTTACTACTTGGGGTTTTCCTCATGATGAGATGATTTCAAGAGTTTGAAAGAGCTGAAAGTTAGGATGAGAGTGATGACTATGGAGGTCCTAATAAGGTGGTTTATAAACTAAGAGATTTGGCAAGTGCATTTAAGCCTTAAGCCACTAGAATTCATTGAAATGTGATGATTGACATGCACAAGAGTCAACTTCAGAGGATGCACTGATCTAGGAACTCATTTAAGATGAGATGGAGTGTTTGAGTTAGGAAGATAAGTTGAAATGATTGTTTTTGCAAGAATTGACATAAACTGTCATTCGGATCCCACGGTTCCCTCATCAGAGGGATCCGTCTAGGCTAATCCTAGGGATCCGGCTCTCAGCAGCTATGAAAGAGTGGAAATAATGTTTCTAAGATCTAAGACCTATATCATCTTGAGTGTTTCAGTCCTCCTAAGTGTTTTAAATGAAGGGATGCTTGAGTACTTGAAGGTAATGAGTGATGTAGCTAATGATTGTCATTTATGGAAGGATTTGGAATTTTCAAGAGTACCAATGGATGAGCAAGGATGACACTAAACATTTAGAGTGTCAATTGAAGCTAAATGATCCTAGAGATCAGGTTATGTCTTAGGATAGTGTTTTGGAAAGTATCCTAGAAGCTTTTGAGATGAGAAAACTAGATTTTGATCAACTTTGATCATCTTGGAGGTGAGGATGATTTATGATCAATTTTGCCATAATTGAAAGATTTCTAAGACTAGATGTGAGGGATAAAGTAGAAAATGAGGTGTGAGTCTAAGAGTGGAAGAGTAATTGATTAAAAAGAAATGGTAGATCTACAAGCATTTTTAGAGTGTGACCTCGGTGAGTTATGTATGAATCGGAAAGATTAACCTATCTTGATAAGGACTTAATTTGCCTTATGACACTATGTTTAGCTTAGTGTGAGGTGTTCTAAGAATGTGTTTGAAATACAATGCTTGTAATTGCAATTTCTGTTCGCCGGATCCCACGGTTCCCTAAGAGTAGGGATCCGTCTAGTGTAATCTTTGGGATCCGCCCATCTGCTCAGCAGGACCTTTACTAAAGGTATGAAATGATCTTGACAATGCATTATATCTCAAGGATAGTCTAAAGAGATTTCTAATACCAAGATATCACATGTAAAATGTTTTATTTCACGAAGGAAATTGGATTACATTGATAAAACACGAGTACAAGAGATTTGATCCTATTTTGAGATACTATTAGTTTCCTTGAGTGTTTTCGCTAGGAGGATCATTATGTGATTGATGAGTGTTGGTGGAGTCAAGAATGAAGAAAGTATTCATGAGAGATATGTTTAGCGGTTCCATCATCTTGTTCACAAGTACGTACAACGGACTTTGAAATTGAGGATGGAAGTGCATAACATTATGATAGAGGCGTGTCAATAACATTCCATAAGGGATGAGTTTATTCTTGGAGCCTTGAAGATTTGCAATTCGCCTTGCGAAGAAGTAGGCTAGATTGTATGGTTGTTGTGTTAGCAAACAGTACAACATGTGAGCACAACAAGCGGGAAGGATTTCTCGATTTCCCCTAAGACTTCAAACATTTTCATGTAGGATGAGTGCAAGAGGCTTGTACTCTTCTCGGATATCCCTTGTAAAGATAATGTTTGGATCGGAGTAATATGGTCGAGGTTTGCATATTATGCGATTTAAATCTTCCGGAGAGGGTATGTGTGAACAATATGGACTATTTTCTTCAGGAAAGTTGAAAAGAGAATCAAGAGACCAATCTTCGGTGAAGGCACATTGTCCATGATTTGGAATCCGGAGGATGTGAGCAAAATGCCCAAGGATTAGAGCGAACTTTTGGTTTTTGATATAAAACCAAAGAGATAAAGAGTGATCCTCGTTACGAACAAGTTCGACTTGACGGAAGAATTCCATTATGAACCTTGGACATATCTTCTCGTTGATTTCAAGAAGACATTCTAGTCCTATGGCTCGGAAGGAGGTATTGATACCTTCTTAAAATTGTAGAGAGGTGTCTACAATACGTCCTTCGTGGAAGTGACGGTTTTTGAGATTATTGAACCCACGGACATGATTGCCAGGTGTGTTGGGTTCGAGAGAGATGTTAGGAGTGTAGACGCTAGTGAGTGAAAAGTCAAACTCATATTCATGCGTCATAGTTGAACCTATAGAGATAACAAGTTAATAAGAGGAGATGTTTGTGGTCAACTTATGATAATCTAATGTTTTTACTAGATTTTTATTAACAATAGTTTTTAACAAGAAATATACTTAACTCACTTATGGTTTTGACATACAAGTGGAGTATTACTCTTAGAAGAAAAGAGGTTTTTGTTTTGTATGAAAAACTGTTTTCCAGTAGGACGGATCCCACGGTTCCTTTTCAAAAAGGATCCGGCTAGTATATCTTCCGGGATCCGTGGATCTGTAGTAGCAGAAACAGATTTGATAAAAACATAGGTTTTACAGTTTTTATACCACGATATATGTTTTATCCTACATTTTCTTTTAGCATGCATACATGACTTCTAATGTATCACGAAAGAATATAAAACATATAAATCAAAATAAGTGACAAGCACATTATGATAAAAGTAACCTAGATAAACTAGATTATTAATAATATTGCATTTCAATACTAAGGATGATACAAAGGATTGGGTATATGATCCCAATATAGATTAACAACACAAAGTAAATGTCTCCGTATGTGAACTTCATCATAGGGAACAAAAGTGCGATGAGTGTTAGGGCGATGAGCACGAGTGCGATGTAAACCATGTTGATGACGGATCTTTCTTGGTTTCGATTGAGATGGAGTGAGGAGGAAGATGAAATTTTTTGAATGAAAGGAAATTTTTTGAAATTGGAAGATTTTGAAAGAGTGAGTGGCCGTCGGTGGGATAAATAGGAAAAGGAGAATTTTTGAAATTCGTGTTTTGTTTTATTATTGGTTTGAAAAGAAATAAAACATAAGTTTTATATACTATAACTATAAATGAGAAATATAACACGTATTGTAAGAAAAAGGCTTCCTAACGAAGCTTCACGTAAAACATGTATGAGCACAAAAAGGATAATCATATAAATACCTAAATAGGCATATTTAATTATCAAGCACAATAAAAGGAGAATCATACCTCTAGCGCACTTAGGAATGTCTTTACAAATGACACGACAAATGTCACTTAGACGATTCCCGCTCCTTTGCGATTAAGATACCTTCTTAAGGAAGGTATTCTTGTTACCAAGCTACTCCTAAAGCTTGGTGGGTATGAGCTTTGACTAACCAACATGACAAAAAAGATTAGTGCAATTAAATGAAAAAAAAATAAAAAAAATGTTGTTATCAACTTCAACATCCAAACATATAGTTTTGAAAAACATGGTGTTTGCTTTTATGAAAAACCTTCTTTGTAGTTTTCAATTAACCATGGATCGTATCAAGTTTTTAAAGTACAATATACTTCAAGAACCTTGGTAACGAAGCTCTGATACCAATTGTGGAAAACTAGAAGGGGGGAGGGGGTTGAATAGTTTTACCAATTAAAACTTCATTTTAATCTATTTAGATCGACTAATGTCAATCTATTTGGATGTGTGTGTTGGATGTTGATAAACAAACATATAAAGGTAAGTAATGAAAAGATAAGAGTAAGAAGCACAAAACCACAACATAAGTATTTATAGTGGTTCGGCTACAAGGTCACCTTCCTTGCCCTACTCCACTCCCCGAGTCACCTACTCGAGAGTTCGTAATCACTACACCAATCTCCTTATGGCGGAGAAGCCTTCACAACGTTGCCTACTCTTTTTCCGGTACTAGGCTAACCACCGGGTTCTTTCACTCCAAGGTGAACCACACCTACACAACGTCGCCTACCCTTTATAAGGTACTAGGCTAAGTACCTAGTTCTTTCACACCTTAGGTGAACTACACCTTCACAACGTCGCCTACCCTTTATTAGGTACTAGGCTAAGCACCTAGTTCCATTGCAATGGAGGAACTACTACCACACTACACCAACGACTAATCCCAAAGGAGATCTACTCCTTTACAACATCATCAAGGATATCAATATCCTTGGATCTAATACTAGTCTATCTTGTACATCGAAACACACCATATCGAATGTACATCTAAGGCACCTTTCACTAATGCCTTTGACTAGATCTACAAGACACCTTTCACTAATGTCTTGTGTCTTCACTTCTAAGCACCTTTCACTAATGCTTCTTTGTCTTGACTTCTAAGCACCTTTCACTAATGCTTCTTTGTCTTGACTTTCAAGCACCTACCACAAGTGCTTTATCCTATAGACGATAGATACCCTTCACTAATATCTTCGTCTTGACTCTTACGACATCTTTCACTAATGTCTTCAACACTACACTTCTTTGAAGAAAGAAAGGAATCATCAACAAGAAGACTTCAGTAGCCTTGATGATGAGGAAGCATGGCAACTCATGGACTTGAGCTTGCTCGACTTCAAAGGTGGTGATCTTGCCTTTAAGAGGAACCTAAAAGATCACACAAAAACAAAACTACAAACATAGATCTCTTGGATCTAAAGTTAGTGAGATTAAACTCAGGGGAGAAAGTATATTTTAAAGGGGTAAGAAACAATGAAGAAATGGCTCACTATTTATAGAGGAAAAACCTCTACTGTTCCCCGGATCCCACGGATCCCTACCACAAGGGATCCGGCTAGCACAAAGCTAGGGATCCGTGGTCCGCTCCTCTTTGCCCATGGGTATTTTTGGTTATGGGTCATGGGTCATGGGTTATGGGTTGATCCATGGTTTTCTTTCTAGATACAATGTATCTTAAGGATACAATGAACTTGGCTAAGTGGTATATATAAAAGCATGGGTTATGGGTCAAAACCATTTGCTAGTATTTACCTATTTAGTTTATACTTGTATTTACCCATTTTAGCATACACTTAGTTTTTACCCATTTTAGTATACTTAGTTTAAGTATATGTTTAACCCAATATGTAAACACTAGTTGTTGTACATATGTATCTAAATCATAAAATCACTTATACTTGTTTTAGTGTTTCATGTGAAAGCGTAAGTGTGTTAGAAAACTATTAGTTCAAACCATTTACGTATTTTGTTTGTTTCTTTAAAATGATTTTACTTTTGTTATCGACAAAACATTAGAAGATCATAAAATATAAATACACGTTTTTACGGCTTATTTGTGTTAACACTTTCAATGAAGACTCTCTGTTTCACACAATGTGGAAAGAGAGATTATATCTTATGAGTCCTACGCATTATCCTTGTGGTATTGCCAGAACATCTGAGTGATATGCAAACATATTCACAATGAAGATGGAAAGCCTTCTGGAGCCAACATCAAACAAGCTCCTGGTAGGTGGCATGTGAGATCTATCCAATAGATCAACCATGTGACAACTGAACAGAAACAATGGGGCGATTCAATCTTTTGAATCAATCCTGGTTCAGGTTATGGATTGACGGATACCTTTGAAAAACCGGTCATTGTGCTTAAAACTCTTTTCTCTAGCACATCGACTGTGTACTCATTTCTCAAAATAAAAGGTGTTTATGATTGATAATTGATTTTCATTAAAACCTTCGTTGTATTGCAAAAACAATTTCTATTGAGCAATACACGATTGTTTTTCAAATCTCTTTTCATCAATCAGTGAATCTCATTTCGCTGGTTCACTCACTCCGTGTTGTCTTCTTTGAGACGTTCCGGTTTGAGAACAGCTAGAGCAGCTGCGAAACCCTGTCAAGGAAATTCTTCAGAATTTTACCTGATCACAGGCAGTACTTGTACTGATCAACGGGGAACCGTGGGCCGTGTACCTCAATTCAATGAAAGTGATCAAAGACACTTTCATATGCTTTATTGCTAACTGTCTTATGCAGGTACACCCCGACGTTTGCAGCTGATCAGAATGGAGCGGTCAATCCATAGCCGCATGCTCACACAACACATTCATATCTAAAGAAATCATGATTAGTGCATCAATGACTCTGATATTTTCACTCCATGCTTCTGCTACGCTGCTGCCAATATCATGAATCAACGAAAGCTTCCGCTACTCTGATAAGAATATATCATGATCCAGAATGTGAGCATGTCGGTCCAAATGTCACAACATCACATAATACCAACACCACAATGGATGAGTCAGAGATTAACGTGGCTGATGATCTCAAAGCTGGCTCAAAACTCATTATCACGTGGATCTGTTAAAGACCTCCACTCAGATTATCCAAACATGCGAAAATGAAGAATCAAAGACTACGAGCTACTAACAAGAATCCAAGAACAATCTCAATGTAATATCTGTTTATTTTCTATGTAATTTAATGTGTGTTTGAGGTGACCTCCCTTAGGGGGAGATTTTTAGGATTTGGAAAATCCAATAGTTAAAGTGTCGGTCACCTCAAGTATATGTAATCGTTAGAAAGCTCGTAGACGTAGTTATTTAATGTTAAGTAGTATTTAGTTAAGTAACACCGTGGAGGACGGACGGGTCTTTACCCACTGTATGCCTGATCCATAGCCCGTCAGGTGGCGTTTTATGTAATGACTATAAATACTCTCTACCTCCCAAGGTAGAGGGTTGGAGCTCATAATAAGATTTTTCTTTCTCTCACTAAAGTTCCCAAACCTCTAACTTTCTCTCTCTAAAAACTCATCTTTTGTACGCCTACTTTGGTTATGGTTTGATGTGTATGTGAAATCCAATATGTTACATGTAGCTTGTAGTGTTGTTGTCATCGTAGCGAGTTCTTTTAGCAAGTGGAACCTCATGAATTGTCGATTGTTTCTAGAAAATATAACAAGTGTAAAAGAGAATTGTCATAAAAAATAGAATGAGATCTGAGACAACCAAGAATGACACTGCTAAGGTATGCGGTCTTTTGTTTTTCGTTTACAGTGTTGGAGAGTGTGGTGGTGGTGGGATACGGTGGTGGTGACAATGGTGGAGGTGTTGATGTGTTTTGGACTTGTGGTGATAGTTGAAGTTGGTGGTGGTTAGGCTTTTTTAATGTCAAGAATATAAACTCATCAAGACATTACTAAACATAGGCAAGTGTTCATGCTTTGTCAACTATGCTTTGGTACATGAACATCACAAAAGTAGGTATTTAATATTCCTTGCAAGCAAGCTGACTATTAATTGATCCATATTTGAGAGTAAAGTAACTATACATTAATAGTAGAGTAGGTCCATAATATAATCAATTACATTAACATATATAGGATGTGTTTTACATTATATAAGAATTTCAGTTTTAAAATACGCGTTGATGATTGCCGAAGGTACAGGGCGTGTTTTACATTAATTTAATGAGAAGTTTAACCACAAAAATCGTTTTTGCAATTTATTCTAAAGATAATGAGAATGTGTTGATTTGTTAATTTATGGTAAGTGGTAAATAGTTTGCCGTGTAATTCGCTCATAGAAACCTTTTAGTTAAAATCGATATATATGTTATGCTTCAAATTTGATTAAGACCAGGCTAAACTTTATTGGTAATTAATCATTCTATCAACGAGGAAAGCTAGGGATTTTAAATAGCTTTCGATGAAGATCAGTAAGTGTGTGATATGAAACAGTGAATAAACTCAGAAAGTTATTAAAAGTATAATATAAACACATGCTAACATACAATTAAGTACATGTTGGTTTAAAGAATTTATTGATGTGTTAATGTATGGTTGAGGTAAGTGGTTTTCTGCCTAGTTCGCTCATACAGGCCTTCTAGTTAAAATGGATGCATCGCATGTTGGTGAATAAAAGCGTTTTTACCAACTTCAAACACAAATATCAGACTTGTGTGATTAGTATATATTATTGAGTATCGTTTTTCTCGATGAGAGCTATGTAAAGTATTATCACATGTCAAATTGGAGCTTATGTATGTGAGATATAAAGTCTCGGAGTGAGGTGTTTAGAACAAAGCTACGAAAAAAAAGGTTGAGTTTGTCCCACATTGATGGAAAAAGAAACTCGTAGTGTAATGTTGTTGCAATAAAATTGTGTCTATTATAACGAGTAATTGTGTTGTCGCGCCTTTAATTGAAGGATAAGCAAACTTTAGATGTGTTTATATTTAAGAATGCGAACACTAATAGTATAATGTTGTTGCAATATGAATGTGTCTATTATATTGGCTTAGTTGTAATATAAATATTACAACAAAAACATTTGATGGTACCACCTTTATTGCAAAAAACATTTTTTTTGTATTATAACGAGTAATTGGACTGTCGCGCATTGTGATGAAGCCAATTTATGTTTAATTTTTTTATATGACGTCTTGTATTGTATTTTTGTATTTTATATGTATTTATGGAGATTATAAACAAAGTGCGAAGCCTAAGATTATATCAAGGACCCTCAACGTTCGGTCAGAATTTTTAGATTCAAAAATCAATAAATTGTAGCTTGTAGTGTTGTTGTCATCGTAGCGAGTTCTTTTAGCAAGTGGAACCTCACGAATTGTCGCTTGTTTCTAGAAAATATAACAAGTGTAAAAGAGAATTGTCTTAAAAAATAGAATGAGATATGAGACAACCAAGAATGACACTGCTAAGGTGTGCGGTCTTTTGTTGTTTCATTTACTGTGTTGGAGAGTGTGGTGGTGGTGGTGGCAGTGGTGGAGGTGTTTGATGTGTTTTGGACTTGTGGTGATAGTTCAAGGTGGTGGTGGTTAGGCTTTTTGAATATCAAGAATATAAACTCATCAAGACACTACTAAACATAGGCAAGTGTTCATGCTTTGTCAACTATGCTTTGATACATGAACATCACAAAAGTAGGTATTTAATATGCCTTGCAACCAAGCTCACTATTAATTGATCCAATTTTTTAGAGTAAAGTAACTATACATTGATAGTAGAGTAGGTCCATAATATAATCAATTGCAGTAACATACATATAGGACGTGTTTTACATAAATTTAACGAGAATTTCAGTTTTAAAATAAGTGTTGGTGATTGCCGAAGATATAGGGCGTGTTTTACATTAGTTTAATGACTAGGCGAGTACATGCGCCTGGCGGCAGCAGTTCCTAGCGGCACACAATGAACGATATGCGATATTGTGGTAAGTGTTTTGTATAACATTCAAAATAGAACGTGAAAAAATCAAAATGTAATTGCAAACGGTTGTAACATGCGATAATTCAACTGTAACAAAAATTCTTAACATGTATCAAACGACATATAAAGAAAACACTACATCAATAATGAAATACTAACTAACAACACACGCTAATCGTCGTGTAAAACTTCTTGAAACACGACATTTGAGGTATAAACTCCTTCTTGACGGAACTCTTTGAATGGTTTAACCAATACTTTTGTTGTTTTACGGGATATCCCTCTAGACAATGCCACATAAAGCTGGCCATGCGAGAAAACAGAATCGGGCAAATAGACACCCACATTTGGAATTGTTTGGCCCTGAGCTTTATTAATAGTTATCGCAAAGCTAAGTCGCACAGAAAATTGTGTTCTCTTTAGTTTGAAATGTAACATGTCTTCTTCAGATGGAGCAAGAGGAATTCTTGGCAAGAGCACTCTAACTCCAGCGTCCTGTCCGACAGCAATCCCAGCATTGATGACATTAGGATCAAAACGTTTGCATATCAACCTCGTGCCATTACATAATCCATTTTCCGAATCGAGATTCCTTAAAAGAATAATCGGGCATCAAATTTTCAAACGCAAGTAATGAGGAGGCAATCCGCTCACATTGAGCGAGTTTAAGAATTCCAAAGGATATAAGTTATGGGTTAAAAAAAGGGTTACGCTGTGGATGAGGGTTTTGGGAAGCAACTGTAAAATTTAAAAAAAAAACAAAAAACAAAAAAACAAAAAAAAGTAAAAGGAGATTATAGATACTCGACACATTATATAAGAAAACCAACTTCAAGATCATCATCAACGTTTTTTTGATTGTTGATTTCCATGCTTCCTTTCTTTCTACCTGTAATTCTAATTCTAACTGTAACAAAAGTATGAATATATGAAATGAATGTTTACATTGGGGTTCTTTATATAGGCAATGGAAAACTTTTGCCATATTAAGTTTGAATCTCATATAAAAATTAAATTCCCGCCGCTGAGAGTGAAGTGATTAAAGAAGAAGGCATTTAATTGATTTGGTTTCCATAAAAAAAAGATTATTATATAATTGCAAACACCTGGTTGAATACGACTACATGATTAGTAGAGATATATGGAGTTTTTTTGTTATAGAAACTCGTATAAGATCCTTTTGAAAAACCAATTTGGCATATTAACCATGTTAATCAATAACTTATCAACATCTTATGATATTATCAACATCTTATAATGTCCTCGTCTTTTACGTTTCTCGTTTTCCACGAATACGTATACAATAATTCCGATGGCATTATTCAAACAAAAAGATAACGAAGGAAAGAAAACAGAATTTTGATTAGGTAAATGATGACGTTCAATGTCGTTCGATTGATTCATTCGGCGTTTCGATTGTTAGTGTGTTATATAATGTTCGGTTTCATATTAGTTCAAGTCAACACATACATAAGATATTAAAGACGTTGGCTTTTTAATGAAGTGTTTTTTATTGGTTTCATAGAAAGACAAAGGAATCAATTGAATATTAGAAAGGATTACATATTATGTTAATTATTCATAGCTTCCTTTCCATATTAGTATAGATTTCCTTATAATGTGTTGACCAAACTTTTCAGTTTTCTTTAATTCAAATGCATTGTTTGGGTGTTGACCAAATTTTAAGTTTTCAATTTCAAGAATTGACCATTTTTCCATTATATTAGTAGAGAAGAGATAAGTTTAACCACAAAAATCATTTTTGCAATTTACTCTAAAGAGAATTAGTGTGTTGATTTGTTAATTTATGGTAAGTGGTAAATAGTTTACCGTGTAATTCGCTCATAGAAACCTTTTAGTTAAAATCGATGTATCTGTTACACTTCAAATTTAATTAAGACCAAGCTAAACTTTATTTAATTAATCATTTAATCAACGGGAAAAGCTAGGGATTTTAAATAGCTTTTGATGAAGATCAGTAAGTGTGTGATATGAAACAGTGAATAAGTGATTGAGAAAATCAGCAAAGAAAGTTTTCTTAATTCATTCATATCTATTTGCTACGATTGCTTATACGCATGTTTAGTATAACAGAAAATTACAAAATCAACCTCCAACTTATACATACAACATTTAGCACCCCATACTTGAGTTAGACACACAACAGCATCACGTACATGTTGAAGTTTTTGGTGAAAAAACGTGTTTTTGAAACCTCTGAACTTGAAAATTACAGAGTTGTGTAATTTGTATTAATGATTTATTATTCGGTATCGTATTTCACTATTTCGTGATGAGAGCTACGTAAAGTCTTATTACATGTAAAAAAATGGAGCTAATGTATGTGAAATTTAAGTCTCAAAGTGAGCTTTTTAGAATGAAGCTAAAAAAAGGAGTTGAGTTTTATCCCATATAGGTGGATAAGCAAACTCTTGATTTGTTTAAAGGTAAGAGTATGAACATTGACATTAAAATGTTGTAGCAATAAGGACGTTATTATTCTTGAAAAGAATTGTGACACAAATTTCACACTTCCCATTCAGCAATGATCATTATCTTATTCCCAGAACTTATTTTTTGTTTACTTTAATATTCCAATTTTTAGGTGCTTCTTTATAACATACAATGTTGCCAATTATCACTTTTAATTTCTCAAACAAATATGATCATCTTTCGAAACATATGGTTCATAAGATGTGGCTATAAGGAAAGAAGATAATAGTTAAAATAACAAGTCTTTTTAGATATATGTCTTTTGTAAATAGGTGTCATATTTTTTAATTAACATAAATGTGGAATTTGCAGTTTCCCCCGACCTCGTATGCAGCTAGTAGTGTTTCCTTACAATTTGGCAAGCAATAATAATTTAACGACAAGACCAACACAACAATTTCGACTACATGATTTTGAATTATCTTCATAGGAACAAAGGGAATCTATTAAGATGCTCAAGAAAGAAATCTACGACCCTATACCAAAGAAGATAATACAAAGACTGGGTAGATTTTATAGACAACCAATGTTGCTGCAAAAGCCTCTACAGGCCAGAAGAATGAAAGAAGAGGACGAAGACGATGGTGATGATTATAACAAATGTGTTGTTTGCTTAGAAGACTTTGAACCGAAAGAAGTGGTGATGGTGACACCATGTAATCATATATTTCACGAGGACTGCATCTTGCCATGGGTAAAAAGCCATGGCCGATGTCCTGCTTGCAGGTTCTCATTTTCTACAAATGCCAGAGAGAGTAGAGCATCGTCTACAAACAATGATAACTTGGTAAATAATCGATTAACCAATGAGATGATTCCTTTTGTGACCTCACGGGGTAATTCTGGTACTAATATTCAGCCCTTCAGGTTTTGAAAGTGTCGTCATATAGAAAGCATATTTCAATCAAGTGATAAGCTTGTTCAGCGTAACAGAATATCACATTGTTATAACTCATATACAACAGTTAACCTCGTTTCATTGAATTGACTCGATCGGTACAACTACAAAATGAGTCTTCGATGGATTTGGAGATGATGGTGGTTTCATATCTGGATTCTGCATTCAAAACTCAGCATTATTAGTTTGATGGAAATTTGTACCCTTACTTATTTACAGATAACAAGATAACATGTCAAACTGGGTCACATTTTATATCTAGGTGGTTAAATGGATAAACTCAGAAAGTTATTAAAAGTATAATATAAATACATGCTAACATACAATTAAGTACATGTTGGTTTAAAGAATTTGTTGATGTGTTAATGTATGGTTGAGGTAAGTGGTTTTCTGCCTAGTTCGCTCATACAGGCCTTCTAGTTAAAATGCATGTATCACATGTTGGTGAATACAAAAGTTTTTTTCGTGTTTCTCAACTTTGTAAAGGTTTATTACATGCTAAAATTTGAGCTTATGTATGTGAGATATAAAGTCTCAAAGTGAGGCGTTTGGAATGAAGCTAAAAGAGAAATGGGTTGAGTTTATCCCACATTGTTGGGTGAGAGAACTCTTGATGTGTTTATAGATAAGTAAATGAATCCTTGCGTTACAAAGTTGTTCAATAAGAACGTGTTTATCATGATGGTTGAATTGTGGCACAAATTTCACAATTCTTCCATCGTGGTGACCTCACTCTTATTTAAAAAACTTTGAACTTTTTTTTTTAGTAAAATTTGATTTTTCAATTACTTTATATTACTACAGTTTTGTGTGTGCTTCTTTATAACTTTAAAATGTTGCTTGTATAAAATTTGTTATTGCATGTGAAGGAGGAATTGTACTCCAAATTTGTCACTATTAGTTTCTAAAACAAATATAATCTTCAAGAAACACTTGGTTTAGCCCGCCTTCGAACACAAATGGTCACCATTAGCTAGTTAAAATGGACGTATCACATGTTTGAATTTTGGTAAATAAAAGCCTTTTTACCAACTTTGAACACAAATATTATAGACTTGTTTAATTTGTATTAGTGATATATTAGTTGGGTATCTTATTCTTGATGGGAGCTACATAAAGTCTTATTAAATGTTGAAAATTGAGCTTATTTATGTTAGGTATAACGTCGTTAAGTAAGGTGTTTGGTATAAAGCTACAACAAATAAAATGGGTTGAGTTTGTCCCACATTGATGGCTTAGTTGTAAGACAAATAACACAAATCAGACTCATTATGGTCATACTTTTATTGCAAAAAACATCTTTTTTTGTATTATAATTTATTGCAAAAACCTCTGTTTATGTTTCACTATAAAGTAAATCGCATCCATGTGGTATGTCCAAATTGCATAAACAGTCATAGCGGTCACACTTTTATTGCGAAAACCTTTTTTCTTTTTCGTATTATAATTTTTGTTTTTGCTTCATTATAAGAGTAAATCGCAAAAATGGTGCTAATGTATGTGAAATTTAAGTCTCAAAGTGTTCTTCTCAGAATGAAGCTAAAAAAAGGAGTTGAGTTTTATCCCACATAGGTATATAAGCAAACTCTTGATTTGTTTAAAGGTAAGAGTATGAACATTGATATTATTATGTTGTAGCAATAAGGAAGTTATTATAGTTGAAAAGAATTGTGACACAAATTTCACACTTTCGATTCAACAATGATCATTATCTTATTCCCAAAACTTATTTTCTGTTTACTTTATATTACAATTTTTTGGTGCTTCTTTATAACTTACAATGTTGCCAATTGTCACTTTTAATTTCTCAAACAAATATGATCATCTTTCGAAACATATGGTTCATAAGATGTGGCTATAAGGAAAGAAGATAATAGTTAAAATAACAAGTCTTTTTGGTGCTTCTTTATAACATACAATGTTGCCAATTGTTACTTTTAATTTCTCAAACAAATATGATCATCTTTCGAAACATATGGTTCATAAGATGTGGCTATAAGGAAAGAAGATAATAGTTAAAATAACAAGTCTTTTTAGATATCTGTCTTTTGTAAATAGGTGTCATATTTTTTAATTAACATAAATGTGGATTTTGCAGTTTCCACCGACCTCGTATGCAGCTAGTAGTGTTTCCTTACAATTTGGCAAGCAATAATAATTTAACGACAAGACCAACACAACAATTTCGACGATATGATTTTGAATTATCTTCAGAGGAACAAAGGGAATCTATTAAGATGCTCAAGAAAGAAATCTACAACCCTATGCCAAAGAAGATCATTAAAAGACTGGGTAGATTTTATAGACAAAACAGTATGACTGCAAAAGCCTCTACAGGCCAGAAGAATGAGAAAAAAGTGGACGAAGACGATGGTGATGATTATAACAAATGTTATTTGCTTAGAAGAGTTTGAACCGAAAGAAGTGGTGATGGTGACACCATGTAATCATATATTTCACGAGGACTGCATCTTGCCATGGGTAAAAAGCCATGGCCGATGTCCTGTTTGCAGATTCTCATTTTCTACAAATGCCAGAGAGAATAGAGCATCGTCTACAAACAATGATAACTTGGTAAATAATCGATTAACCAATGAGATGATTCCTTTTGTGACCTCACGGGGTAATTCTGGTACTAATATTCTGCCCTTCAGGTTTTGAAAATATCGTCATATAGAAAGCATATTTCAATCAAGTGGTAAGCTTGTTCAAAGTTGATTGAAAATGTTAATGATGATTAAGAATAACAAAATAACACATTGTAATAACTCATATACAACAGTTAACCTCGTTTTATTGATTTGACTCGATCAGTACACCTACAAAATGAGTCTGTGCATGAAGGACATCGCTTCATTATTGAGCTAGGCTTCGATGGAGTTGGAGATGATGGTCGAAACTTTTACCCCTTACTTATTTACAGATAACAAGATAACGGGTCAAATTGGGTCACATTTTATATCTAGTATTGGGTTAATCCCAATCGACCCATCACAATACCCAAATCGACCCAGACAACCTGGTCAACCCAGAAGTCAAAGACAAAAGTCAACCAAGACAGTTTTTGACAGTTAAAAAATAACTGCTATTTGGCAGTTATAACGCCAAACCGACATAACTGTTGGGTCCTTTGAACCAACATGTCGTTTCATTGTACCCTTTCGAAACATATAAATAGTTAAGAATTGTATTCAAACATTCATGACTAAAATATATAGAAAAGTCTTTTGATTCAATTGTTTCTTATTATTATTAGTATATTTTGATTAAAGATCCATAAAAAAGGGTCAACAATTGGTATCAGAGCCGAAAATCATCATATACCAAGGCTTTTCAAACTCAGTTCTTGAATCAAAAAACTGAAAAAGATTCAAAAAAATTTTGCAAAAAAAAAAACAGTCGAACCAAAAATTAATCACAAGATCATTTTCGGTGTAATAATTCATCAAAGGAAAACAACAACTTTTGTCACCAAGGTATCAATCACAAGAGTGAATTGTTACCGGCATCAAAAGGATTCCTCTTTTCATTCATTTTTGCAAAATAATCGAATCAAATTTAAGAACAAAGAAGAAAGAAAAACCAATAAACGAAAGTCATCAATTAGGGCAAAATAAAGATTCGAATTAGAACAAACACACCTGTTCATAAAAGGAATCAAGCCCAGAAGGATCAATTGAATCCCAATTGATTCATTTGCATACTCCAATCATCAAATTTCTCACGGATTAGAAAACCCCCAAATCATCCGAAACCCTAGGTTACAATTGGAGGATTAATTGTGCTCGCGAAGAACACCCAACACCGGAGAAGAACAAGAGACGGTCAAACACTGTTAGGAATTAGAAAATTCAGTCGTTAAAGAGTCGGTCACCTCAAGTATATGTATTCGATAGAAAGCTCGTAGTCGTAGTCATAATATGTTAGTAAGTTGTTTGTTATGTAACACCGTGGAGGACGGACGGGTCTTTATCCACTGTATGCCTGATCCACAGCCCGTAGGTGGCGTTTATTTGTAAGACACTATAAATACCCTCTACCACCCAAGGTAGAGGGTTGGAGCTTCAATACCATTTTTCTTTGTTTCACATAGTTCCCAACTCTCTTCCCTTTCTCTCTAGAACTTTCTCTCTCTAAACATATTGAACTCCCCATTTGATTATGGTTTAGCGTGTTTGTGAAATCCTATATCCTACAATTGGTATCAAGAGCCATGGTTTGATCACTCACCTTTCATGCTCTTTGTTTTGGTGGATTTCATAAGGTTTTTGGGGTTTTAAGTGTTTAGGAGAGTTTGAATCATTTGGACAAATTCTAGTGTTAAAGTTTGAATTTTGTGTGTACTTTTGTGTTTAGGATCATCATATGTGTTTAGGTTTTGAATTGGAAGGCTTAAATCATTGTGGTTTGGTTGTTTTTGATTGATAAAGTGGTTGTTTGTGAAAGTTGTACGAAGCGAGCTGAGTCTCGGTGTTTTGTTTCTTCGAAGCGAGTTGCTTTGTTATTGGAAGCGAGTTGGTATATGCGACTTGGCTATTTAGCGAGTTGACTCTTTAAGCGACTTGGGTTCTAAGCGAGTTGTTTCTTTAAGCGACTTGAGTTCTAAAGCGACTTGGCTATTAAGCGAGTTGTACAGCTAGCGAGTTAGTTTAAGCGACTTGGTGGTTAAGCGAGTTGTCTCTGTTTGCGACTTGGCTATTAAGCGAGTTGTCTCTATATGCGACTTGGCTATTAAGCGAGTTGGTTCTTTAAGCGACTTGTTTCTTTAAGCGAGTTGTCTGTTTAGCGAGTTGATACCAAAGCGAGTTGACTGTTTAGCTACTTGTCTATTGAGACTTGTCACTTCTTCGTGCTACATTTTTACGGTTGTTCTTTTGGTTTAGTAAAATCCCGTGAAAGAATCAATTTCCCGGTTTAATCAAGGAATAGTAAAATCCCGTAGAACTTGTAATCATGTCAAACATCGTACCTACTATCGTTTCTTCTGTAGCTGAGGACGTTCAAGCAGCTGGATCAGATACTCGTCCACCTATGCTTGACAGAACTGACTACGACTCTTGGGCTCAACGAATCAGATTGTACTGTCTTGGAAAGGAAAATGGGGTCAACATTCTCAAATCCATTGATGAAGGACCGTATCAGATTGAGACTACAAGAGACATAATTGATACTGCTGCAGATGGAACCATGATCTTTGGATTGGACAGACCAAAGATGTATGATGAGCTCAGTGATAAGGAGAAAAAGAGATTCGATGCTGATATCAGGGCCTCAAACATCATACTACAGGGTCTTCCAAAAGACATCTACAAGCTGATCAATCACAACACTGAAGCCAAGGCAATTTGGGATAATGTCAAGATGCTTCTCTCAGGTTCTGAATTAACCAAGGAAGACAGAGAATCACAACTGTATGATGAGTTTGAGCACTTCAAGATAAAACCTGATGAGAGCATCTATGAATACTACGTGAGATTCCACAAGCTTGTAAATGATATGAGGAATATCAGAATGACTATGCCAAACATTCAGCTGAACTCAAAGTTTGTGAACAACATGAATCCCAAATGGCACAAGTTTGTCACCTCTGTGAAGCTAACCAAAGGATTGAAGAACACCAACTATGAGCAACTGTATGCCTTCCTTCTCCAGAATGAGAGACATGCTATGTTTGAGAAAAGGATTCTAGAACAGTTCAAAACCAACCAGGGAGAAACAAGTTCCTCAAATGACTCAACAGCCTTTTACACAAATGTTGGTATTACTACCAAAGCTTCTCAAGTCATTCCCATGGGTGATGGTAATTACAAACTCATCCCTGATCCAGCATATAAGCCTCCAGACCCAAACACATTCATGGAAAACTTCATCAATCAACTGTCTCTCATGGTCAGTCAAAACATGAACTCTCTTCCACACACCAACAATAACCTTAGGACAGCATCCAATCCACACAATCAATCAACTATCAGAGATGGGAAGGTTATGGTGCAACCAGTTCAAGAAAGGCAGTATGAACAGGGAAGAGGAGGAGTTGGTAGAGGATATGTGGTAAATCAGAATATGGGAAGGAATGGAAATCAGGGTCAAGCAAAGCCAATTAAGTGCTACAACTGTGGTAGTGAGGGACATATTGCTAGGAACTGTACATCTCCAAAGCGTCCATAGAATGCAGATTACTTGAGAGACAAGATGCCGCTTTGGATGAAGAGGAGTTATTGTTTCTTGCTGAGGGAAATGCCCGAACCTATGATGCTGATGTTGATGAACAGCCAATTCAGGAGATAGGTCATAATCATCAAAAAGAATTTCAAGTAGCTGACTGTGATACATTTGACTCAAATGTCGATGATGAACCTACTGCTCAAACAATCTTCATGACTAGCATCTCACCTATGGTCTCTCCAAAGGTCTCTCCACCACAACAAGTTGGTCCATCCAAAGACAAAATCATTTCAGAGGTATTAAAACTATATGATGATGTTGATGAGCAAAAGATGCATAATAATGTACAGTCTCTTGAAACTTATGAGTCAGATATTGAAGATGTGGGTAATAGTAATATTGTCCCATATGATCAATATGTGAAGCAAAGTGAAAGTGAGATTGTACCAAGTAATGCATCTTCTGCAGTCAATGATGATTATGTTTTTGATGAATACACTGCATGTGCCCCTGATGATTCTGTTATCTCTGAACTGAATGCCTATAAAGAACAAGTTGCTATTTATGAACAACGTGCTAAGTTTGAGTTAACCACCCGTGAGCAGGAAATGGATGACCAAATGCGTACAATTATTAGAAATAGTAATTTTAGAGAAGAAGTATTAAAACAAGAGTTAAACTCCTTACAAGAAAAGCTTTCTAAAACTGCTAAGCAAAAACAAGAACTTCAAGAAAATGTTAAAATGCTTAAGCAAGAATTCAATGCTAAGGAATCAAAACTTTTGAATGATTTTTCCAATCTAAAAACTTTGAAAAACAAGCTGGAAAATAAGTTGTACGTACAAGGGAATACCATTCAGACTGCTCACTTGATCACTAAGCATAGGGTTTTAAGCGATAAGCACAGTATTCCCCTTGTTGAGGAGCCAAATCCTGAGGTAGTTAAAAGGGCTAGAACTGCTCATAAGGTACTTTATGATGGTAATGAAATCCTTAAGCCTAGGCAGAAACCTAGTTGCGCTGAGTGCACTGAGGAAGATAAGAAATCAGATGAAGTCACTAGGGAGAAAATGGATAAGAAACTTAACAATCCTGCATGTAAAGAGAAAAAAATTACTATCAAACCTCATAATTACACTAAGGAAAATTGGATCTCCTGAACATGTTTAAGCCTCAAACTCAATTAACCCCAGAACAGATTTTTTGGAAGAAAGATATGGATATGCAAAAAGCTAAAAATCTTGTTGATAAGAATCCCCCTAGTAGGAAATTCCCTCAAGCAACTGTGTATCCTCCTAATACACCAATGCATCTAGTTCCTAGATCTATTGCCACTAATAGCAAGACCTTAATCAGTCTGTATGTTGTTTATCAGCTGTTTGTTGATTTTGAGAAAACGTGTAAGAAGAGAATCACACCTACAGGGATAACTGAGGGGGAAATGGGTTTTGAGCAAACAAAAGAATGTTATTTAACTGAGGTCATGCCTTTCTTCAAACAATTAAAAGGTCAATTTGAGAGTCTTCAAAAAGGGATAAATTCAGATATTAAAGAAATGGAAAAGGAATTTGATGCAATGATTGTTGAGGTCAATGATTATGAACAGGAACTCAAATATAATGAAGTTGAAAGGAAGAACTTGCATATCTTAAATGAGAATTTGATTTCGAGTTGTGTTGCTAAGCACTCTATTACTGTTTCTCGATTTCATGAATTATCTATTGCATTCTATTACTGCTTCTCGATTTCATGAATTATCTATTGCATTGAAAGTTTCCCATGATCGTGTCATTGAGCTTGAAAACAAAAACTCAGAACTAAATGAGAAAATTGATCAATCTGATCATGATAATTTGGTAAAACATCTTTCTAAACTAGAAGTTGAACATTTTGATTTGCAACTAAAATATCAACATCTTAAAGAAAATGTCAAAACCTCAAATATCAAGACATCCTCAGATGTTATAGAGTTTGATGCAGTTTTTCAGATAAACAAACGTGACGAACAAATTCAAGCTCATTGTAACACGATCAGAAAGTTGAAAGCCCAAATTTCTCAATTAAATGGTGAAAAGAACAATGTGACTAGCTCCCAAATGCCTCCTCCTTTAGATTCTCATTATTCTCAAACTTTTCATCTTCAAAACTTGGTTAATGTTTTACAAAAAGAAAACGAGAGTTTTCAAGAAGAAAATGAAAAAGTTAAACGACACTTTAAAGAGTTATATGATTCAATGAAAGTCACTCGTGACAAGAACAACGAAAAAATAACGTCTTTACAAAAAGAAATTGAGAATCTGAAGAGACAGGAAAAAGGGAAACTGCCACTTGTGACTGTTAAATACATTCCTCCTCATCTTAGGAATAATGAACTTGTGTTTCGTAACTACTTCGCTCACCTTAAGGATAGTCTAGAATGTCTCCGTGAGATTGTGGAAGAGGATTTCATTAATAAACCTCTTGATAGTGAAATTAGGTTTGCATGCATTCAGGCCAAACGATCTCAGGAGCTGCTAGAATGTTTAATTGCAACATGTCCTAAATCCTTAGGTGCGAAAGGTAAAGCTATGATGCCTTGTTCTATGCCTAGTGCCAAGCATACAAACCATTCTATGCCCAGTGTTAAGAAAGTGAACACTAATGTGCCCTCAAGTAGTTCAGATCCCTGCACATCTAGTTCAGGAATGCAAAAAGTAGATCAACCAACTAATGTTCCCATAATTCCCTCTACAGGAGTAATCAGTGACATAAGAGCAAGCGGGTAAGAGCCTCCAGGCAATACCAAGCAAGATAGGACCTCGCAAGCTAAAATTGTGCATTGGAAGAGAGTAGAAGACCACCCTAGGAACTTTATGTTTGAGTTGAATAAAATGAATCGTGTTGATTCTAGTATTAGCCATAGGCGTATTGTAATTAATTCGAATTCTGCTACTATCTGCAAACCATGTAATGATGTCTGCTTGATTTCTGTTACTAATCATGAATGTGGTGTAAATGTTTTGTCTAATGCTGTCAAATGCCATGTTAAAACTGTTAATGCTAAAAATCAAGCTAAGAAGGCTAAAAGGCAAAGGCGAAAGAAAGTTAGAAAACAGTGGAAACCCACAGGAAGAATATTTAGTAAAATAGGTTATCAATGGATACCTTCTGGCCATAAGGTTAATGAGTTCTGCCCTCAATTGGCTAAGACAATGCCCACTAGAAAATGGATGCCTACTGGTAGAACTATTCCCTTAAGAAGTGAACATACTTTGAACAGGTCAAATAAGGACATTAGCACTGCATCCATTTTTGATGATTCCATTGTTTCTACTTCTGATATGGGTGTTCCAATTACTGTTACTAACCAAGTGGAACCCATTATTGCATGGGGTTCCCAATTATCCAGTTATCCATTCTTGTCTGTGTTCAACTGCAGATCGTTCAAATCGTTCTGTGGTACCTGGACTCAGGTTGTTCCAAGCATATGACTGGAGACCGGTCGCGGCTCATGAACTTCGTGAGTAAATTCATCGGGACTGTTAGATTCGGGAACGATCATTTCGGTGCAATTATGGGTTATGGAGATTATGTTGTCGGTGATAGTGTTATCTCCAGGGTATATTACGTAGAAGGTCTTGGTCATAACTTATTCTCTGTCGGTCAATTCTGTGATTCTGATCTAGAAGTAGCCTTCAGAAAACATACTTGCTTCGTTAGAGAACTTGATGGTAAAGAACTTTTAAGAGGAACACGTGGTTCAAATCTATACACCATCTCTATCGAAGATATGATGAAGTCTTCTCCAATTTGCTTGTTGTCAAAGGCTTCCAAAACAAAGTCATGGTTATGGCATCATCGTCTCAATCACTTGAACTTCGGCACCATCAATGATCTCTCCAGAAAGGACTTAGTTGTAGGTTTACCTAGACTAAAGTATGAAAAGGATCATCTTTGTTCAGCATGCCAATTAGGAAAAAGCAAGAAGTATGCCCACAAACCCAAACCTACAAACTCAGTTACAAAAGTTCTTCATACAATTCACATGGATTTATGTGGACCCATGAGAGTGCAGAATATCTTTGGGAAGAAATATGTGTTAGTTGTGGTTGATGATTACTCTCGATTCACCTTGGTTAAGTTCTTAAGGACAAAGGATGAAACTCCAGATATCATCATCAAACTTATCAAACAGCTGCAGGTTCGACTTAACAAAACTGTCAGAATCATCCGAACAGACAATGGAACTGAGTTTGTTAATAAACGACTTAGTGAGTTTTATGAAAGTGTTGGAATCAGTCATCAAAGAAGTGTTCCACGAACTCCTCAACAGAACGGTGTAGTTGAAAGACGAAATCGAACTCTTGTGGAAGCCGCAAGAACAATGCTGATTTACTCAAAGGTTCCAATGTTTCTCTGGGCTGAAGCCATTGCCACTGCATGCTACACTCAAAATCGATCCCTAATTCACACTGCTCATGGAAAAATTCCATATGAACTTGTCCACAATAGAAAACCTAATCTCTCATTCCTTCGTGTGTTTGGTGCATTGTGTTATCCAACTAATGAGGGCCAAGACTTAGGCAAAATTAAAGCTAAAGCGGACATTGGAGTATTTGTAGGATATGCACCAAACAAAAAGGGATACCGAATCTACAACAAAAGAACCCGAAATATCATGGAAACAATTCACGTTACGTTCGATGAGCTGACCGGTCCAATGGCTCTAGGACAACCCAGTTCTGGACACGCATCTTCAAGTAGTCCCATCAGTTTTACTCTTGTATACGATTCTTCGCCAACAACTCCTTATGTACCTCCTTCGGAAGATGACTTAAAGAAACTATTTGATCCAATGTTTGATGAACACTATGAGCCAACTGCTAATGATCTGTCAATTCCATCATCAGAGGCTGGTACTATCTCTGTCAATGAAGTTAACCCTTCAATTTCTATGACACTAAGTCAAGAAGCGCCTGCTGCTGATCACTCTGTCTCATCAACAAATCATCAATCATCGAGTGTACATCATGGAAATGTTTCTGGCACCCTTGATGGAGAGAATCCCTTTGCTACTCCTGAAGATGCACCATTTGAAAACATATTTGCTCCTGAATCATCATCAGAACCATCTTCATCAGAAGAAATCGACTCTGCTACTTCAGTTCCTCAATAACAACCACACGAACACCTTAGAAAATGGACACATGATCATCCATTGGACAAAATCATTGGAAACCCCTCTCGTCCAGTATCCACACGAAAACAACTTGCAACCGATGCCTTATGGTGCTTTTTCAACTATGTACTCTCTAAGGTCGAACCAAAAGATGTTAAAACTGCCATGAATGAAGACAGCTGGTTCAATGCCATGCAAGAAGAAATTCATGAGTTTGATCGACTTGATGTATGGGAATTAGTACCTGCTCCATATTGTGCTATGATCATTGCTCTAAAGTGGATCTTCAAAGTGAAACCTGATGAGCATGGTGATGTTTTAAAGAACAAGGCTCGATTGGTTGCAAAAGGATACCGTCAAGAGGAGGGTATTGACTTTGAAGACTCATTTTCTCCAGTTGCTCGTATCGAGGAAATCAAAATCTTCTTGGTTAATGCTGCAAGTAAGAACATGGTGGTTTATCAGATGGATGTAAAGACGGCGTTTCTTAACGGAGATCTTAAAGAAGTCGTATACGTCAGCCAACCTGAAGGCTTTGTGAATCCAGAACATCCTACTCACGTCTATCGTTTGAAGAAGGCTCTTTATGGTTTAAAACAAGCTCCAAGGGCATGGTATGATACGCTATCTATGTTTCTTCTATCTACTGGATTCAGAAAAGGAGCAGTTGATCCGACATTGTTCACCAGAAAGTCAAGAAAACATTTAATTCACGTTCAAATATATGTTGATGATATTATTTTTGCCTCGACTGACCCCAATGAATGTGATCGTTTTTCAAATGAAATGGGTTCCAAATTTCAAATGTCAATGATGGGACAAATGTCATTTTTCTTGGGATTACAAATTTCACAAAGTCCCGGAGTCATTTTTATAAATCAATCTAAATATGCAAATGAGATTTTAAAGAAATTTGGATTTGATTCTAGTGACCCTGTTGACACTCCTATGATAGAGCGTACTAAACTGGATGAGGACCACTCAGGGATCATGGTAGACCAAACGAAATATCGTAGTATGATTGGATCCCTGATGTACCTCACAGCCAGTAGACCAGACATTCTGTTCGCTGTTTGCATGTGTGCTAGATATCAGGCTAAGCCTACCAAAAAGCACCTTGAAGCAGTTAAACGGGTCTTTTGGTATCTCCAAGGAACCATCAATATGGGTCTTTGGTACCCGAAGGACACCGGTATGTCACTAACAGCCTATGCAGATGTTGATCCTGCAGGATGTCAAGATACTCGTCGAAGTACGTCTGGAGGTGCTCAGTTTTTGGGTGATAAGCTTGTGAGCTAGTCTTCAAAGAAACAAATTAGTACTTCTATTTCCTCTACAGAGGCTGAATTCATAGCCATGTCATCTTGTTGTGCTCAAATCCTATGGATGAGATCCCAATTATCTGACTATGGCTTTGAATTCAACAAAATCCCTCTGTACTGTGATAATAAAAGTGCCATTCCTCTCTCTTGCTACAACGTTCAACATTCAAGAGCCAAGCACATCGACATTCGACATCATTTCATTCGGGAACAAGTGGAAAAAGGTGTGGTGTGGAACTCTATTTTGTGAAGTCTGAATACCAGTTAGCAGACATCGTCACCAAAGCTCTTCCTAGAGAACGTTTTGAGTTTATCCTCCCACGACTTGGTCTAAAGAGTCTTCAACCGGAAACACTTAAACGTCTTCAAGAGGAAGAAGAGGAGTAAAAGGTCTTTCTTCATTTATCTCTTGTATATATTTATTCAAAAAGCATAATACAAAATTTCAAAACCCAAAAAAAAAAAAAAAAAAAATCCATAAAAATTAGAAAATCTTGAAAAATTCCAAAAATATTGTTATTTTGTCATGTTTTTCCTTATTCGATATCATCTACGGACTTTGTGTTGACATTCAAAGAATGTCACGGGTCTTTAGATGTTCTTCGAATGTACATAGTCTTGTTAAAAAAAAAAAAAAAAAAAAAAAAGCGGAGAAAAATGGTGGTTTATTGTCATTTCAGGCAGTAACCTGTTTTTAAAAGTAAAGGACAGAGCCATGCTTTATCTCATTTTTCAAATCTCATGCTCTGATTCTTAAAACAAATGTTTGTCACCAAAAAGACAAATGTTTCTCTTTCCAAATATTTTTCCGTCTAATGATTCTTCTGAAAAATACTTGCCATCTAATGAAAACTAAATTGCTTTGAAAATACCTCGTACTCTATTATTCGTGTAAATCATTTGTGCTTATCATCTGTCAAAATCTCTATCTCTCAATCAACAACTTGTGTCATTGATTGAGGGGGGAGAATGATTTTATTCAAATTAACAACTTGTGTCATTAATTGTATCTGGATTGATTTTCAAATGGTTTTCGATTGGTTCCAATGGAAGATGAACAATACCAAATAGACCGACCAAATTTACTTTATGCATGGTGATATAAGGATGATAAGGTTAGATTTTTGTTCCCATGATCCGCCAGAACCGGAGGAATCTACCCAGGGACAATCCACTAGATAGTGTAGAAGTCCTTAGGTATGATGAAAAAAGGAGAAATGTGAGATATGGGAAGAGTGCGGACTGAGACAGAGCTAGTACTGGAATAAACCCAACAAGGTTCTAGTTATGAAGTCTCGGTAAGCACTGAAGGGGTTGAAGAATGAAAAAGAATTGAATGTGAAAAGGGTGAAAATAAATAGCCCTCCGATAATTCAACCTTAGGGCAGATACCGGGTTCAATTCATATGCTACTGGTGGTTACTAAGGTAACACTGGTATTGAAGACAAGACGTCATGGACCCAGTGACGCACTACACTACAACTTCCCAAATCACTCAAGTTCCTCTTAAAAGGACTTGTTTCATTCTCACGGGGAACCAACATTATCTATCGACTTTCTCTTAGAGTTTGTTGATATTGAAGAAGGAGACCCTCTCCCTAGTCTCCGGCATAGGAACCAAATATGCACAATTGAGTCTAGAGCCACGAGATCATCATATAAATCTCTCTAGGACACTGTCAATGAGACTCTCTGTTTCACACAATGTGAAAGAGAGATTATATCTTATGAGTCCTACGCATTATCCTTGTGGTATTGCCAGAACATCTGAGTGATATGCTAACATATTCACAATGAAGATGGAAAGCCTTCTGGAGCCAACATCAAACAAGCTCCTGGTGGGTGGCATGTGAGATCTATCCAATAGATCAACCATGTGACAATTGAACAGAAACAATGGGACTGAACAGAAACAATGGGGCGATTCAATCTTTTGAATCAATCCTGGTTCAGGTTATGGATTGACGGATACCTCTGAAAAACAAGTCGTTGTGCTTAAAAACTCTTTTCTTTAGCACATCGACTGTGTACTAATATTTCAAAAATAAAAGGTATTTATGATTGATAATTGATTCTCATTAAAAACTTCGTTGTATTGCAAAAACAATTTCTATTGAGCGATACACGATTGTTTTTCAAATATCTTTTCATCAATCAGTGAATCACAATTCGCTGGTTCACTCACTCTGTGTTGTCTTCTTTGAGACGTTCCGGTTTGAGAACAGCTAGAGCAGCTGCGAAACCCTGTCAAGGAAATTCTTCGAAATTATACCTGATCACAGGCAGTACTTGTACTGATCAACGGGGAACCGTGGGCCGTGTACCTCAATTCAACGAAAGTGATCAAAGACACTTTCGTGCACTTTATTGCTAACTGTTGTATGCAGGCACGCCCGACTTTTGCAGCTGATCAGAATGATACGATCAATCCATAGCCGCATGCTCACACTACACATTCATCTCTAAAGAAATCATGATAAGTGCTTCAACGACTCTGATACTTTCACTCCATGCTTCTGCTATGCTGCTGCAAATATCATGATCCAGTAAAAGCTTCCGCTACTCAGATGAGAATATATCATGATCCAGAATGTGAGCATGTCGGTCCAAATGTCACAACATCACATAATACCAACACCACAATGGATGAGTCAGAGATTTATGTTAGCTGATGATCTCAATGCTAGCTCAAAACTCATCATCATATGGATCAGTTAAAGACCTCCACTTGAAATTATCCAAACATGCGGAACATGAAGAATCAAAGACTACGAGCTTCTGAGCAAAGAACTTAATCAAGAATCCTAGAACGATCTAATGTAATATCTATTTGTATTCATTGTAAATTGAGGTGACCTCCCTTAGGGGGAGATTGTTAGGAATTAGAAAATTCAGTCGTTAAAGAGTCGGTCACCTCAAGTATATGTATTCGATAGAAAGCTCGTAGTCGTAGTCATAATATGTTAGTAAGTTGTTTGTTATGTAACACCGTGGAGGACGGACGGGTCTTTACCCACTGTATGCCTGATCCACAGCCCGTAGGTGGCATTTATTTGTAAGACACTATAAATACCCTCTACCTCCCAAGGTATAGGGTTGGAGCTTCAATACCATTTTTCTTTGTTTCACATAGTTCCCAACTCTCTTCCCTTTCTCTCTCTAGAACTTTCTCTCTCTAAACATATTGAACGCCCCATTTGATTATGGTTTAGTGTGTTTGTGAAATCCTATATCCTACAAACACAGCCATAAAGAGGCGATTAACCATCACCAACTGGAGAAGAAGCAGATATTTCTCCAAAGAGAAAGACTGAAAGTTTTTGTCTTACGAAAGAAAAAAATATACGCGTGTGTTTTTTTATCTCAAACTAAAGGAGATAAGATACAAAAGAATAAAGGGAGACGTGTACACATAAGGGCCTCACACAAAGGATTTTATTATTAGGGCATCGGGTTAGACCATCAACCCCTCCAGGTTCCAAAAGATTAAAAATATCACCTTTCATTTTTTACTTTTGATATATATTGATTTTTAATTTTGATAAGTTACCTTTTAAAATTAGTATCTTATCATATTTTGGATAGTATATTAACCTAGTGATTACACTGCTTAGTATACTGATTAGGAATAATTTTTAAGGAATACTTAACCTTAGGTTATTCGTTTTTAAAATATAAATAATCTCCGAGGATAGTTTTGGATTTAAAAACCAGTCCTGTAAAGTTTTATAGCCTATAAGGAAAAATAAAACATTTTTACAACACACCTCGTGTTAGATTTTTGGAGATATTTTTTATTGTCAATATATTTAAAATATGACGAAATGAAGTGGTAATAAGGAACCTAGTACTAATATTACAAATAGTACACCCCAATTTAAATGCTCAATTCTAAAGCCCGCGAATTACTCATTATGGGCAATTCGAATACAAATCATTCTCGAAGCGAATGGTTTATGGGAAACAATAGAGCCGACTGAATCGACTCAACCCGATAAAAAAAAGAGAAAACCGCTATTGCTTTCCTTTATTAAGCCTGTTAATACAAATAAGCCGTAAAAACGTTTATTTATATTTTACGATCTTTTAATGTTTTGTCGATAACAAACGTAAAATCATTTTAACGAAACAAATAAAATACGTAAATGGTTTGAACTAATAGTTTCTAACATATTCACATTTTCACATAAAACACTAAAACAAGTATAAGTGATTTTATGATTTAATATTACATATGTACAACAACTAGTGTTTACATATTTGGGTAAAATATACACATAACTAGTATGTAGTATATTGGGTAATATAAATGGGTAGAAACTTAAGTATCATAACCCATTGGGCAAATACATTGAATGTAGTTGGGTACAACCCAAAGCCCATGACCCATGGAGCTTGACCCATAACCCATTGCATGACATCATGCTTATATCATACATGGATAATATCCATAACCCATGGATCAACCCATACCCAAGTGACTAAGTGCATTGCACTCAAGAGATACATTATATCTAGCTAAAGATCCATGGTTCAACCCATGACCCATGACCCATAACCAAAATACCCATGGGTAAAAGGGAGCGTCCCACGGATCCCTAGCTTAACGCTAGACGGATCCCTTGTGGAAGGGATCCGTGGGATCCAGGGAACAGTAGATTTTTTCTTCTATAAATAGTGAGCCATTTCTTCATTGTTTCTCACCCCTTTCTAACATACTTTCTCCCTGAGTTAAAAACTCACTAACCTCAAATCCAAGAGATCTATGTTTGTAGTTTTGTTTTTGTGTGATCTTTTAGGTTCCTCTTAAAGGCAAGATCACCACTTCTTGAAGACGAGCAAGCTCAAGTCCATGAGTTGTCATGCTTTGTCATCATCAAGACAACTAAGGTTCTCTTGTTGATAGTTCTTTCTTCCTCCGTAGATGTTGGGTTGAAGGCATTAGTGAAGGATGCCGAAAGTGTCAAGATGAAAGCATTAGTGAAAGGTGCTTATCGTCCGTGTCAAAAGCATTAGTGAAGAATGCTAAAGGTGTCAAGACGAAGGCATTAGTGAAACGTGCCAAGCGTTGTATCAAAGGCATTAGTAAAGGATGCCTAAGAATAAAATCAAGTGGCATTTGGGAAGAATGCCTAGGTCGTATAATCGATGAGGTGCATCATTATACATATAAGTATTTGTTTATTTCCAAGGATGGTGATATCCTTGATAGTGTTGTAACAAGGAGTGAATCTCCTTGATATTAGGTGTTGTATTGTGAAGGGTAGTAGTTCCTCCATAGTAATGGAACTAGGTGCTTAGCCTAGTACCTAATAAAGGGTAGGCGACGTTGTGATAGGATTAGTTCTCCTTGGTGTGAAAGAACTCGGTGGTTAGCCTAGCACCGTATAAAGGGTAGGCGACGTTGTGTTAGGTGTGGTTCGCCTTGGTGTGAAAGAACTCGGTATTTAGCTTTGTACCGGAAAAAGGTTAAGCGACGTTGTGAAGGCTTCTCCGCCATAAGGAGATTGGTGTAGTGTTTACAAACTCTCGAGTAGGTGACTCGGGGAGTGGAGTAGGGCAAGGAAGGTGTCCTTGTAGCCGAACCACTATAAATACTCGCGTTGTGGTTTTATGCTTCTTACTCATATCTTTTCATTACTTACCTTTATATGCTTGTTTATCAACATCCAACACACACATCCAAATAGATTGACATAAGTCGATCTAAATAGATTAAAATGAAGTTTTAATTGGTAAAACTATTCAACCCCCCCTTCTAGTTTTCCACAAAGCCTTACCCGAGGAACAATTACTTCAAATAACAAAGCACAAAACCGCGAAGGACATCTGGAATGCTTTGAAAACTAGACATGTTGGCGAAGACAGAGTTCAACAAGCAAGACTACAAACACTCAAATCTGATTTTGAGATGTTACAAATGAAGGAAGACGAGACAATTGATACCTTTGCTACAAAACTAACAACACTCGTAAACAAAGCCGCTAGTCTAGGACACACCATAGAAGATGAAACCTTAGTACGGAAACTATTAAATGTTGTACCCGATATGTATCCGCAAATAGTTACATCAATAGAGCAATACTCCGACCTAAGTGAAATGACGATGGAAGAAGCAATTGGGAGACTCAAGACGTACGAGGAAAGAATAAAGTTTATGAAGAATAAGGACAATAACGATCAATATAAGTTATTGTTTACACGTCACAACGATAACATTACTCACGGAAGATACTGTGAAAAATGTGGACATGATTTGTTGCGAGGCCAAGAAAATAATTTCAAGGAAAAATCAAACAGCAACTCAAATAAATTTACTCATGATAAGAGTAAGGTGACGTGTTTTAAATGCTAGGAGTATGGGCATTTTGCAAACAGATGTCCATCAAAGAAAGAAGAACAATCTAATCACATTGAAGAAGACTTAGAACCAACATTGCTTATGGCAACTGTTGAAGAAGCACCAGAAAAATATGATCAGCCTGGAATTAAGGAAGATCACAACAATGAAGGTGGAAATAACCAGAAGAACATGATCAACCTGGACTTAAGGAAGATCACAACAACAAAAGGTGGAAATAACGAGAAGAACATGATCAACCTGGACTTAAGGAAGATCACAAAGGTGGAAATAACCAGATCAACATGGACATAACGAAGATCATAGAAGAAAAGGTGGAAATAACCGAAGGAAAATTGATCTACCTGGATATAAGGATGATCACAAGCACTACAAGAAATTAAAAGCTCAGATGGTGGATTTAACCAAAAGATGAATCAAGAAGACTTAAATACCTACGTCGCAGCGATTGTGATTAAGGGGGAGAATATTGGGTTAATCTCAATCGACCCATCACAATACCCAAATCGACCTGCATAACCCGTCAACCTAAGTCAAAGACAAAAGTCAACCAAGATAGTTTTTGACAGTTAAAAGACAGTTACAAAAATAACTGCTATTTGGCAGTTATAACACCAAACCGACATAACTGTTGGGTCCTTTGAACCAACATGTCGTTTCATTGTACCCTTTCGAAACATATAAATAGTTAGGAATTGTATTCAAACATTCATGACTAAAATATATAGAAAAGTCTTTTGATTCAATTGTTTCTTATTATTATTAGTATATTTTGATTAAAGATCCATAAAAAAAGGGCCAACATCTAGGTGGTTAAATTGATAACTCCGAAAGTTATTTACATGCTAACATACAATTAAGTACTTATTTAAAGTATTTTCAAGAATTTGTTGATGTGTTAACGTCTGGTTGAGGTAAGTGGTTTTCTGCCTAGTTCGCTCATACAGGCCTTTTAGTTAAAAAGCATGTATCACATGTTGGTGAATACAAAAGTTTTTATCGTGTTTCTCAGCTTTGTAAAGGTTTATTACATGCCAAAATTGGAGCTTATGTATGTGAGATATAAAGTCTCAAAGTGAGGCGTTTGGAATGAAGCTAAAAAAGAAGTGGTTTGAGTTTGTCCCACATCGTTGGGTGAACGAACTCTTGATGTGTTTATAGATAAGTAAATGAATCCTTGCATTACAAAGTTGTTCAATTAGAACGTGTTTATTATGATGGTTGAATTGTGGCACAAATTTCACAATTTAGCCACCATTGTGACCTCTTAAAATGCTCTGCTTGAATAAAATTTGTTTATTGCATGTGAAGGAGCTATACTGCAAATGGTCACTATTCGTTTCTAAAACAAATATAACTTTTTTAGAAACACCTGGTTCAGCCCGCCTTCGAATACAAATGGTCACCATTAGTTTCTAAAACACATATAATCTTTTAGAAACATCTGTTTCATCCCGAACTAGATGATGTTAAAAGGGAAGAAGATAATAGTTGAAATAAACAATTCCTTTAGATATATGTGTTTTGTAAAGAGATAGTATATTTTCTTGAATAGAGATACATGTGAAACTTGCAGTTTCCTGATACCTCGCATGCAGCTAGTCTACAAACAATGATAACTTGGTAAATGATAGATCAACAAATGAGGTGATTTCTTTTGTAACCTCGCGCGGTAATACTACTCTATTGAACCCTTCAGGTTTTGAGAGTATCGTGTTCTCCAAATAGCGAAGCTCAATCAAGTGGTGGGATTGTTAGAAGTAGATTTAAAATTTATGAGTCATAATTTTGCATTACAAAAGATCACATTGTAAGAAGTTAAGAACTCATGTACAACAATTAACCTGATTTTGTTGAACATCGAGTTGAAACTTTTACATAAATCCTCATGTTTCATTCCTAACTGGATGTATGTTATAGCAAAAAGAAACATCGAATTGACTCGGCCAATTACAAAATAAGTTTGCATATATGGAGGACGTCGCTTCATTATAGACTTGTTTAGTTTGTGTTAGTGATATATTAGTGGGTATTGTATTTCTTGATGGGAGCTACGTAAATTATTATATTACATGTTGAAAATGGAGTTTATGCACTTGAGATATAAAATATCAATGTGAAGTGGTTCGTTAAAAGCTATAAAAAAATAAGTTGAGTTTGTCCCACATTGATGGATAAGCAAACTCCAGATGTATTTATAGGTAAGAATGTAAACGCCCATAGTATAATGTTGTTGCAATAAAAATATGTCTTGTGATGGCTTAGTTGTAATAATATAAATATTACAACGGTGACGTTTCATGGACATACCTTCATTGCAAAAAACATCTTTTTTCGTGGAGCCAATTTATGTTTAAATTGTTTTCAGTATATGACGTCTTGTATTGTATTTTTGTATTTAATTATATGTATATATAGATATTATAAAAAGGGGGAATTGCATATATATCCCTCCAAATGTGAATAATTCCATATATATCCTTCTTACAAGTTTTTGATGCACATAATACAATGATTTTTATGCATGCAAAGGATATATATGCAATTTTGCATCTTTGGAAGGATATATATGCAAATGACCCTAAAAACAAAAGCGCGAAGCTTAAGATTAATGCGAGCACCCTCAATGCTCGGTCAGAATTTTTAGATTCAAGCAATAATTTCTTGTAAATTAGTAAACTGTAGCGAGTTCTTTTAGTAAGTGGAAGCTTGTGAATTGTAACAACTGTAAAAAAGAATTGTCCTAAAAATTTGAATGAGATCTGAGACAACCAAGAATGAGACTGCCAATGTGTGTGGTAGTTTGTTGTTGTTTCGGTTACGGTGTTGGTGACTGTGGTGGTGGTGGAATATGGTGGTTTGTAGTGTGGGAGTGGTGGAGGTGTTGATGTGTGTTCTGGTGATAGATAAACGTGGTGGTGGTTAGGCTTTTTGAATATCAAGAATATGAACTCATCAGATAAATATAAGACACTACTAAAGAGTAGGCAAGGGTTCATGCTTTGTCAACTACGCTTTAAAACAAAAGATCACTTTGTAATAACTCATATACACTGTTAACCTCATTTCATTGAATTGATTTGATCATATGTGCATGGAGGACATCACTTCATTATTAAGGCTTAGATGGAGTTGGAGTTGATGGTGGTTTCATATTTCGTATCTGGATTCTACATTCAAATTTCCACCATTATTAGTTTGATAGAAATTTTTACCCCTTTTACTTTGTTATAGATAACAAGATAACAGGTCAAATCGGGTCCAGTTAGAAATGAAACATGAGGATTTATGTAAAAGTTTCACCTTGATGTTCAATGAAATGAGATTAATTGTTGTACATATGTAGGTATCTTATTTCTTGATAGGAACTACGTAAAGTATATTACATATTGAAAATGGAGTTTATGCATGTGATATATATAGTATCAATGTGAGGTGATTGGTTTAAAGGTAAAAAAGAATGGGTTGAGTTTGTCCCACATTGATGGAAGCAAACTCCTAAATATGTTTATACGTAAGAATTTGAGCGCTCATAGTATAATATTGTTGCAATAAGAATATGTCTATTATGATGGCTTAATTGTAATATAAATATTACAACTTAACCAATCTAATGGTCATACCTTTGTTGCAAAAAACATGTTTTTTTTTTGCAACTTAACTATATAATAGTCATATCTTTATTGCAAAAAAAACATCTTTTTTCGTATTATAACAAGTAATTGGGTCGTTATAAAAAACATCTTTTTCCGTTTTATAACAAGTAATTGGTTGACGCGCGTTGCGATACAGCCAATTTATGATTAAATTGTTTTAAGTATATGACGTATTGTATTATATTTTTGTATTCTATATGTATTTACGGAGATTATAGACAAAGTCGCGAAGCTTAAGATTATATTGAGCACTCTCAACGATCGGTCAGAATTTTTAGATTCAAGCAACAATTTCTAGTAAGTCACCAAATTGTAGCTTGTAGTGTTGTTGTCATTGTAGCGAGTTCTTTTAGCGAGTGGAAAGCTTGTGAATTGTCGCTTGTTTCTAGGAAGTGTAACAACTTTAAAAAAAAAGAAATATCCTAAAAAATTAAATGAGATATGAGACAACCAAGAATGCCACTGCTAAGGTGTGAGGTAGTTTGTTGCATTTCGGTTACGATGTTGGTGGTTGTGGAGGTGGTGGTGGGATATGGTGGTTTGCGGTGGCAGTGGGGGAGGTGTTGATGTGTTGTGGTGATAGATGAAGGTGGTGGTGGTTAGGATTTTTGAATATCAAGAATACAAACTCATCAGTTAAACAAAAGACCTACTAATATGTAGGCAAGGGTTCATGCTTTGATACATTAACATTACAAAATTAGTTATTTAATATGCCTTGCAACCAAGCTCACTCTTAATTGGTCCATTTTTGAAAGTAAAGTAACTATATATTTGATAGTTTAATCAGAAAATAGGTACACAGTATATTGCATATACATACATATATAAGGTGTGTTTTACATAAATTTAATGAGAAGTTCAATTTTAAAATAATCGTTGGTGATTGCCAAAGGTATAGGGTGTGTTTTACATTAATTTAATGAGAAGTTTAACCACAAAAATCGTTTCTGAAATTTACTCTAAAGATAATTAGAATGTGTTGATTTGTTAATTAATTTATGGTTAGTGGTAAATGGTTTGCCGTGTAATTCGCTCATAAAGACCTTTTAGTTAAAGTTGATGTATGTGTTACATTTTGGATTTGATCAAGACCAAGCTAAGCTTGATGGGTAATCAATCATTGAATCAACGAGGAAAGCTAGGGATTTAGAATAGTTATTAAGAGTATCATAAGTGTGTGACATGAAACAATGAATAAGTGATAGAGAAAATCAGCAAAGAAGAAGTTGTGTTAATTCATTCTTATCTATCTGTTATAATTGCTTATATGTATGTTGGTGATCAAATACAAATGTTTTTAGCAACTTTGAACACAGATGTCATACTTGTGTGATTAGTGTTACTGATATATTATTGGGGATCGTGTTTCTCGAAGAGAGCTTTGTAAAGGTCCATTACATGTCGAAATTGGAGCTTTATGTATGTGAGATATAAAGTTTCAAAGTGAGGTGTTTGGAATGAAGCTAAAAAAGATAATGGATTGAGTTTGTCCCACATTGTTGGGTGAGCGAACTCTTGATAGTTTATAAATAAGTATATGAAACATCGTTATAATTTGGTTACATTTGTGGCACAAATATCACAATTTCAGGTATTATAGTATTCACGCTCTTATTTCAAAAACTTTAATTTTCTTTCTTTGTAATTTTTTTTTCACTTACTGATATTATTACCGTTTTTGTTTGTTTTTTATAACTTTAAAATGTTGCTTGAATAATTCCTTATTGTGAACTACAAATTGTACTGCTATGGTCACTACTGTTTTAGTTTCTAAAACAAATATAACTTCGACCAGAAATGTTCACTATTAGTTAAAATGGATGTATCACATGCTGGAATTTTGGTGAATAAAAGCGTTTTTACCAACTTCAAACACAATATTATAGACTTGTTTAGTTTGTATTAGTGATATATTAGTAGGTATCGTATTTCTTGATGGGAGCAACTTAAAGTATATTACACGTTGAAAATGGAGTTTATGCATGTGAGATATAAAATATCAATGTGAGATGATTGGTTTTAAGCTATATGTTAGGTCACTAGTTTTACAACACAAGCATCAATAGAAGAGATAGAGAGGCGGATGAACAATAAACCAAACACACACACACACGAGATAATAATACGGTTAGGCGTAGAGATGAGTGAAAGAGTAAATTGAACAATCCAACCCTCAAGTGAGGGTTATACAAGAGTATTTATAGGAGGGAAGCTAGGGCAACACTCCTAGTTCCCATTCTTTTCCTTATTGAGCTAGGCCTAGGCTTATGGGCCTTCTACATAAGCCTAAGGCTAATAACTAACATAAAGGCCATAATTAAGCTAACTATTACATATGAATCACTAACACTTGATCTAGGTTTAGGAGTGATTCCAACAATCTCCCCCTAAGTGTTGGTGATGAATGAATGTAAACTGTGAAGGTGCAGATGTAATAGTAGCTTTGACGTCTTCTGACATTCTTCTTTCTTGTGAGAAGAATTGCCTTGATTTGAACAATCTCCCCAGTGTAGGGAAATTGTCTTCTTTGAACAGTTCTGCTTTGACGTCATCTTAATCTTTGTTCTTTGATCATTGTTCTTTGTGATGGTAGTGATAGTATGTTGTTGTTGTCGCATCAAGTCTCCGCCCAGTGCCGCTTGCCGCTTGGTGTCTCGCGTCATTCTTCAACATGCTCACACGCTCTTTGACGTTGTATTTCAAGACTGATGAAGTTCTTTAAGTCTTTAACTTTGTAGATTCTTTGGTTTGACGAAGAATCATTCGACTTTGTGTTGCTTTTAGATAGAACTTCCATTAGTGATGATGTTGGCATGAGCATGTGAAGAATCTCGATCATACCGGCTCGAGCTTCCATAAGAAAAAAAACATGAAAACGGTTAGTAATAAGCGGATTCCGGCACTTACAAGTTTGAACTTCGAGAGTGTTAACAAGATAGTGTGAAAACACAACTCTAATTCTCACAAAGGCCGCCTGGAACCGGAGTCCCACAAGTGAGATAACGCGATGTACCGGTACACCTACAGTTAGGATGAGTCGTGAGGTACACCGAAGCATCACCTCATCAGACCGTTTGAGACACACTAAGCGTAATCCACGGGAGTTACCGAAGTGACCTGCTGTCGTGGGTTGTTTGATGTTGACCCCGGCAGAGTTTCCATTCAATCATTGAGGATCACTATTGTGAACCTCTCATAAATGTTCTCGACAGATTGCTAAGATCTGTGAAGGACTCGATAACGCATACCATGATGTTCTTATTGTTAAACTTCAAGTGATGAAATGTCAAGTGTACCTAAGAGATCTTTTGATGAATCTCGTGGCTCTAGACTCAATAGTGCGTTTGGTTTTCTTGAGCGGAGACTAGGGAGAGGGTCTCCTTCTTCAATATCAGCAATCTCTAAGAGAAAGCCGATAGATTATGTAGGGTTCCCTGTGAGAATGAAACAAGCTTCTGTTGAGAGAAACTTGATATTACACCCGTAACCCGATGAGGTATTAATTTATAATAAAAGTAATGATATTAAATTATCTAGGATGTATTTTTAGGAAAATGATAAAGTTACAAATTGCATATAAGCAAGTGTCAAGTAGTATAAAGATGTGTGGCTAAACTAGGAAGAATAAGACTTGAGGGGCCATTTTTGCTATTTGTGCAAAGTTAACTAAACAAATATCTATTACTAGATAATTAAAGAATTCTTAAAAAAATTAGAAGAGTGTGGTGTGTTGATGTCGCTCCAGGGGAAGAAGAAAGAGAGGAAAAAGAACAACTTTGAGTTCTTGTGCTATAGATCAAGAATTGAAGTAGAGAATCAAGCCCTAAAACCTCCCTAATCTATTAATCATCCCAAGTAAGTAATTTGTTAAATTGAAATTAGGGTTCATGAAATTGAATTGGGGAAAATTAATTAAAGATTGACAATTTATTGAATTAATGTTGATTTAGGTGCTAAATAGGGTTAATTCCCTTATATTAAAATTGAAGATAAAGCTTTGATATCCCAAGTAGTAAGCTAGAGAATTATTGAGGTAAGTATATTGACTAAACTTGTTAATTTTTTATAATTTCAATTTATATTGAATTATGATGTTCTATGATATAATGATCAAGGAAATTGTTAATGTTAAGTAGCTTGGATCCAATGCTAGAAAGTTTGTAATGTTAGCATAGTAATTATGCTTGATTAAGGTATGTTTAATGTTTGTGAATGTATTCCTTGATATGTTGTAGCTAGCAAAATTGTTAGTTATGACTTGTTAATGTTAAGTTTATGTCATATACTTACTAAGCGTTTTGCTTACGGATAAGTTTAATGATGTTTTGTAGGTTCGAGTGTTGAAGGCAAAGGTAAGGATAAGGCTTAGGCGTTATCCATGGTAGGAGCTTAGCTTTTTGGGTTGGTAAGTAGAAGACCTCATCTTTTGGACCAAACAAAGTGAAAGTTGGAACCCCCAAGAGTCGTCTTCCTTTTGGTATATCTTTGTTTATGAGTCTTTTGAAGTGTATGAGTCCATGTTTATGTATGTGTCTAAATGGTGAATTTAGTTTTGTAAAGAATGTGTGGATTGATAATGTCGTAGTTAAGGAAGTAGTAAAAATGGGTGTTTGGCAATTAGCCATATTTACCCATTTTGAATGTTAATGGGTCAAAATTTGTATGAATACTTTTAAATGGTTATGGAAATGTTAAGTAATGGTTTCGTTATGCATTTGTCGAGTGCATAATTGCGGAAATGAGTCTTTGAGGTTTTAGTTATGTGGCAAACATAAAAATGAGATGTTTATGGATTTTCAAAAAGTTTCTTCCCGGAACATAGATCTTAAGATCTATGCTAAACCCAGAAATTTGATTTGTAAAAAGTTTCTTCCCTGAGCATAGATCTTAAGATCTATACTCAACCCAGAAATTTGATTTGTAAAAAGTTTCTTCCCTGAGCATAGATCTTAAGATCTATGCTCAACCCAGAAATTTGACTTCAAAGAGTTTCTTCCCTGAGCATAGATCTTAAGATCTATGCTCATACAAGAATTTCAAGGTTTAATAGAATTTTGTTGTTTTCTAAACTTTATATAAAATCAACCATGGCTCGTTGGAAGTCGTGCCACCCGTCATTTTAAAGATAATTGAGTCTAGTTTCATGTAAAAATACTTTCAAAGGTCAGTTTTAAGTCAAGTCGTTTTCGCATAAAAGTTTAAATTTTCACGTTTTTAGTCGAGTTGTTCAAGGGGTGTTACAACTTGGTATCAAAGCCTTGGTCTAAGAGATTTAGGATGTCACATAAGCATTTCCTAGACTTAGACTATTTTAGGCGCGTTAGTATTAGTGTTTGTTGTTAGTGTATTGTTTCGATGGATTTCGGAGATACATATGTAGAGTATTTTCATAACTATGCTTGGCCACCGTAGTGATAAAAATATGATATATATGTATACCTGAAATCGTTGAGACTATACACCACGACAAGCTTTAGGTTAGTCAAGTATATGAGTATCTTGTACTATTCATGTATTGTTTAAGTACGTTTTGATGTTGATGGTGGAATTGTCATTTTCAGTAAGAAGAAAAGATGGTAAATGCGCATCATAAGGAAGTTTTGAAAGCTTCAACTTCCAAAGGAGCCGAGTCTTCGGCTAGTGATGCGGAACATAGTGAAAGTGATGATAGATCCTCTTCTAGCTCCGAGAGTCTCAACTTTAGACGGTTCACGAAAGAAGAGACAAAAGAATTAAGTTCTTTAATTTCTAAGAAGGTGGGAAAGGCGGTTAAGAATGCAATGCCCTACTATATCAAACGAACAACGAAGAATCTTAGAAAAGTGATACATGAAGAACTAGAAGATTTTAAGAAAGAGGGTGTGGTGAAAGAATCAAAGAATGAGAAAGCCACGTACCGTGACTTTGCGGCATGTAAAGTGCCAACTTTTATGGGAACTCCTGATCCCATTGCTTGTACCCGTTGGCTCACCGCCGTTGAGGGTGCTTTTCGTACAAGTCGTTGTGAGGAAAGAAACAAGGTTACCTTTGCAACAAACTTTCTTCGTAATAGTACTAAGATTTGGTGGGAAGGTAAAATATGTGAAAAAGATGAAACTTGGGTTGAAGCATGCACGTGGAATGAATTCAAAGAAATATTCAGAACCGAGTTTGCCCCGGCCGAAGAAGTTGCTAAAATCCGAGAGAACTTTCAATCTCTTGTGCAAACTAAAGAGACGGTAAACGAGCTTTGGATGAAGTTTGTTGATATGGTTCCATATTGTCCCGAATACCACAAGAATGAAAAAATCAAGGTAGAAAAGTTCCAAAGAATGCTTCGTGAGGACATCCGGGAGGTGGTATCACCTTTCAAGTGTACCACTTTAGAAGATCTTCTAAGTAGAGCTCGTTTGAGAAAGGCGGATTTACTAAGGAATAAAGATCTGGAAGGGAAAGATAACAATAGAAAGCAAGACTTTGTTGATCGAGATGCCAAGAAACCCAAACAAGATTATGGGCAAAAGAGGGGTAAAAGCCAAAACAAGATTCCTTGTAAAAAGTGTCATAAATTTCACCTTGGAGAGTGTCGGGCGAACTTACCGGGCTGTTATAAATGTGGTGATCTACGCCATATGAGTAAAGATTGCAAGAAACCAATGATTATGTGCTATGGTTGTAATGAGTTAGGGCATAGGCTTAGTGAATGCCCAAGGCTTAAGGCGATAGAGGCGAGGCCATTAAGATCGGTAATGGAAGAAAAGGCGGAAGTTCCTAATCCCAAATCCCGAGGTATGTCATGTCCACCGAAGAATCTAAGTTGGTACCGATGTTGTCTCTGGTAAAATCCTTGTTAATTCTTACCCGCTCGCGTACTTTACGATTCGGGTGCAAGTGTTTCCTTCGTATCTTATGAGTTTAGTAAAAAGTTATCCACTCATCTCAATAAAATTCCCCTCCCCTTTGAAGTAGAGATAGCCGATAGTAAAATCGTAGTGGTATCTAATGTTTACTATGATGTAGAGATAGAAATTGATGACAACATCTTTAGGATAGATTTGATCCCTATCATGGTTGGAGAATTCGATGTCGTGATTGGCATGGATTGGCTCGGTAAACATAATGCCGCCATTCTATGTGCTCAAAAGCTCGTGCGAGTTGTTAATCCTCAGGGTCGCGAAGTCCTTATTTATGGAGAGAAAAGGGAGGGTGAATTTAGGTTATGTTCGGTGATGAAAGCTAGGAAATATTTGTCACATGGTTGTTATGCCTTTATGGCACATGTGATAGTTACTAGTATTGATAAAAAAAAAGTGTTAATGAAGTTCCTGTTGTGAATGAGTATAGTGACGTATTTCCGGAAGATTTGCCAGTATTCCACCAAAGGCAAGTCGAAGTTTCAGATTGATCTTGTACCAGGTGCTACTCCTATCGCAAAAACTCCTTACCGCTTAGCCCCATCCGAACCTTTGGTAAAATTATTGGCAATGAGGAAAGATGATAGCTTATCATACCATGCCCGAGGAGCTTGTTTGAGACCATACAGAGCTTTGTTCGGTTTGTAGACATGGTTCTGAGCGCGGGATCAACGAATCCTTCCGGATGGCTGACATAAACCGCTTTTCTTTACCATGCGAAAACCAGCTTTTGACGCCCATCCGAAAACCGTTATGTTCATATGAGCTGAACGCCGTAAATATCCGAACAGACCTCAAGACGCATCAACCGAGCAAATGATTCTTCAAAGTCAATACCCTCTTCTCGTCTATAACCCTTAGCCACCCACGTGACTTGTTTCATGACATTCCTTCAAAGATCCAATTTGTTCTTCCAAATCCATTTTAGACCAATGACATAGACCCTTGATGGTCTTTCAACCAGTTCCCATACTTCAAGACTTTTGAATTGGTTGAGTTCTTCTTGCATGGATTCAATCCAGTTATCTTTTGTCATTGCATCCTTAATGTTTTGGGTTCATTGGCATGACGGTGAGTGCATAAATGCAATGTTCACCGTCGTGTGAAGACGTTGTCTCGTGAACGGGGTTGGTTTGGGTTGCCAATAATATTTTCCAGGGGATGGTCTTTTGTCCATCGATGTGTAGAGGGTTGATATTGGTATACGTTGTGCAGATTTTGAGGATTCAAATGGCTTGTAGATGATTCCGCGACATCGTGCGTGCAGCAGCTTTCATTAGCAAACGGGTTAAAGAACGCATTTAGATCAAAATCTACGGTGGGGTACTTCATTCGTAACATCATCGCCTTGTTATCAGTTGGATGCGGTTTGTTCAACTGTTGTAGTAGAGTCAATTGGTGGTGCATCTTCAACGAGTTGTTGTAGCGGTGTATCGTATAAGAGTATTATCGAGGTTGGCAAAAAACAACGGATACACTCGGAGCACGCTTCATCAATATCGTCACCGAAGCAGGAGCAAATAGTCTTTCCATTTGTTGACGAGTAAGTCGGGGCTTGTATCGGTTGATGATGGGGTTTGGGGAAGTTTAAGCGGTTGTGACCGGGTTAAGCTGTTATACTCGTAAGCCATTTCCGTAAGTTCATCAAAATGAGCATGAATCCTTTCCATAACCTCCTTTGTTCGACGATTCCAGATTCGGAAACCTTTAGAATTATCACAATATCCAATAAAGACTCCAATGTCAGCTTTGGCTTTGAGCTTTCAAAAGTCATCACGATCATTATTTGGATAGCAAAGAGATCCAAAGACATGAAAGTGTTTGAGATTCGGTTTTCTATTGTGGACAAGCTCGAAAGGTGTTTTGTTGTGGCTTTTTGTAATCATAGAACGGTTTTGAGTATATCATGCAGATACGATAAATTTCCCCACAAGTAATCTGGAAGTTTAGCATTGATTAACATTGTTCTTGCAGCTTCCACTAACGCTCGGTTTCGTCTTTCAACAACTCCATTTTGTTCGTATGCGTGCAATAGATGTCCGATGTCTGAATTCCCTCTTTCTCATAAAATTCACGAAGAGTTTGGTTAACAAATTCAGTTCCTTTATGCATCCGATTTGTCGAACGGTTTCGTTTCGAACTCAGTATTTTCGGAGAAAGGTGATGATCATTTGTGGAGCTTGGTCTTTGCTTCGAAGAAAGTAGACCCAAGTCCAGTGTGAATAGTCATCAACAATTACTAAGATGTAGCGTTTGCCATTGATCGCTTTGCACGCCAAGATCGGGCTACACAAATCCATGTGAAGAAGATGAAGCACATGTTGAGAGTTGTGTTCCACCTTTGAAGGAAAATGAGCACGAGTGCTTTTCCCTTGTTCATAAGCTGAGCATAGGTGATCTTTAGAATACCGGAATCGTGGGAGTCCTTCAACTAGTTTGTGTCGAGCAAGATTGGTTATAGTTTGAAAGTTTAAATGTGAGAAACGACGGTGCCATAGCCAGGATTTTGTTGATGTTGCCTTTGAAAGTAAGCAGATGGGAGATGAAGCAACCATGTCTTGCATAGAGATAGTGTAAAGACTTGAATTACGCGAGCCGGACATATAAGGTCGCTTTCCTTGTAGATCACTTAATGAAACAAGATTTCTCCCTGAAAGCAACCTCCAAATCTCCATCACGGAAGTGACCTCATCAAAAGTTGTGACCGAGGCCTTCCACATAATAAACCCTACTAATTTCGATGTTCCCATTGATATAGTCTCCAGAACCCATGATAGCTGCGAAGTGATCATTCCCGAATCCGACAGTGCCAATGAACTTTGCAATAAAGTTTGATAACAGTTTAAGGTTGCATGTCATGTGTCCTGAACATCCGCTATCAACAATCAGAGAATGATCAGCATCACCGTGATTACACACAGGCACAGATGGAATAGAATAAGATGTGGAACCCGAAATGTTAGAGGGTTCCGGAGCAGTTATAGTAGACCTACACACATCAATAACTTTAGGCATCCATTTAAATCCGAGTGTGTTATATATCCATTTCTGCCATCTCCAACTAGTATTTGCTTTAGTCTTAGTGAATGCACTAGGTGGTACTACATTTCTAGGAGGTGAAACTGGAGCTACAGGGACAACAATGCGTTTCTTAGAATCTAAAGAGGGTGGTCTACCAAGCATAGATTTAGAATGATTAGTGGGCCTAGAGGTATTCCGATTCTTAGGATTCCTTAAACGAGAGATGATAGCTTTAGCAACACATTTTTCATGACAATCAGAATTCATACTTTTACTACAAATAACACAAGGTGTATCGATGAATATCAAAAGTACTTAAAGGTTTAGCATTCGTTACATCACTATTTCTATTACATTTGCCAGGGCCAATATCTATAGTGGAAACAACGTGAGTCTTATTCATAGTCCTAGGGTGTTCTTCTACTTTAGCATTCTTTATTGTTCTTTTCTTAGGTCGCAACTTCCTATTCTTCCTTGTAGTGCTCTAGGTCGTGAAGTGCGGACGTTTGGAAAAGAGGCAACTATTCATGTTTCAATAGAAGGAAGCACGTTAGCAACTTGTGATTTGGCAGTAGGGATCCTAGGTTCACGATTACTAAGTGTTATTGGTGCTATTCTCTTAATCACGAGTGAGGGAAGTTGTTCATACTTCCCTAACATTTCTCTTAACTTAAAGATAGTGTGCACCAATTCTTGATTTTGAGCGAAGATTTCCCGAAAAATTCATGACTTCCTTAGTGTGTGCAAGAAAATGATCAAGTTCGTTTGATGCTTCATCACGAGTCTTTTTAATTAAATCAAATATGACACCATATTCCTCTTTAACTTTTACAAGTTCTTGTTCATATTTTGAGATTTGACATTTCAAAGACACGTTTTGATCATCCAGTTGCTCAAATTTTGGATTAAATGTTTTGGATTGCAACTGGTTGATTTTGTTTTGCAAAGCAAGTTCATGATTATGACAATCTTTTTGATACCATTGAAGACGACGTTTTGCATTTGAAAGCTCGTTAATCAATCGTTCATTTTCATCTTTTAAAGACTCGATCTGATGCACATTATCAGAGTACTCAACATTTACAACATTATCAACAGATCACAGAGATATAATCAAATGCATATGACAAAGAATTCAATAACACAGCATTATGGACATCGGCACAGATAACATCTTCCAAGAGTCGATCAACATCTTTTCTCAACATTTTCTTTTTACGTTTAGTATTAGAAATAGATGTTTTACATTTTCTCAAAACGACCTTCATCAATCCAAGTTCCTTATGAAAGTTCCTTTCCCAAGACAATGCACAACTTTTCAAATTTTTAACATTTGGTAAAAGATTTTTCTCAAAAATGTCTCTTTGTTCTCGCGCAGGGCGATTGAAAATGTTGAACTTTTATTTCATAATGATATTCTATCTCATGTTGTAAAGTTTTGAGGTCAGCCATGAAAATGTCAAAATATCTAAGAATTTTGCGATTTTCATGTTGTGAGTTTACTTCAGCGATGGAAGGTAAAGACCATAAGTTTGTGCATAATCTGGTTTGGGATTAACAGTAGAAGACTTCGAGGCGTTTTATGATAATCCTTGGTGTGTTAGAAGAACTGGGTTGGTGTGACGAAAGTGACGGCTTTTGAATAGTTATGAGGTTTGTTATAAACAACAGTTTCTAATTTGATCGACTCGTCTTACGCATCTAATTCCTCTTGATGATGATATTCAACAACATTCATAACAGAATTATCAATTTTATATTACGCACTTTGGAAACTTCGAGGATTTGGTTTGAATAATTTGGTTGAAAGCTTAGGTTTGTAATCAGCAAGATTCGGTCCATATCCATTTGGATTGGGTTTTAAAGTAAACTTTTCAATAGATGTTACTGACTCACCATGTTTGTAAACAATAGTTTTAAACTCTTTAAGTTTGTTTTGCAAGCCGATAATTTCTTCAAGATGATCATCTATTCGTTTCGTTGAATGCTTTTGTATGCGAGAACTATTTTTGACAAGTTAACAACTTCGGCCTTAGCTTTTTGATTTTCAAGGTGAGGCGTTAATTTCTTTTTATGTTCATGTTTCAGTTGTTCTATTTGGACAACAAAGCATTCTTAGAAGCGGCTAGATCACGCATCTGTCTCTCTAAATATTTTTCGTTTTGATGAGATTTGCCAAAGGCTGCTTCAAAACCGTTTTCACGTTTTTCTAGAGTTTTGAAAAAGTTGAGTTGCTTTTGTAAACATTCAAAATCCTTGGTTAACAGTGCATTTTACTTTTCAAGTCCCGATTTCTTGCATCGACATTCTTCCACTATGGTTTGTTGGTCTTGTATTAACGAGCAAAATCACGGATGAGGCAAAAGTTGGTGTTCAACGTGAGTCATAACATGATCATTACTTAGATCCTCAAGTACCACGGAGTCAATTTGATTATCAATGGAAACCATAAGGTCATCTTGATCATCAAATGTAACTCGAGGGTCAATTGAATCGTCGGAATAAGATGTGGATGACTCATTTTGAACATTCCGAGCCTGCTGATTGATGTTGGCGAGATATTAGATCGAGAGATAAATATGGTTTGTTCGGTACGAGACAAGCCATCGTGTCATCACTTGGGCCATGTCACTCATGTGTAACTCATGCATATTAGCCATCAACATAAGGTGCATTTGCGCAAGTCCTCCATATCATCATTTGAGTGCATTTGCCATAAAACTCGTTCTTTGTGCGTGAGTTCCACTTCATCCTTAAGAGCCAATAGAAGAGCCTCTTTGTGATAAGCATTGCCCCTAGTCCTCGGCTTTGGGTATGCATTAGCCAGGTGTCCCTTCTCATTGCACTTGTAGCATCGAAGACCATTCAACCCATTCTGAGCATTTCCCAGTTCCACCACTTGAGCTCTGTTGTTATTCCTACCCATAGCATTAAACCCTTGACCACCGCCCATCTCAGGCCATAACCACGATTCTAAACTTCAACTCGGCCCATTGTTCACAAATGTTTGATTCCGTGTGTTAGATGAGGAACGAATACGATTATTGGATTTGTTGGTATAACGGCCAAAAGCATTAGCAATCATAACAAATCCTTGTTGCAATGCTTCGAACGGATCGGATTCCTCATTAGCTTGACTATAAGGTGCCTGATCATCGTTGTTGTTGTAAGGAACCAATTGATTTTGTTGAGTTTGCTGTGATTGATCATGTGGTGTGATTGTAGCAGTTGGTTGAGTTGCTTGTTGAGGAGAATAACTGTTTTGAGCATACAAGGCAAGTTGTTGATTTTCAGGGTGTGTAGGTGGAGCAATTTGAGCACGGAGAATCCTTTCCCTATCAACTTCCTTTTCATGAGGCTTCAAGTAATCGCATAAACAATCCGTATGTAGAATGATGCATGTTCTTCGCTTGACAGAGAAAAATGACATACTTCTCCCATTCGTGACCAAGACTACTCAGAAACTTAGTATTAATTGCAATTCTTGGCATGATGATGTTGTGTTTATCCAAATCATTTATGATGTCTCAGAATCGATGATGATAAGACTCTAGTGTCTCACCAGGTTCAATCATGAAGTGTTCATAAGCCAAGTAAATTTTGGATTCCATATCCTCCTGATTAAGTGGAGAACCTTCCATAAGAAGATGAATATGTTCCCACACGCCTTTGCGCCTTTTGAGCATCAACTTTCGAAGAATTGGGTTTGGTAATCCTAAAAGGATATATTGCATTGCAAGCTCATCATCTTCATAGTGTAGAAGTTCTTCTCAGATGCCTGCAACAGAGCAATGTTTGATTGTTCATCTCTTGGTGGATTAGCATTTGGATCTCGGTACAATGACGGAGGGCATCTGAAATGGACCTTCCAAGATAACCTTCTTTAAGAACTTTCCATGTGGCTTCTTCGGATCACAAAACCTAAAGAACCTAATCACCCATTGATCGTAGTTTCCTAGAGTGAGCATTGGAGGTCTATCAAGTGATCCAGCCTCATGAATTGATTGTTGGCTACTTAAAGCTTCACACATCTTTGCAAACCAAGTGGGTTCCTTCATAGTGTTCCTTGATGGATGTTGATTGAAATCGTTTGTGTAGGGTTGAACTTGAAGACTTGGTGGTGGTTGAACCATTTGAGGTTGTGGAATTGCTGCAAGTCGTGGAGTATGTTGTTGATTAAATTGTTGTTGATAAATTGCTTGTTGTTGATTCCATTGTTGATGTTGTGGACTTAGTTGTTGTTGTCGTTGAGTATAAGTGTAAGGGAAATAATTAGAGTATGGTGGTTGTGACATGTTGAAAAACTTGTGTTATAAAATGGATCTTTGTAGTCGAATGAACCTTTGTTGATGAAGTATCCTTAGGCGTAGAAATCACAATAAACCAAGTAGCACTTATGCGTTAAAACACCAAAGTTACGCTGCAATGTAAAGAAAAGTTACGGCCAGATTTAGCTTACGCAGTAAGTGAAGGAGAAAAGCACTAAAGTTATGCGTAAACAAGAGTTAGGGCGAGAAAACTTAGGCGTGGGATTACCTTATGCGTAAGACAAAGCTTAGGCGTAAGATGAATCTTATGCGTAAAGGGTTCTACGCGTAAGCTTAAGCTTAGGCGTAAGTTTAGGGTTTTGCCCAAATGATCTTTTACACTCTTACAGTGTAAAAGATATCCAAAGTCAACGTATTTTCAGGCTTATCCAAGCAAGAAAATACTGAAAGAACACTAAACTCAAGATCAAACCAAAGAGTGAGTTACGCGTAGTTTTAGGGTTTTACTACGCGTAGAACTACTCGTAAAAATGATTGTTGCCCAAAGATGTTTCTAAACCAAGTTTTTGTGATGAAATAGCTTCAATATCACCAAGATAACACAAAAGTGTGAAACTTGATGATCCAAAGTGTTCTAAAACGTTATGCGTAGAAACTACCTCGTAAAAACCAAGCTCAAAAACGTTTATCCACGCGTAAAGTTTGAAACTTTTGCCAAAAACAGTTATTTTAACACCTTAAAACGTTGAAAGGACAAGAATCTTGGATTAAAAAGTGTAAAAACGTGTTTTAAGCGTGAACCAAAGTATCTCTGATTCTTTACCAGAGGGACCAAAACCCACTTCAAAAACAATACGATTCACCCAACTAGTAGGCGATTGATACCATTGTTAGGTCACTAGTTTTACAACACAAGCATCAATAGAAGAGATAGAGAGGCGGATGAACAATAAACCAAACACACACACACACGAGATAATAATACGGTTAGGCGTAGAGATGAGTGAAAGAGTAAATTGAACAACCCAACCCTCAAGTGAGGGTTATACAAGAGTATTTATAGAGGAAGCTAGGCAAGGCCCCTAGCGTTCTAATTCCATCATTTTTCTTATTGAGCTAGGCCTAGGCTTATGGGCGTTCTACATAAGCCTAAGGCTAATAACTAACATAAAGACCATAATTAAGCTAACTATTACATATGAATCACTAACACTTGATTTAGGTTTAGGAGTGATTCCAACACTATAAAAATGAGTTTAGTTTGTATTAGTGATATATTAGTAGGTATCGTATTTCTTGATGGGAGCTACTTAAAGTATATTACACGTTGAAAATGGAGTTTATGCATGTGAGATATAAAATATCAATGTGAGATGATTGGTTTAAAGCTATAAAAATGAGTTTAGTTTGTCCCACATCCATGGATAAGCAAACTCTAGATGTGTTCATATCTAAGAATGTGAACACCCATAGTATAATGTTGTTGCAATAAGAATGTGTCTATTATCATTGCTTAGTTGTAATTCAAAATTTTCAACTCAATAGTGATGCTAGTCCTGCTTTTATTGCAAAAATATCCTTTTTTTAGACTAAAATACACCGTTGGTTCATAAACTTGTTTTTTGCGATCTAAATGGGACAAACTCAGTATTATCATCGTGGGAGTCAAAATTTGGGTTTTAATGCCAAACTCGCCCCTTGACCACAATTAACGCCAGTTTAATCGCTTTTGATTGTTTAGAATATGGTATTTTGAACCCAAACACATTTATACTTTGTCTTCAATTTAATTCTCAGAATCTACACATTTATACTTTATCTGCTTATGTTTAGAGATTTTTGTTCCATTAAAAATGTAAGATGTAAAATGATACGCATGAGATGAGTTGTTTCGTTCTCTGAAAATTACGGTTTTGATATAGGAGTGCTGTTGTTAGGCTGTTTTACAATGCAGTTTTAAGAGCATCACATTTGGGGATGGTTCTGCAGTTTTTGAGCAGGTCGTGTTATTGAGTGTCACCTTATTTTCCATCATTCCCCAACGTAATTCTTTTCTAAATCCTATACCTTTTGTTCTCATTCTATATTTGAGTCTTGTTTACTTTTTTTGTTTTTTATTAACATTATTGTTTTTAAAAATAATTTAAAAGTAAAGTAGCTCATAGTTGATAACCTGATTCGGATATCCCTAATTGTGGATGTTCTCAGACTATTCTCTTGTTAACTTGTTTGTTTGTGTCCATTACCAACATGTGTATTTGATTTCGAGTTGGTAATCGTATTACCTGATTTGCCTATGTTTTGGAAATTCTGTTTATTAAGGATTTTTGAACTTATGGCTTATTTGGTTTATTAAGAATCTCTTTAGGGGGCATCACAATTAGGGACCATAAAACATAACCTCAGTTTGTGAGCAGGCTAAAGTGTTACCATCGTTCCACAATAGGCCAATATAGTATTTTTTTTAATTTCATGTGCTTTTCTGAATTTCCTGCTTTTATGAGTCTTTCACTTTTTGACATTTATATGTGTATAAATTTATGGGTCATGGTAAAATCACTAAACTCTGAATTTTCTTCTTCGCGTAGCTTTAACAAATTTTTATTTCGGCGGTATTATACTTTCAAATTCATCATCTTTAGAGTATTTTGCAAAAAGGTGGACATTTTTGCCCCTCTTACCCATTAAGAAAGAAATACTTCAAGTAGATTTATACTTTTTTTATCATTCGGCCTCTGCTTTTATTATGTTAAAATTTGGATATGTATTAAGATAATTTATTTAATGATTTATAATTGTGTTAAATCTATGATAAAAATGTTATTTTTAAGTTTACACTATTTACGCTCAAACTTTTAAAAGTCTAGACAATCGTACACCGAAAATTATTAACAAATGCCTTGAATTAATTCTTAGTAAAGGAGTAAAGGTGTTGGTCTTAAAACTTTAGTGGTTTGCAACATGATATGAGTTTAAATAAAGATACCGCTGCCAGATTTCAAGACGCTCAAATAGCAGCTTTTAACCCTTACCATTTAGCGTAGTTCGCTACCATTTCATCATTTCATTTGTATATAACACAATTCATTTCACATTTGTCGGTTTTGATTGTAATTCTCTCAGTAATAAACTTCTACAAGTCAGAAGTTTCATAACAAATCCCATTAATTAATTCTTGAGCTCAATTCTTATTGTTTGTGTTTTTGGTTAGTTATAGTTTTATTTGAATCTCGTTGATTCCACGTGAAGAGATATCGCTGGTATCAAAGTTATCCCAATTCAAGGGGCGCATCTTAACCCATAAACCTATTGAGTTTGATACAATCGCCGATCAAATTCCTACGCTAAAAATACATTCGCTTCCCTATCACAAATACGTTAACCTTGTTAATTCTTATTTCGCTTTCTTAGCCAAAACACGCTTCCTAGACGGCTAAGACATTATTTATTCTTAAAATTCCATTTTCAATTGAGTAGCACATGTCCTTTCAGAACGGAAGTTTACTTAAATTATCTTAATAAGAAATAAAGTGTAAACTTAAAACAAAACATTTTCATCATAGATTTAACACAATTATAAATCATTAAATAAATTATCTTAATACATATCCAAAATTTAACATAATAAAACTATGGCAAATGATAAAAAGATCATATCCATCATTTCGCTTCATGATAGTAGGGGCAAAATGTCCAACTTTTGCAAAATACCCTAAAGAGGATGAATTTGAAAAGTATAATACCTTCAAAATAAAAAAATTTGTTCAACACTCGAAGAAGAAAGGCTTAAGAGTTTTAGTTTTTTAACCATTACCAAATTTATTCACATAGACATATTTATTTTAAAGCCGAGTGAATTTTAGAAACGGGTTGATATCAGAGGAAGACGTGGTGATTAAGAAGGGGTTGTGTGGGGGATGATGTGCCGATTGATAACCTTTGTGGTATGTTCAAATGTTCGAAGACTTCTATTCTCTATTGAAGTCTTTCGTTTGTGTCCAGTACAAAAGTATGTATTTGATCTTAAGTTGGTGACTCATTAAGATCAATAACTGATCATGTTCGCACATACTCTTCTACACATGAGATAAACATATATTAGACTGCGATGTAGGAGATATCGTCTTTATTTGCTTATATATGTAAGACTGCAATGTAATACTTGTGTGTGCTTCATTCTTTCAGTATTCACAAGTACCTCTATGCTTTTTATTTGCTTCTTATAGCATATCGAGGTGCATGTGTCATAGTTGGATTATTATTGAAGTTGAGAAGCACACCTTTTTTTTTGTGTGTAATGCCTATCTGATTAGTGAAGAAGACAATTGAAGCCAATTGCCAACTTGTGTAGATTCTGAGAATTAAATTGACAAAGATAAATGTTGTTTTGACTAAAATACTTTCACTACAAAACAAAAATCCATACATCGACTTTCGGTGATATGTAATGAGCGACCTAGCAAGCATTAAAACCAAGTTTTGGACTCCCACGATGATAATGCCCAAGTTTGTCCTATCAAGGATGCCGCAGTGAACAAATTTAGGGCCAATCTGCAGATATTTTATTTTTTTATTGGAATTTATTGCAAAACCTCTTCTTAGCCCTCCGGCCCTATTTTTATGCACACTATGACTTTTTTAATATTCTCAACTGACCATAATTATATTTTATTTAAGTATATAATAGATGAAAAATATATGAATGTATTGAGTTTTAAAATGTATTTTCATTGGTATAATATTCACCAAATATTATATAACACAAATAAATATATTAATTCACAAAAGTTGAACAAAAAGACCTACTGTCAAACGGTACAATAAAAATAGGACGGAGGGAGTATAATTTTGTTTGCTTTTCATTATGATAAAAGATCATTCGGAGACAAAAAGATTATTTAGATATTATAAGGGATCAATCTCCACCCTTCATTTTTATTCGATCTAACTAGATTAATCCAAAACAATTTTAAAACCTACTTTCATCATTTTTTCAAATATTAATAAATTCTAACGTTAAAAAATAAAAATATATTATTACGCGACGAGCATTTAATTATCTTTCTATATAGAAGACTTTGATATACTTTTGACAAAAAAATTTTCGTATTTTTCACGCTTTTCTTTTGCTTTTTCTTTACGCTATCGGTATTTAAAATATATATATTTATAATTAATATATTACGCATGCGTATATTGTAATATCATATATAATACGTATATTACTACATGTGATTACATATCATATATGATTTAACACTCATGTCACATGTGATATTCAATTTAAATTTTATCATATACATTTTACAAATTTCAAGAATAAAAAACGGAAAAAATAACTTAAAACGTGAAAAAAGAAGTTTTTTCTTTGAAAGTATATCAGCGCCCGTCATGTAAAAGATAATTAAATGCTCGTCGCGATGGTGTAAATATTTTCACTTAACGATTAACGGCTTAAGAGATATTTAAATTATAAAAAATAGGTGAAATAATAAAATGCTTTTAATCTCAACCATTGATTTCTTTTAAATCTGGACAGAAGATGAATTCCTCGATATGTAAGAAAAGTTTGATATGTAAAATAACTCTTCTTCTTCATTATAACAGCAGATTGCATTCATGTGGTGTGTCTAAATTGCATAAACACTTATAATGGTCATTTTATGAGTTTTTCTTCTGTTATAATTTTTGTTTGTGCTTTGTTATAAGAGTAAATCAAAAAGTCCATGGTCCAAATTGTACAAAATAGCCCTCTTTTTACAAAGATTTACATGTGCAAACGTCGCTTTGTGAGAGGGAAACCTCAGCAAACTCAATAGATAACTGATGTAACGCTTAATTAGTTGTGTTAACAAAATATTACAACACGTGTCATAGTATTTATCCACCACATACCTTTTTCTTCATGTTGTTCTGGAATCCTTTCATTTTACAAGAATGATTATCGGCTGAGACACCCCGCCTCGAAACCTGCATCAGCCCACACCATTATTATCGGGCCGGGAGTAATCTGGCTTGGATGAAAACCTTCTGGCCGTGGGATTCTCAACCCGCTGTTTCATAATGGCTTACAAGCCTCCCTCTTCATCAGCTTCTAAGTATCACAGTGAGCTTATGGTCCTTTAGTAAGGACTTCCTGAGGTCACCCACCCTATTCTACTCACTTGTGGCTCGCTTAACTACTTAAGCTCTACCACTAGACCACAAGTCCACTGATTATTCGTTTTCTTCTTATTACCGCTTTTGTTTGTGCTTCGTTATAAAAGTAAATCTACAAAAGTCCTTGTGCTATGTTCAAATTGCACAAACTGTCCTTACCGTTTTTAAAGTGCACACGTGTTCTTGTGGAAAACCTTTGATGTGAATATCGTCTTTACTGAAATGACTAAAATGCACAAAAGTAAAATGACAAAGTTTCACTAAAAGCAAAAGGCATTTTAGTCATTTCATTTTAGGACATAAAAGATATTAAGTTTCTCACAAAGATGAGGTTTGCACTTTTGAAAAGGTAAGGATTGTTCTTTCAAATTGAACTTCCCACATGGAAGGTTTTTGCAATTTACTTTTATAACTTTCAGTCGAATAGGATTGTGTGGTTTGTTTGTGTACTAAACTAGCATTGTTCTTCAAACCCAAGTGTTTAGAACTTCAATTGGTATTCTTTGTGTTGAGTTTAAGATACATGATATACAAATAATAACATGTAGACATCACAGAGTACACAGCGGAAGACTTAGAATATAATAGCAATTAATTAACTGAAAATAAAACGTAACATACCTCTTGCAATTGGCTAGATCTCTTCAAATCAAGAACCCTAATTAGTTTATGGTTTAACGATTGACCCTTACCGTTTTCAATTCAAACCAATTGATGTAACAATAAATAAGTGTTACACCACGTTTTTGTACACACGCACTATTAGCTTTCGATGCGAATGCTAGTTCTTGATCACAATAGAATAACCAAACATCTGTTACTGTCAGAAATCCCTTACAATGGGGATTCACCTCACCAAGACAAAGGAAGAAAAGAAGAAGTTTGACCCTCTATTGAAATCTAGTGTACCAAATGATGAATACAAGGGAATGTATTTATAGCCTTATGGTAGATGTCAAGTTTACTATGGTTTCTGATGTGGGATTCCATAGTTTTAGGCAAAAAACAAGCCCAAAGAGGGTTCCTAAAACCGCTCTATTGGCTTGTTTACTTTTCTTCATATCCGTTGACATTTAACGACCGATAGTCACTTTCGAGCAAGAACTTATCGCCCGCTAAGTCGCTTATTGTGAATTTAATAATTTAACATAATATTTTATATTAATTATTTAAACATCGAATCTCATACGTAAAGTGTGCAATCCGTGGTCTCGTTCGAATCCGTCATACACATATTAAATATATCCATAAACCAAGCACCTCCCACTGAGATATCTTAGTATGTGTAATGACATTGGTTAGCATCTAGCAACACGCCAATGACCCCAAAACAACTCGAGTATGGTTTCTGGAAAACCTTTGATGATTCATCATCATACTTATCATTTTGTTTCTAATACCATGTTAATAAGAATATGGATCTCACTCAATTCTTAATTAACTATTCTCGCTTTCTCGCTTTATATGATTGATCAAGATTACCAATTCTTCAACAACATATCCGTAAGACCTTGGGCATGGCCATGAAAATATCTTGACAACCCTACGAGGGCCCAACAGATATACTTCAAAATAAATTTGAAGGAAACAAATCCCGCTTTGACCACGAAAATTCATAAATTTTGCAACACTTCAAAACCCTTATAACTACCAATTACGATAGCGTTAGATTGATTCACGTAATGCACTACATCCATGAAATTTCTCCGGTATCTCAAGTCGAGGATAAATATTCATGATTTACTTAATGACAAAAGATCCATAAAAGTACCATCATGTGGTTGGGATAAGTCCTATATTCAATCCATTGAATATCATCTGAAATTAGTCATGCTACGCATCAATATACTTTCAAGTATATTCTAACTAATACTCAGATTTGTCTTAATTCAATATCATTCCCATGTTATTGATCGACAACGGACTATTTTGAATAACTTAAGTTATTCAAGGATTTAAACATGCAAATACATGATAACATCATAATAAATGAATAATAAACATAACAAAATACTTTATTTCATTTGAATAATAATGTTTATAATATCCTTTATCTAAATACTAAATAGATCAATGCATGATAATTCTTAGTTAATGAATTTTGCCTCAAGTCATGATAATCATACTTGTTGCAGCATAATTTCAACTAAGTCTATATATGAATTTTGAGAATACTTATTTCAAGAATTCAATAAGTGAATTTCTTTTATGTGTTTACACATAGTTTAAAAGTATTCTTTATTCTTTAATGTATAATGCAACTATGCTCTTAGTTGATGTCACACCCCCAATTTACCTGTTTTGCAGCGGAATGGAATTCCTGGGGATTGACTGTCATAGCATCACAATCATAGTTATATTGAACGACCTAAAGTGTCGTTTGGAAAATACATCATTTGATTTAATAAAACACCTGAGTTTACAAAAATAGGTCCCAAATGAAAATCATCTTGTGCGGAAATAAGTTTGTTACAATTCAAACGATGTTTTAAAGTACGCAAAACCAAAGTGAGACGCGTCGTCACCGACTCCACGATGATGTGTCCAAATGCATGTCGTGAAATGAATGCCTTAGATACCTGAGATAAAACATGCTAAAAGTGTCAACACAAAGGTGAAGAGTTCATAGAGTTTATTTTGAAATGAAAAGCCGTTCGAAATCGTTTATGCATCAAAGGCATTGTAAATCGTTGAAATGTAAAGACTTTCAAAATCGTTTATGTAGCAAAGGCATGTAAATCCACCTCGCCCAAGTCCCGCCATACAAACTTGCAACCTGTGTGTTAACAACCCACTGCCAGAATGTGTGTAGTTTATGTTCCAAACATATGATGTCAAATGAATTCACAAAATAGTACATGACTCAATGTATCTTTATGCAAAAAGGCATTGTAAATCCACTCCGCCCAAGTCCGCCCATACAAAACTTGCAAGCAACCGGTGTTCACAATCCACCTAATATGTATAGTTTATGTTCCAACCATATGATTTCAAATGAATTCACCATAGTACCTAACTCGACGTATAGAAGCGATAGCACTTAATCAATAGCACTTAACTCGACGGAGAACAATAGCACATAATCCATAGCACTTAACTCAATTTATCAGGAGTCAACTGATTTAGAACGTTATACGACGAAGAACCTTAGCACGCAAAACAAGAACAATTTATATAGTGTAACCTTTGATTTAGAAACAATGGTAATCATGATAGAGTTTAGCCTCGAAAATCTAAAGTACTTGTGAAAAATAATTGAGCATGTATCTCCCCAAAGAGTTTAATAATGATAAAACAAGAAAAGGGGCTATAGAACTCACTTGGTAAACACGAGACATGAAAGAGCGAGTACAATCGGAGTGATAATAATGTGATGCTTATCCGGCATCTAGTACCAATGATATGATATGATATGAGTTTCAATGTAATGTTATGCATGCACTACGATGCAATTTATACCATTTACGGTTTTGAAATATTACTCGTCAGTCGAAAAATACCGCTTTGACGCCTCGACCAATCAAAAATGACTTTACATGTTTTTACGTAAAAATGTCATCCTACAATGGTATAATAATTTTGGTGAAATTACCATTTTTCATTCAAAACAACATAAAAGATAATAAGGGTTAAAGTTGGTGATTTTGGCCAATTGAGTGCGAAAAAATTAGTTACGGCAAGTTTATGAAAAAGCATATCTTTGTCGCTTTCAAACCGCTTTCGTTTAATATGTCCTTAGCTTCGTATTGAAGTAAACTAATATATTTTGAGAAGTCGAAATAATTTGTGAAGCTTAAGGCTCATTTTTGACCGGACAAAATAAAACAGTTTGTGAAAATCCGAAAATAATACGTTTCGTCATCAAACTTGTAAAATCCATAACTTCTTCGTTATAAGTCCGTTTTTATTCGTTCAAGCGGCCACGGATTCGTTTTAAAGTATATTTTCTAAAAATCAAGGCCAAAAAGTCGTGCCTACTGTCGGATTTTCCAGAAAAACAAAACAAGGACAGAACACAAAATATACTTATCGAAAATAGTTTTTCTTGGACAAAACCTATTCTAATCCCTTCAAATCAACTCCAAAACTAATCTAATCCTACCATACACCTTCTTAGGGTGTCATGGGTTCCTAATCACCATCAAGACCAAAGAATAACTTGGGAGTAATTATAGGATGACCAAGTATATAAATAACTCTAAAATCATAAGAAAATGGTATAAATAACATAACATGCATATAAGCTCCAAAAATGATAAGAAACATATGAAATGAAAGAGGAAACATAAAAATGATGAAAACATGCTTACAAGTGATAGTGAAGAGGTGTAAGTAACAAGGTTTAACTTAAATATCCTTGGTTTTTATTTCAAAACCATAAAAGGATATGATCTAGAAATAACACTTGACTTGAAAAACTTGATCCCTTGGTGATCTTGAGTGTGTGACCGGTTGGAGGAGGAAGAAACAAAGAGGAGAGAAAATTTTTAACTATGTGAATTATGTTGAGGTGAAATGGTAAGTAACAAGCAAGACTTTTGTATATGTATAATTATTAGAAGACATGAACCATGCCATATTAATTGTCCTCCCTCCCCATGGGCGTTTTTTTTATGGATCTTGTCTCTCAAGATATTTTTTTTTTTTTTTCTAAATCTTGCAACTTGTATAATTTTGTGTATAATTTGTATAAGTTGTAAAGAAAATGTAAGTTAAATAAATCTTGTAGGGTAAATGGAAATTTTTGGTGCAAGTAAGTTTTTATTAGGCCAAAATAGAATGTAATGAGATGATAAAAATTATAAAAATACATTCCTTGTGAAAATTGAGTGATAAAATAATTATCGTACAATTTTTAAGAAAACGCACGAATAATTAAACTTTAATGATTTAAGTACCAAATAAATTTGAAACACTAGGAAAATTAAAAAATATAGTTTTATAAAATAAATGTAAGTTTAAAAATACCTTGGGATCATTTTTGAAAGTAATGGATTAAATATTTAAAATAATAACTCACGCGATAAAGATTATTAAATATAAAAATTACGCGTATAAAGTGAAATGAAATGTCGTGAATGAACTAATGAGATGCAAATGACGTCCATGGAATGTAGACTAATCATAGTCCATATGAAATGTACGCGATGTCATGATCATGAATTCGCCGCTAAACCTTTGCTGGAATTTGAAACAAGTAAACCAAGTTTACTATAAATGTTGAAATAATGAAACATGAAATGTGTCGAGAAATGACCTGAAAGTACGGATTGTCACATTCGCCCATTCAAAAAGGGAATTCAGTCCCTGAATTCAATCGTTGTTAGGTCTAACGGGTTTAGGGTTTGATGTGGCAACCTTTCCCCCCAGCAAAACCCTCAAAAGATTTTGGTAACCATTTTTACTTAATCTCCCAACTCATCAAACAAGAACTGTCATGAGATTAGGCTAAATCGGTTTAGGTAACAACTTGTTTCTAGCTCGATCTTTGCAACTCATCAAACAAGAATCGCACGCGGATCAAAGCGGAAACAAGTGGTTTGAAGAAAATTCTTTTGAAAATTTGGCTCGATTATGGAATTGCTTACACATATAAGACTACTACTCCCTTCATCGCATGATTCTTCCTGAATTAGACATAGGTGATCAGGCTATGTATAATTTAGGAGTAACTATGCAATGCTTGGACTAATCGACTCATATGATGTTTGGTGTTAAGTCAACCTTGTAAAATTGTGATGAACATCGGGAGAGAAGACGGGAGAGGTGCCGTTAAAATGATAGCTAAAGCAAAAAGAATTAAAATCCTCGTAAATGATATCGAATCGAAAAGAAAGTAAAGTACGATAGATGAGAATATATTACAACGAGTAGTTTAGCAAAAGTAGTACATCTTAGGTTATAAAGATTCTGCACGATGGAAAACATAAACTTAGTACGACATAGTACATAAGGAGAAATAAAACTGTTAGTTTCCGAACTTCTTCAGCCTTCCGCGTCGTTGATACCTTGACGAGCTCCTTCTAACATATATACATTCCCATGAGCACCTTCGACTTGTTGACCTTGGTTTTGAGGACATTGGTTCCGATAGGGTCCTTGTTCCCCACATCCGCAACGTAACTATGGTCTTGCCCTTACAATTTTAGCAAGGTGTCCTACTTTGTGATGTGATAAAGCATATACCACATGGACCATTATGATGTATGGCATTGGCGGCATCGGTAAGTTTCCTACATAAGCTCTTCCCGGTGCAAACAACATAGACCGGGCTTCTGTCTTCTATTATGTTGTTGGTGATGGTTTGTGTTATGGTTTTGGTTGTTGTTGTTATAACCTCCTTGGTCATTTTCCCATTTTCTTTTGTTGTTGTTGAGTTGGTTATCGTCGTTGTTGTTGTTGTTTTGTTATTGTAGGTGTTGGTGTTGTTGTTGTTTTGGTTGGTGTTGATGTACTTGCTCTCTTCACTACCGCCATGAGCTTTTGAGTCAATCGAATAGCTTCCTCAATCGCTTATGGTCGAAGAAATCACATCTCCTTGAATAACTTCGGGAAGTCCTTCAATGAAAGCCTCCAGTAGCTTCTCATTATCTGAAACCATAGATGGGCATAACACGGCCAATTCTTGGAATCTCTGAATATAAGTGTCGATATCATACCCAATAGTTTTTAGTTCATAGAACTCCGTCTCCAACTTTTTCACTTCCGTTCGAGGACAAAATTTCTTAGTCACCAAACCCTTGAATTCCTCCCAAGTAAGCTTGAAAGCATTCTCCATTCCAATCGGTTGAGCATAAGAATTCCACCAAGACAATGCTCCATCGAGTAATGTGCTCAGAAAGTAACATAACCTTCTGTCATCCGGACGTTACAGCAAAAACACCGATTCCAATTTTTCAAACCATCGAACCATGTTATCGTAGCTCCCTCGGACTAAACTTAGTGGGATCTCCTTGAAATCCTTGTAAGAACAGCTCTTAACCCTCGTCCTCCTCACGCATTTCAGAAGAGCATTAGAAGCTTCCATAAGCTTCAGAAGAAAGCAACTCTCAGCAGGCAGCGATAATGCTTCCCTTTCAACCTTAATGCCTCTACACTATCCCTTACCAACTTTTGAATTTCCGCTGAGTCATCCTGTGTGTAGCTTCTTCATATCTTCTTCAAAATAAAAGGAAATGTGAGACGTAGCAAAATCCGATGTTAATAATAAACGCTCCAAAGAAATGTGATAAGAAATGGTAGATTTGAGGTTATTTCAAAATAATCGACGGGTTCCGAAAAGATGGGTTATGAGGTGTCGTAAGTGTTTCAAATGTATAATGGTTTAGTGGCTAAGTGTGAATAACGTGTAACTCGACATGTTAGTAGTGAAACAAAGGAGTGAGAGCGACTCTTCCCCTATTTAAAGTTCATCTCGGCATTCGACGTTATCTGTGATGAATCACCGATATAAAAATTGTGACAGGAATGACAAGGAATTCTCCACGTTAAAGTATGAGGAAAAGATAATGGGATGGGCATTTAAGGGCATCCATGTGACAATCGATGTGAAATGAAAGTGAATAACTCAAAATAAAATGCGTAATGACCGCATGTGAAGTGAACCCGCACTTATGATGAAATGATGAGATGCTATGATAATGTAGTTATAGTCTAGGGTCAATGATGCAACCTAGTTCTCTATAATCGAAGCTCTGATGCCAATCTGTCACACCCCAATTTATTGCTTTCGTATGAATGGAATTCGGGGATTGGACCGCATAGCATCACAATCTCAATTATATTGAACGACCTAAAGTGTCGTTTGGAAAATACATCATTTGATTTAATAAAACACTCAGAGTTTACAAAAATAGGTCCCAAATGAAAATCATCTTGTGCGGAAATAAGTTTGTTACAATTCAAACGATGTTTTAAAGTACGTAAAACCAAAGTGAGACGCTGCCTGTCACCCCACTCCATGATGTGTCCAAATGCATGCCGTGAAATGAATGCCTTAGATACCTGAGATAAAACATGCTAAAAGTGTCAACACAAAGGTTGAGTGAGTTCATAGAGTTTGTTTTGAAATGAAAAGCCGCTCAAAATCGCTATGCATCAAAGGCATTGTAAATCGTTGAAATGTAAAGACTTTCAAAATCGTTTATGTAGCAAAGGCATTGTAAATCCACTCAGCCCAAGTCCCACCATACAAAACTTGCAACCTTGTGTTCACAACCCACGAATGTGTGTAGTTTATGTTACAAACATATGATGTCAAATGAATTCACAAAAATAGTACATGACTCAATGTATCGAATCGCGATAAAAAGAAATTGTAAATCCAGAAGGCCCAAGTCCCCCATACAAAACTTGCAACCCGTGTTCACAATCCACCGCCGTAATATGTATAGTTTATGTTCCTAACATATGATTTCAAATGAATTCACCATAGTACCTAACTCGACGTAGAACGATAGCACTTAATCAATAGCACTTAACTCGACGTAGAACAATAGCACATAATCCATAGCACTTAACTCAATTTATCAAGAGGTCAACCGATTAGAACGTGCTAATGACGAAGAACCGTAGCACGCAAACAAGAACAATTTATATAGTGTAACCTTTGATTTAGAAACAATGGTAATCATGATAGAGTTTAGCCTCGAAAATCTAAAGTACTTGTGAAAAATAATTGAGCATGTATCTCCCCCAAAGAGTTTAATAACGGTATTAAAACAAGAAAAGTGGGGCTATAGAACTCACTTGGTAAACCGACGATGAGCAAGAGTGAAGCATTACACCGAGGTATAATGTGATGCGTTATCCGGTACCTAGTACCAATGATATGATATGATATGAGTTTCAATGTAATGTTATGCATGCACTACGTATGTAATTTATACCATTTACGGTTTTGAAAATATTACCGCCGAAAAATACTCACGCCTCCCATCATCATCAAAAATGACTTTACAAGTATTTACGTCAAAATGTCATCCTACAATGGTTTTATAATGATTTTTGGTGAAATTACCATTTTTCGTCCAAAATGTCTCGAACATAAAGATAATAAGGGTTAAAGTTGGTGATTTTTGGCCAATTGAGTGCAGAAAATTAGTTACGAAGTTTATGAAAAGGGCATATCTTTGTCGTTTCAACCGCTTACGCTTAATATGTCCTTAGATTCGTATTGAAGTAAACTAATATATTTTTGAGAAGTCGAAATAATTTGTGAAGCTTAAGGCCTCATTTTCCGACAAAATAAAAACAGTTTGCTGAAAATCCGAAAATAATACGCTTTCGCTTGCCAAACTTGTAAAATCCATAACTTCTTCGTTATAAGTCCGTTTTATTCCGCTCGCCACGGATTCGTTTTTAAGTATATTTTCTAAAAATCAAGGCCAAAAAGTCGTGCCTACTGTCGGATTTTCCAGAAAACAAAACAAGGACAGAACACAAAATATACTTATCGAAAATAGTTTTTCTCGGACAAAACCTATTCTAATCCCTTCAAATCAACTCCAAAACTAATCTAATCCTACCATACACCTTCTTAGGGTGTCATGGGTTCCTAATCACCATCAAGACCAAAGAATAACTTGGGAGTAATTATAGGATGACCATAAGTATATAAATAACTTAAAAATCATAAGAAAATGGTATAAATAACATAACATGCATATAAGCTCCCAAAATGATAAGAAACATATGAAATGAAAGAGGAAACATAAAAATGATGAAAACATGCTTACAAGTGATAGTGAAGAGGTGTAAGTAACAAGGTTTAACTTAAATATCCTTGGTTTTTATTTCAAAACCATAAAAAGGATATGATCTAGGTTGAAATAACACTTGGACTTGAAAAACTTGATCCCTTGGTGATCTTGAGTGTGTGACCGGTTGGAGGAGGAAGAAACAAAGAGGAGAGAAAAATTTTTAACTATGTGAATTATGTTGAGGTGAAATGGTAAGTAACAAGCAAGACTTTTGTATATGTATAATTATTAGAAGACATGAACCATGCCATATTAATTGTCCTCCCTCCCCATGGGCGTTTTTTTATGGATCTTGTCTCTCAAGATATTTTTTTTTTTTTTTTAAATCTTGCAACTTGTATAATTTTGTGTATAATTTGTATAAGTTGTAAAGAAAATGTAAGTTAAATAAATCTTGTAGGGTAAATGGAAATTTTTGGTGCAAGTAAGTTTTTATTAGGCCAAAATAGAATGTAATGAGATGATAAAAATTATAAAAATACATTCCTTGTGAAAATTGAGTGATAAAATAATTATCGTATAATTTTAAGAAAACGACGTAATAATTAAACTTTAATGATTTAAGTACCAAATAAATTTGAAAAACTAGGAAAACTAAAAATATAGTTTTATAAAATAAATGTAAGTTTAAAAATACCTTGGGATCATTTTTGAAAGTAATGGATTAAATATTTAAAATAATAACTCACGCGATAAAGATTATTAAATATAAAAATTACGCCATAGAAGTGAAATGAAATGTCGTGAATGAACTAATGAGATGCAAATGACGTCCATGGAATGTAGACTAATCATAGTCCATATGAAATGTACGTGATGTCATGATCATGAATTCGCCGCTAAACCTCCAAGGTTACGCGAATTTGAAACAAGTAAACCAAGTTTACTAAAAATGTTGAAATAATGAAACATGAAATGTGTCGAGAAATGACCTGAAAGTACGGATTGTCACAGTTGAACATAACTAGTTAACATGGTCATCATCAATGATACCATGACTAGAATTGAGTGTCATCTCAATTATACTAGCATCATTGTGTACAACAATATGCTCTTTGAATATCCATAAACTTTGAACAGTTATAGTCTAATGTTAAAACTTAAGTTTGTTGGCAATGACAATTATGAAAGAATTGCCATATCTTCATCCATAGAATCTAGGAGCATCTCCAGACTGTGAAATGTGATTCTAAATCCAAACATATTCTTTTTAAAATATTTATTACACCAACAACTTTCAATGTTGTCAAATCATCTTGTATCCAAGCATGACACAACAATCTTACAACATGATGTACATGATGAATCTTCAAGTTAGACTTTAAGATCTCATTATATATCCATCATGTTCTATTAGACTCATTTATTTACCGTATATGTTTATAATAATAAACATATATTCCAAGGTTGTATGTCTTATTTCCAAATCTTACAAACGAAGTTTCATTCCCAACTAAAACTTAATTTAGGTGGAATGTAGTTGCCCATACAACATATAAAGATTTAAGAAAATAAAAAATAATACTTGATGAGTATTTACACACTCATCAATCCCCCACACTAAACTATTGCTAGTCCCTAGCAATCTTTTGAGAAAAACATAATGGATTTGCATCTCTTTACCAAAAGCCATTACTTCTCGAGTAGCCAAATGTTTTAGTTCAAGTAAGAACCATGGTACACCGATAACCATGTGATTTTGAGCAAATCACCCTTTCAACGATTTGATTAGTCTTTACCGTAGCGTACTTTCCGGACTAGCCAACTCTTTAGATAAATTATCAATATTATCTTTGGTGAGTCGATTACCAATTATGGTTTTTCCACGGCCTTTACCACAAGCCATAAACTTGCGGGCTAGCCAACTCTTCTTACTTTTGGGATATGGTGAGCTGAATACCATACAATTTTGGGCAAATTGCAAGCCATATAAACGGATTTGAGGAATCTTTACCAAGAGCCGTTTGCTCCTGGATTAGCCAATCCTTTAGTCTTACTGACATGGCGGATCGATAACCAAATGAGAAAGTGTAGAACACTTACTCAAAAAAAAAAAAAATTTTGGCCAAAAACGGGGATTGGGGATAATATATGAAATTCGTGAGAATTCACACTTAGAATTGAATATTGTCCTCAATATTCAAAGTACCTGTTATGCCGAAACAAAGAACGTGAAAAGGGAAATACTACTACCATTATTTGAAAGATTTTTTTTTTAAACTTATATATATACACAACATGTGGGCAATCCCCCACACTAGGGTGGTAGAAAATAGAAAGAAGTCAGAAATATGGGTGAAAACCCATATGGTGGTGTTCTTGTTTTGATTTCCGAGTCGCTAGCTTGACTCGACCTCGAATTAATTGGTTCATGGGGAAGCAAAGTGGAAGAAACAATCTCCATCGGACTTTCAATCAAGATGTTTGGACAAACATTTGAAGCACGTGAAAGTTCCACACCGATGAGATATACATAACCCCTGCAAAAGATGATGAATGAAAATGCCGGGTCAAAGATTGTCTTCATTCCCAGCGAATGAAGATGAAGAGAAATCACAAGATATTTGAGGGAAGGAAGAAAGACTTTGATAACAATCAAGATCCATTCTTCATCCTCAAATGTAGACGATCGGAGGAAGGGTGAAGGTAGTATCATCAATAAGCAAACTCATACGATAGAGTACTCCTTCCTCCGAGCTAATATCATCCTCAAGATCAAAGTAGAAATGATCATGTTCCTATATGTCATGAGAGAGTTCACCGGAGAACTCTTTATGAAGAGAATCATTCACATGCAGCGGCGCCAAAAATTTGATGCGCGCAAAAACAGTCAAGCTAAATCACACAAGCCCGCCACTTGTGAATGACGGACCGTAACCAAATTTAAAACCTGCTAAGCACGAAATCAATGAAGATCTGAGGAGATAGGGTCTCCCGGTCGTTATGTCCAAATGAAATGTGCAATGGATTATAATCCAATAATAGTGATCGCTGAGATTTGAACGGAAAAGGAGATTTGGACTTATTATAACTACGGAAAAAGGACATAAACTACAAGGGCTAAAATGAAAATTAAAGGAAATTAGAAAGATAAAACCTATTAAATAAACGCTATCACTATAATTAAAATGATGTTTTTGTTTTTATATTTTTATAAAACTGAAAAAAACTACGACGCATAACTAAAACGAAACTAAATCAATATTAATCCTAAAAATATGAAAATGATGTTTTTACAATCCTAATGATAAAAGAAAATTTATAGAAAAAGAAAATTATTTTTATAACTATTTATATAATTATTATTAAATAAAAACTATTTTAAACTATTAAATAATTACCTAAAATACAAGAAAATATGAAATAAAGCTAGAAAAATAAAATTAAGACTTAGAAAAATCTAAAATATCATAAAAATAATTTTAAAACTGAAAATATATTTTTTAGACTTTTTATATATTTATTACTAATTTAAAACTATTTAAAACTAATTAAAATACTAGAAAATACTTTTTGAACTAAGAAAATTATGGAAAAATACTTTTTAGGCTTTTTACATTTATCTAAACTTAAGAAAAATGAAAAATTATTTTTTTGAAACTTTTCTTAATTATTTGTATTTAAAGCTAATTAAAAATGCTTAAAAACTAGTTTAAATTAAGAAAAATAGCAAACAAGCTTGGAAAAATCTGAAAATTTCAGGAAAACTCTAAACTAATATTAGGAATAAAGGAAAAATAGAAAAACAAGGTGCTATGTGGAGGAAAATAGAACTGATGTGGAAAGGGGCTTATCAATAAGCTCGAATAAGCTAATGAACACCAAAGTGAACCAACTGATAACACAAGCTAGAATAAGCTAAAGGAACACAAATGCAACTTAAATCAACAAACTTGAACCTCTCGATTCACGAGGATACAACAGATTTGATGTATTGAGAGTTTAAGCTAAAACAATAAAAGGGTCTACTTTGAACAGGAATTAAGCACTCAAATAAGCCGAAACAAAACCAACAATGGGGATCTATACTAGGCCTGGCTGAGAGCTTGCAAACCAAATACTAGACCTTGGTGAGCCAAGATGAGACCTGTGCAAACCTTGCAAGGCCCTCAAGATAATCCCTGCAAGTAAGGCACTATAAATGTTATGGTACTAAAAACACTAAGAAATAAGCACTTAAAAAGCTGAGAAACCAAGAGCTAGCATTTTTGTATTTTTCTTTAGCAACTAGACTTTAAAAACCCAAAATATTATAAGTCGAATCCTATTAGTAAACCCACAGAAATTCCAAATTTTATTCAAAATGACTTAATGCAAATTGACTTTTGATAAAGAACCTAACTGTTGACTTTTATGAGATTTGGGATCAATTTAAGGGCTGATTATGAACTTAATGGATGAAATAAGACTAATGCTAGCTATATCTAAGACATTCAAACACAAAATAAGAATTGATTTGGCAAAATCCAACGATTCCCCTGAAGGACCAAGGAAATGGATTTTGACTTTTGGTGATTATAAGCACAAAAGTAAGACAGAGATGAGTACATAAGGGGTATACAAGCATGAATAAACAGATTCTAACCAAGGGTAAAGCCTCTATCACAGCAATGAAGCCTTATCCAAACACTACTTTTCTCAACTGCTATGCAACTTAAACTAATACAAACACCAAATAGCATGCGTAGTAAGGATCAAACTAAGTTCATATAACCTAAATATAACTACACACAGTAAAACTATCAATGATCACGTATACATAAAATGCAAAATGACTTGAAATGGAATTGAGCAAATCACTCACATGTAACCAAATTGATGTGCAATTTTAAAACCAAATCCCTAAACCACTAAACTAAACCTTTTCCAACCCAAATAAACCTCTGCAACAACCCAAATTAGCTTCCATTTCACATTGAGCATCACAGTTGACTTTCGTTGACCATGGACGATTTCGTTTGAAACCTAATTACAAGCTCACTAAAAGCTATTACAAGCTTTAATGAACTAGTTTGAGCTTATAAATAAGCTTCTACAAGCTTGTACATAAGAAATTTAAACTGAAATGTTTCACAGTACACTTGAAATTTTTGAGACTTTAAGTAAAAACTTAAATTAATGGTCAAAAGAACAATACTGCTGCTTAACTTGAATGAGATACAAAGAAGCTTAAATTACATTATTTTAACTAAAAACTAAAACTTTTAACTAAAAACGACATTAAGAGATATTAAAACTAAATTCTCCTCCTTTTCTCTCCTGCTTTTTTATAGTCCAAGACACTTCTCTCCTCTCACTAAATCCCAAAGACAGCACTTGTTTGGACCTTAGGATGTCTTAGAGTTGATCACGGCCCTTCATTGGTTTTGGCGGGAAAAAGGATTTTAACAGTGGGTGTTGAGATTGAGTGCATTTAATGCTCTTGGATTGTGGTGGAGGAGGGGGGAACAAGAAAGAGTAGGGTGGCTGGAGGGGGATGGTGGTGGTCTGTTGGGAGTTAGTTGCCTGGGAAGACAAACTGGGGGCGGGGTTGTTTATTTTAAACATTGGGTTGTCGGGTGGGTTGGTCGGGTTAAAGGTTTGGACCGGGTAAAGAGAATTGGGCCAAGGGTGTTTGAGTTGGGCTTGGGTTAAATACTAGGTCCGAATGGTTTGTGAAATTATTAATATAGGGACCAAATGTGTAAAACTTTAATTCGTGGGGACCAAACATGAAAATTATGAATATGTAATCCAAGGACTAGTGTTGCCAACCTTAAATAGACCAGGGTCTAGTTTGACATTTTTGAAAATTCCCAAGGACTAGTTTTGAACATTTTGGATTTTCAGGGACTAAATTGTAATTTTCTCAAAACTTTTAGATTTTCCACCAAAGGACTAAATATGACAATTTATGATTTTAAAAAGACCTTTGGTGACTTTTCTTTTGAAATTATGCCGTGGACTGCTTTTGACAACTTTATAAACTTGGGGGACTAAAACGCAATTTTGCAAATTTGATACGTTTTTCATCTGATTTTGATATTTTTGCATTTAAAACACATAAAACACTGATTTGTGATATTTTGATCATTTTGATGTGTTTCTGAAAGTGTTTTCGATGATTTTGCATTTATATTGACAAAAATGATGAAAGTATTTACACAATTTGCTTTCTCGAAATACTTATGAGCTATATTATTTTAATTATTAAATCAAACATGGATTTAATATTAAATATAAGAATCATCTCCTAGATGCTTGCATATATCCATTCATGGATTCTGGTCTGCATATATTCAAAGATTATTTGAATTCATAAAACTCCTTTGCATTACTTATCGCCCTCGCAAAAGTAATTCCAAAACAAAGAGTTTTGATATTCATTGTCAAAATTTCATATCAATGAAACTAAGTATGACAATTATAATCTTTATACTTCTATTTAATGTATCTAGGAAAGAATATTCAATCATAGTTAATTGCTTAAATATGATTAATATTATTATCACTAGACATACATTAAATACGTGTACAATATTGTCCATATGATTTCTACACAAAGATTTAAACCACTAGGTTTTCCATCCTTTGAAGAAAATCATCTTCATTTAGATAAACCAAATATCTAAAATTGATTATCTTTATGGACAACATCTCTACATTCATAGTATGATTGATTTACCACAATTCAACATTTGGTAAATTCATCATTATGATTAACAGGCTTACCATGATCCTGTATCTCATATCCCTCAGCATATTAAATATCTAAGATATCCTTACGGATCTATGAATGACAATTCCATCATATTGAGGTCTATCATTTACATGTTTAGCCTCATCATGATATTTGCTAGTGCATTTTAGAAGATTATGTATTTTGTAATCTTTCAAGATCTAAACAAAACTCCCACTTGCCTTTAATAATTTACCTTTAAATAGTTTAGCAAGTAGAGCAACAATACATTGTTCTCTTTTGGGATATTACAAAAGAACAATGACAGTTCCTGACATTACTTTGTTACAACTCACTCTACAAGTAGTTTAACAAATTCAGAACTTCATTTATAAGACTTAATGTGATTCATCACATTCCATAAACAAATGGCGTCTTATCAATCTTCTAAGTTGGAGTCTTATTGAGTATATTCAATATATACTCAATCTACTAACCTTGATAACATGTGGAAAAAACTATAGTTATCTTGAATCAAACATGCCAATAGATTTTGATGATTTTGATTCTTCTAACTTAACATACCATAAGTCTATGGTATTTCATTAGAATTAATATTGTAAGATAATCTAACAATATTTAAGATAACCATCTACTATTTGGCTTACCTATTTACCAACAAAGTAAAACTTAATGGTACAATAGAATTACCAAGTCAATTGCATGCATTATAACACAAGTATTTTTGACCAAGTCAAAAGACATAACAGCATAATCCCACTATACGCTGTAAGTCATTGATCAACTCATCGACTTCATGCTTAAAACATAGCAATTTAACGTCTTACTTTATATTGTAAGTCTTGTATTAAAAGACTTCATGTTTGTGACTTTAGAAAGAAATCATAAACATGTATAATTAAAGTAATTATGAACACCACCACGGGTTTCAATTAATAATTTCAAGTTAATATTTACTACATATATTTAAGTCATTCAACGAATACTTACAATCAAAGTAGTATTAGATTACTTCATTTAATTATGTCATTCCATGAAATATTCAACTTAAGAAACTGCAAAATCATCCATCCTCGTTCTCACGACACGTGGATATTTTACCTTGGGCTACAATCTAATTCACGTTCTCACGGAACATAAATTGTAACTACAAGTGTTTCTTAAATATTGAATGACATAAATATTTAAAGTAGTCTTTGTTATCATCTTGACACATGTTCTTAATAGCGCAATCATACATATTTAAATGTATAATTCCTATTAGAACGTTACTCTCTTATCTTGCGGTCAAGAGAATCCATTTATATCATATTTATATGTGTTGTACTTTGCACACAATAAAGATTTCTCCCACTTGTTCATGGAACAACATCATGTAGCAGATAAACAACACTATACACTTTCGTTTATTTCTTAATATGATTTTTGTTATAGATATAACAAGTAGATGTAGGACTATTTTGTTTAGCAAGGAAACGTTCACGACTATCCCTTAAAACATAAGTGCCTACAATTGGAAAGTAATTATCTACATGATATTCAAGAGATAATTTGGATTACTACATAGCAAATAATGCTTGTAGCTCCCACTGAATTAGAAATTATTATAACAACTTCTTATTCAGTAATGCAACACAAATGTTCCCACTGAATTTGACAACATTGTAAGTGTTTCATAACCAGTGAAAACAACTTGCTTGCTTTTTACTTTCCTACACCTTTAAAGAACCATACGTAATCATTACTAAGGTACTAAAAGGTGTATTCTACTCTATGAATAATGGAATATCCATCAATGTTATTAACTCGAAAAATTTGGTATGCAATTTCTTCCTTAACAGGCCTACCATGCCCATAAAAGGTATGTAGCACCTTTAAAGGTTATAGCAAAATAGCTAGATAAATAATGCTAGTTTGACTTTTACCAATTTTCGCGGTAAATAGTCTAACTTCTAATTTAGTAACTCATATACATGTTTTCCAGTTAACCAACATTCATGTTGTTACAAAAGGATTCATTCACCAAATGAGGGTAATGAAATCTTTATGGAAAATATGATATGCAATTCATTGCTATGACTTACATTAGAATTTAGAAAATTCAAATGTTTCTATAATACCTTTCTCATTCATGAAAAGGAATAGGATTGAGCCTCATTCTTTTCCCATGGAAAAGTGACTTTATTTGTCTTTTCGGTAAATTATTCTCGATCAAACATTTGTTTGAAAGCAGAATGGTTCAATTTACTAATCAAAAACTAAACCACGTTACGGTTAAATGTTGCAGTTATACATTCAAAAGAATTACAAAATTCAATTTTAGTATTTTCGATAATTAACCTTTTCAAGAAAATTAAATATCCGTGGTTCATAAACATATAACCATTTAATTTTCACTTGAAAACTAGGATCCAAATTGACATAGTTTCATCACATCAGTTGATCTGCTAGTAATAAAATTATTCAATATGGTACAAGTCGAACCTCAATTGCCAATTTTCAAATTGCAACTCCTAGATTTATGGGATTTACATTTAGCCAATTTCAATTGCCATGTAAACATGTTTCATCCCCATCTTATGCCTTGAGTTTCCAGTTCTCACTGCCTAACTCAATTAAGTTGTCCAACTTAAGCTGTCATCCATGCCCGTTCTCACGCCACGTGGATATTTTACCCTTTGATTACGATCTAAATCACGCTTCACGCAAATAAATGGTAATCTCGTGTAAGTTTCGCCGTTGGATGGCATATAACTTAAATTAAGGGTAATAAATTTTGATGTCAAATCAAATATGTACAAAGATGTCATGCATTCATCTTCATAGCATAATTTTTTTTTATTAAAACAGTCATGTCCTTGTTTTAATGTTTAAGCTTTTCATCATCAAACTTTAATCGAGGTATTGGTTACACCAATTAAAGAATTACCTTTAATTAATACTATATCCTACTGCTGCATGAGTCATAAGACCCAAGTTATTCGGATAATTACCACAAAAGTGGCTCGTAGAATTTAAAGTAAATTCACCCTTAAGATTTTATGCACATATATAGGAATACTTGATAGCTCCATTAAGACTAAGCAAACGAGAATCAGGTCAGCGCAAAGCATATTAAAAACCCTCTTCTTTAAGGTCACAATTTAATGCGTACCCTCCTTATACCCATCACACAGTTTGTCATTAATGGGTGAGCCGTTCTAACTATTTTGTGCAAAAAATCAATCAATTAAATGATTACGATTACTATGCTTAAAAATACATGTTTCACCATTGTTTAGGTCAGTTTATTTTTCATATCAAAATACCCTTGTTACATATAACAAACAAGCAAGTATTTAAAAATAAACACATAAACAATGAATACACAACATAATGATTAGTCATGTATATCAAATAGCCACATGCAAACCTTTTGATAAATCCTATTAATAATCAATTTCTAGACATGTTAATATATGTGTAATTAAGACTTCACCCGCTGAATGTACAAGGTGAGCCACATGCACCGATTCATCGATTACGTAAGTCAAAATTAAAACATATACCACATAGCACATAATTGATTAATTATAATGATTGAGGTCTTTCCCAATTTTAGATCTATCAAAAATTTAGTGTATATCACTTAACCAAGTAAATCATACAATAAAGCAGATCCATGACAAAACATGCATGTATTTATCATGGATATAAATCACACTTAACAATTAATGCAATTAAACAGAGTTATTTAATTTAATATAAATTGCATGCAACCTAGGGTTTCTAATTAAAACAGAAGTTTACAAAACCCTAATTAGGCACCAAATAACGCCCCTCAAAAAAAAGGGTTTAGGTTTGCAAACCCTAGATCTACACATACAATTAATAACACAATCATGTTTATTTGTTTTTATGTGTTTCAAGAATTAATTACTTGTTATATAAGCTCGTGATGCCATCGTTGGAGTTTAAGATACAATATAAATACAACATGTAGACATCACAGAGTACACAGGAAGTAAATAACTTGTAATATACAGATTAATTAACTGAAAATAAAACGTAACATACCTCTTGCAATTGGCTAGATCTTCAAATCAAGAACCCTAATTAGGGTTTATGTGGTTTAACGATTTGACCCTTACCGCTTTTCAATTCAAATCAATTGATGTAACAATAGTGTGTTACACCACGTTTTACACACGCATTTATTAGCTTATTCGATGCGTAATGCTAGTTCTGATCACAATAGAATAGCCAAACATCTTTGTTATGCTCAAGGTCACTCGTAAATCCCTTACAATGGGGATTCACTCGCCGACCAAGACAAAAGGAAGAAAAGAAGTTTGGCCTCTATTGAAATCTAGTGTACCAAATGATGAATACAAGGAATGTATTTATAGCCTTATAGTAGATGGTTTACTATGGTTTCCATGGGATTCCATAGTTTGGCCAAAAACAAGCCCAAAAGGGTTCCTAAAACCGTCTATGGCTTGTTTACTTTTCATATCCGTTGACATTTAACCGATCGATAGTCACTTTCGATAAGAACTTATCGCTCGTTAAGTCATTTATTGTGAATTTAATAATTAAACATAATATTTTATATTAATTATTTAAACATCGAAGTCATATCGAAGTGTGCAATCCCGTAGTCTCGAGTTCGAATCCGGTCATACACATATTAAATATATCCATAAACCAACACTTTGTTTCCTGTTCTCTTGGTTGACAAACAGCAGCAACAAAGATTTTGCTTCTGGTCGTGATGCTTATCTCGGACAAAGAAGCAGATAACTTCATCCGATATCGGGTATACTTGAAAACAGCTTTTGGCTATTTGGAGTTCACGGAGTGAAGTTGTTTTGGGCAGGAAGCAAGAAGTAGTCTTGTGTTTTTCTGGTTCATATTATATTCAAGTTATTACAAGTGTTGTTGGGTTTTTGATTACGTTCTCGACTAGCGTTTTAATCGAACGTATATGTTAATCGGGTGTTTATTGTGAATGGAGAGTTGCATTGTAAATTGTCACTGTTAGTTTCTAAAACAATACGTATTATATAATTTCGAAACATGTGATTCTCTGAAACTGGTCAAGGCGAGATTTTCTTAAGGTTTATCAAATACTCGTCATCACAAACATGACCGCCTAAAGGACAGGATAATCTTACAAACATCAAACTTTTTTTGCTTTGTATACTTTAAGAACAAAAAATATTTTAAATATGCTAATTTGGTTGAGACATCTTACTTTAAATGTGGAATAAGAAATTATCTTTATGTTTTTTTACATAAGATGTAGTTCTATGAGAAGAAGATAATATATGTTTTGGAATTGAGAAACATTTGAGATTTGCAGTTTCCCTCGCCCTTGTATGCAGCTTGTAGTGTTTCGTAGCAATTTGGCAAGCAATAATTATTCGAGGACAAGACCGACGCTACAATCCCGATGACGAGATTCTGAATTAACTCCAGACGAACAAAGGGTATCTATCAAGATGCTCAAGAAAGAGATCTACAATCCTATCCCAGAAACGATGATACAAAGGCTGGGTAGATTTTTATCGACACGCAGTGCTGCTGCAAAAGCTTCTACAGGCCAGAAAAACACACAGTGCTGTTGCAAAAGCTTCAGGCAGGCCAGAAGAGTGAGAAAGAAGTGGACGAAGACGATGGTGATGATTATAAAAAATGTGTTATTTGGTGAGAAAACTTTGCCATGGGTAAAAAGCCATAGCAGATGTCCTGTTTGCAGGTTATCATTTGCTGGAAAGACTAGAGAGAGTGAAGCATCATCTACAAACAATGATAGTGGTCAGTGATCGATTAACAAATGAACATGATCCTTTGTGAACACGCAGCGTAATTCTACTACTATTGAGCCCTCAGGTTTTAAGAGTATTGTTATCCCTAAGATTTCAATCAAGTGGTAAGATTGTTAGAAGTTGACTGAAAATTTGAGTTATAATTCTGTATAACAAAAAATCACATTGTAAGAATTCATGTACAACAATTAACCACATTTCATTGAACTTCAACGTGAAACTTTTACATAAACCCTCAAGTTTCACTCCTAACTGGATGTATATAATAGCGAAATGAAAATTGAATTGACTCTGTCAGTACAAATGAGTCTGCGGACAACGTCACTTTATTATTGAGGCTTCGATGGAGTTGGAGATGATGGTGGTTTCATATCTGGATACTGCATTCAAAATTCTAGCATTATTAGTGAGACGGCAATACCTACCACTTTTACTTATAAAAAAAATAATAATAGGTCAATTTGGGTCACTTTTAAGTGGTCAAACTGGTAAGACTTTCCAATTTCTGGAAGCTATCAAAAGTGTAATTTGAACAAACTATTTAGATTATTCTAAATAAGTTCTATCATTATTGTAAAATTTTGTACTCATATTTAAGAAACTAATTGTTTATAAAAAAATAAAAAATAAAAAATAAATGAGGCAAAAAAAAACAAAAACAAAAACTGTTTAAGGTATACCTAATCCAAGTCACACCAAAATTACCAGTTTTGAACTGGAACCCATTTTTCCAAGTTCAATTATTAGTATGTTTGATGTTCTTGTCATTTAGGTAGGAGCCAAAAAATCATGATCTGCAAACCATTGGGTATGGAGATATGACCTCATCAAGTTATGCACTTTTGTTTGGTTCAGATGTTTTGGCATAG
>OU343225.1:290280773-290309605 GCA_910596185.1 Chrysanthemum makinoi | reverse complement strand
TCCATTTTATAACACAAGTTTTTCAACATGTCACAACCACCATACTCTAATTATTTCCCTTACACTTATACTCAACGACAACAACAACTCAGTCCACAACATCAACAATGGAATCAACAACAAGCAATTTATCAACAACATACTCCACAACTTGCAGCAATTCCACAACCTCAAATGGTTCAACCACCACCAAGTCTTCAAGTTCAACCCTACACAAAACGAATTCAATCAACATCCATCCAGGAACACTATGAAGGAACCCACTTGGTTTGCAAAGATGTGTGAAGCTTTAAGTAGCCAACAATCAATTCATGAGGTTGGATCACTTGATAGACCTCCAATGCTCACTCTAGGAAACTACGATCAATGGGTGATTAGGTTCTTTAGTGATCCAGAAGCCACATGGAAAGTTCTTAAAGAAGGTTATCTTGGAAGGTCCATTTAGATGCCTCTGTCATTGTACCCGGAAATCCAAATGCTAATCCACCAAGAGATGAACAATCAAACATTGCTACTGTTGCAGACCTGAATGCAGAAGAACTTCTACACTATAAAGCTGATGAGCTTGCAATGCAATATATCCTCTTAGGATTACCAAACCCAATTCTTTGAAGTGTTGATGCTCAAAAGACTGCAAAGGCGATGTGGGAACATATTCATCTTCTTATGGAAGGATCGCACTAAATCAGAAGGATATGGAATCCAAAATTTACTTGGCTTATGAACACTTCATGATTGAACTGGTGAGACACTAGAGTCTGATCATCATCGATTCTCAGACATCATAAATGATTTGGATAAACACAACATCATCATGCCAGAATTGCAGTTAATACTAAGTTCTGAGTAGTCTTGGTCTGAATGGGAGAAGTATGTCATTTGTCTCCGTCAAGCGAAGAACATGCATCATTCTACATACGGATTGTTGTACGATTACTTGAAGCCTCATGAAAAGGAAGTTGATAGGGAAAGGATTCTCCATGCTCAAATTGCTCCACCTACACACCCGGAAAATCAACAACTTGCCTTGTATGCTCAAAACAGTTATTCTCCTCAACAAGCAACTCAACCAACTGCTACAATCACACCACATGATCAATCACAGCAAACTCAACAAAATCAATTGGTTCCTTACAACAACAACAATGATCAGGCACCTTATAGTCAAGCTAATGAGGAATCCGATCCGTTCGAAGCATTGCAACAAGGATTTGTTATGTTAATGCTTTTGGCCGGCATACCAACAAATCCAACATCGTATTCGTTCCTCATCTAACACACGAAATCGTTGTGAACAATGGACGAGTTGAAGTTTAGAATCGTGGTTATGGTCGTCAGATGGGCGGTGGTGGTCGGGTTTAATGCTGGGTAGTAATAACAACAGAGCTCAAGTGGTGGAACAGGTAAACTTTCAGAATGGTTGAATGGTCTTCGATGCTACAACTGCAATGAGAAGGGACACTGGCTAATGCGCATGCCCAAAAACCGAGGGACTAGGGCAATGCTTATCACAAAGAGGCTCTTCTTTAAAAAGCTAATATGGCAAATGAGAGTTACACATGAGGACACAGGCCCAGTGGAGACACTGATGGCTTGTCTCAGGTACCCGAACAAACTATATTTATCTCGACATCCTAATATCTCGCCAACATCCTAATTGCATAGGCTCGAATGTTCAAAATGAGTCATCCACATCTTTATTTTTGATTTTCAATTAGTCCCCGTAGTTACATTTGACGATCAAGATGACCTTATGGTTTCCATTGATAATCAAATTGACTCCGTGGTACTTGAGGATCTAAGTAATGATCATGTTATGACTCACGTTGAACACGCCGAACTTTTGCCTCATCCAGATTTTGCTCCTTTAATACAAGACCAACAAACCATAGTGGAAGAATGTCGGCAGAAATCGGGACTTGAAAAGTAAAAATGCACTGTTAACCAAGGATTTTGAATGTTTACAAAAGCAACTCAACTTTTCAAAACTCTAGAAAACGTGAAAAAGGTTTTGAAGCCTTTGCTAAATCTCATCAAACGAAAATATTTAGAGAGAGATGCGATCTAGCCGCTTCGAAGAATGCTTTTTTGTCTGAAATAGAACAACTGAAACATGAACATAAAAATCAATTAACACTCTCACCTTGGAAAATCAAAAAGCTAAGGCTGAGTTGTTAACTTGTCAAAAATAGTTCTCTGCATACAAAAAGCATTCAACGAAACGAATAGATGATCATCTTGAAGAAATTATCGGCTTGCAAAACAAACTTAAAGAGTTTAAAACTATTGTTTACAAACATGGTGAGTCAGTAACAGCTATTGAAAAGTTTACTTTAAAACCCAATCCAAATGGATATGGACCGAATCTTGCTGATTACAAACCTAAGCTTTCAACCAAAGCATTCAAACCAAATCCTGAAGTTTCCAGTCGCAGAAATATAAATTGATAATTCTGTTATGAGTGTTGTTGAATATCATCGTCAAGAGGAATTAGATGCAGAAGACGAGAGTCGATCCAAATTAGAAACTGTTGTTTATAACAAACCTCATAACTATTCAAAAGCGGTCACTTTCGTCACACCAACAGATTCTTCTAACACACCAAGGATTATCATAAAAACGTCTGAGTCTTCTAATGTTAATCCCAAACCGGATTATGCACAAACTTATGGTCTTTTACCTTCCATCAGTGAAGTAAACTCACAACATGAAAATCGCAAAATTCTTAGATATTTTGATCTTTTCATGGCTGACCCAAAAAACTTTACAACATTAGATAGAATATCATTCTGAAATCAAAGTTCAACATTTTCAATCGCCTCTGGCGCGAGAACAAAGAGACATTTTTCAGAAAAATCTTTTACCAAATGTTAAAAATTTGAAAAGTTGTGCATTGTCTTGGGAACGGGACTTTCATAAGGAACTAGGATTGATGAAGGTCGTTTTCGAGAAAACAGAAACATCTATTTCTAATACTAAACGTAAAAAGAAAATGCTGAGAAAAGATGTTGATCGACTCTTGGAAGATGTTATCTGTGCTGATGTCCATAATACTGTGTTATTGAATTCTTTGTCATATGCATCTGATTATATCTTTGCTGATACTGTTGAGAATGTTGTAAATGTTGAGTACTCTGATAATGTGCATCAGATCGAGTCTTTAAAAGATGAAAATGAACGATTGATTAACGAGCTTTCAAATGCAAAACGTCGTCTTCAATGGTGTCAAAAAGATTGTCACAATCATGAACTTGCTTTGCAAAATAAAATCAACCAGTTGCAATCCAAAACATTTAATCCAAAATTTGAGCAACTGGATGATCAAAACGTGTCTTTGAAATGTCAAATCTCAAAATATGAACAAGAACTTGTAAAAGTTAAAGAGGAATATGGTGTCATATTTGATTTACTTAAAAGACCGCATCAAACGAACTTGATCATTTTCTTGCACACACTAAGGAAGTCATGAATTTTTCGGGAAATCTTCGTTCTGAAAATCAAGAATTGGTGCACACTATCTTTAAGTTAAGAGAAATGTTAGGAAAGTATGAACAACTTCCGCCTACTGTGATTAAGAGAATAACACCAATAACACTTGGTAATCATGAACCTAGGATACCTACTGCCAAATCACAAGTTGCTAACGTTTCCTTCTACTGAAGCAGAATAGTTGCCTCTTTTCCAAACGTCCGCACCTCCACAGCCTACAAGGAAGAATAGGAAGTTGCGACCTAAGAAAAGAACAATAAAGAATGTTGAAGTAGAAGAACACCCTAGGACTATGAATAAGACTTCCGTTGCTCCACTATAGATATTTCGTCTGGCAAATGTAATAGAAATAGTGATGTAACGAATGCTAAACCTTTAAGTACTTTTGATATTCAGTCCATACACCTTGTGTTATTTGTAGTAAAAGTATGAATTCTGATTGTCATGAAAATGTGTTGCTAAAGCTATCATCTCTCGTTTAAGGAATCCTAAGAATCGGAATACCTCTAGGCCCACTAATCATTCTAAATCTGTGCTTGGTAGACCACCCTCTTTAGATTCTAAGAAACGCATTGTTGTCCCTGTAGCTCCAGTTTCACCTCCTAGGAATGTAGTACCACCTAGTGCATTCACTAAGACTAAAGCAAATACTAGTTGGAGATGGCAGAAATGGATATATAACACATTCGAATTTAAATGGATGCCTAAAGTTATTGATGTGTGTAGGTCTACTATAACTGCTCCAGAACCCTCTAACATTTCGGGTTCCACATCTACTTCTATTCCATCTATGTCGTCTGTGTGTAATGCAGGTGATGCAGATCATTCTCTGGATTGTTGATTCCCGACACATGACATGCAACCTTAAACTGTTATCAAACTTTATTGCAAAGTTCATTGGCCTTTGTCAGATTCGGAATGATCACTTCGCAACTATCATGGGCCACGGAGACTATATCAATGGGAACATCGAAATTAGCAGGGTTTATTATGTGGAAGGCCTCGGTCACAATCTGTTTTCTGAGGTCCATCTGTGATGGAGATTGGGAGGTTGCTTTCAGGGAGAAATCTTGTTTCATTCGTGATCTACAAGGAAACGACCCTTGTCTGGGCTCGCGTAATTCTAGTCTCTACACTATCTCTATGCAAGACATGGTTGCTTCATCTCCCATATGCTTACTTTCAAAGGCAACATCAATAAAATCCTGGCTATGGCACCGTCGTCTCTCACATCTAAACTTTCAAACTATAACCAATCTTGCACGACACAAACTAGTTGAAGGACTCCCACGATTCCGGTATTCTAAAGATCACCTATGCTCAGCTTGTGAACAAGGGAAAAGCACCCGTGCTCATTTTCCTTCAAAGGTGGAACACAACTCTCATCATGTGCTTCATCTTCTTCACATGGATTTGTGTGGCCGACGCGCTGCAAACGATCAATGAAAAACGCTACATCTTAGTAATTGTTGATGACTATTCACGCTGGACTTGGGTCTACTTTCGTCGAAGCAAAGACCAAGCTCCACAGATGATCATCACCTTTCTCACGAAAATACAGGTTCAGCTCCGAAACACTGTTCGACAAATCAGAACAGACAAAGGAACTGAATTTGTTAACCAAACTCTTCGTGCATTTTATGAGAAAGAGGGAATTCAGCATCAGACATCTATTGCACGTACACCAGAACAAAATGGAGTTGTTGAAAGAAGAAACCGAACGTTAGTGGAAGCTGCAAGAACAATGTTAATCAATGCTAAACTCCCAGATTACTTTTGGGTAGAGCTGTATCTATCGCATGCTATACTCAAAACCGTTATATGATTACAAATGCCACAACAAAACACCTTCGAGCTTGTTCACAACAGAAACCGAATCTCAAATACTTTCATGTCTTTGGATCTCTTTGCTATCCGAATAATGATCGTGATGACTTTAGAAAGCTCAAAGCCAAAGCTGACATTGGAGTCTTTATTGGATATTGTGATAATTCTAAAGGTTTCGAATCTAGAATCGTCGAACAAAGGAGGTTATCGAAACGATTCATGCTCATTTTGATGAACTTACGGAAATGGCTTCGAGTATAATGCCTTAACCCGGTCACAACCGCTTAAACTTCCCCAAACCCCATCATCACTGATACAAGCCCTCAGGCTTACTCGCCAACAAATGGAAAGACTATTTGCTTCTCTGTTCAGTGACGATATTGATGAACGTGCTCCAGGTGTATCCGTTGTTTCCTCTGCTCAACCTGATAATACTCTTACCGATACACTGCTACAACAACCTTGTTGAAGATGCACCACCAGTTGACTCTACTACAACAGTTGAACAAACTGAATCCAACGACGCAGAACAAGCTGATGATGTTCTAAATGAAGTACCCCCACCTACAGATTTTGATCTAAATGCGTTCTTTAACCCGTTTGCTAATGAAACTGCTGCACCTGATGTCGCGGAATCATCTACAAGCCATTTGAATCCTCAAAATCTGCACAACGTATACCAACATCAACCTTCTACACATCGATGGACAAAAGACCATCCCCTGGAAAATATTATTGGCAACCCAAACCAACCAGTCGTTACGAGACAACGTTTTCACACAGACGGTGAACATTGCATTTATGCACTCACCGTCTGCCAATCAACCCAAAACATTAAGGATGCAATGACAAAAGATAACCGGATTGAATCCATGCAAGAAGAACTCAACCAATTCAAACGTCTTGAAGTATGAAAACTGGTTGAAAGACCATCAGGGGTTTACGTCATTGGTCTAAAATGGATTTGGAAGAACAAATTGGATGCTGAAGGAATGTCATCGAACAAGTCACGTCCGGTGGATAAGGGTTATAGACAGGAAGAGGGTATTGACTTTGAAGAATCATTTGCTCCGGTTGCTCGCCTTGAGGCTGTTCGGATATTTCACGCTCGCGGCTCATATGAACATAACGTTTTTTGGATGGACGCGTCAAAACTGCTTTTCTGCATGGTAAACTGAAAGAAATAGTTTATGTCAGCCAGCCAGAAGGATTCGTTGATCCTGCGCTTCCGAACCATGTCTACAAACTGAACAAAGCTCTGTATGGTCTCAAACAAGCTCCTCGGGCATGGTATGATAAGCTATCATCTTTCCTCATTGCCAATAATTTTACCAAAGGTTCGGATGGGGCTAAGCGGTAAGGAGTTTTTGCGATAGGAGTAGCACCTGGTACAAGATCAATACGAAACTCGACTTGCCTTTCGGGTGGAATACTCGGCAAATCTTCCAGAAATACGTCACTATACTCATTCACAACAGGAACTTCATTAACACTTTTTTTTATCAAGACTAGTAACTATCACATGTGCCATAAAGGCATAACAACCATGTGACAAATATTTCCTAGCTTTCATCACCGAACATAACCTAAATTCACCCTCCCTTTTCTCTCCATAAATAAGGACTTCGCGACCCTGAGGATTAACAACTCGCACGAGCTTTTGAGCACATAGAATGGCGGCATTATGTTTACCGAGCCAATCCATGCCAATCACGACATCGAATTCTCCAAGCATGATAGGGATCAAATCAATCCTAAAGATGTTGTCATCAATTTCTATCTCTACATCATAGTAAACATTAGATACCACTACGATTTTACTATCGGCTATCTCTACTTAAAAGGGGAGGGGAATTTTATTGAGATGAGTGGATAACTTTTTACTAAACTCATAAGATACGAAGGAAACACTTGCACCCGAATCGTAAAGTACGCGAGCGGGTAAGGAATTAACAAGGATTGTACCTGAGACAACATCGGGCACCAACTTAGCTTCTTCGGCGGACATGACATACACTCGGGCTTTGGGATTAGGAACTTCCGCCTTTTCTTCTTTTACCTATCTTAATGGCTTCGCTTCTATCGCCTTCGCCTTCGGGCATTCACTAAGCCTATGCCCTAACTCATTACAACCATAGCACATAATCATTGGTTTCTTGCAATCTTTACTCATATGGCGTAGATCACCACATTTATAACAGCCCGGTAAGTTCGCCCGACACTCTCCAAGGTGAAATTTATGACACTTTTTACAAGGAATCTTGTTTTGGCTTTTACCCTCTCTTTGCCCATAATCTTGTTTGGGTTTCTTGGCATCTCGATCAACAAAGTCTTGCTTTCTATTGTTATCTTTCCCTTCCAGATCTTTATTCCTTAGTAAATCCGCCTTTCTCAAACGAGCTCTACTTAGAAGATCTTCTAAAGTGGTACACTTGAAAGGTGATACCACCTCCCGGATGTCCTCACGAAGCATTCTTTGGAACTTTTCTACCTTGATTTTTTCATTCTTGTGGTATTCGGGACAATATGGAACCATATCAACAAACTTCATCCAAAGCTCGTTTACCGTCTCTTTAGTTTGCACAAGAGATTGAAAGTTCTCTCAGATTTTAGCAACTTCTTCGGCCGGGGCAAACTCGGTTCTGAATAGTTCTTTGAATTCATTCCACGTGCATGCTTCAACCCAAGTTTCATCTTTTTCACATATTTTACCTTCCCACCAAATTTTGGTACTATCACGAAGAAAGTTTGTTGCAAAGGTAACCTTGTTTCTTTCCTCACAACGACTTGTACGAAAAGCACCCTCAACGGCAGTGAGCCAACGGGTAAAAGCAATGGAATCAGGAGTTCCCATAAAAGTTGGCACTTTACATGCCGCAAAGTCACGGTACGTGGCTTTCTCATTCTTTGATTCTTTCACCACACCCTCTTTCTTAAAATCTTCTAGTTCTTCATGTATTAGTTTTCTAAGATTCTTCGTTGTTCGTTTGATATAGTAGGGCATTGAATTCTTAACCGCCTTTCCCACCTTCTTAGAAATTAAAGAACTTAATTCTTTTGCCTCTTCTTTCGTGAACCCTCTAAAGTTGAGACCCTCAGAGCTAGAAGATGATCTATCATCACTTTCACTATGTTCCGCATCACTAGCCGAAGACTCGGCTCCTTTGGAAGTTGAAGCTTTCAAAACTTCCTTATGATGCGCATTTACCATCTTTTCTTCTTACTGAAAATGACAATTCCACCATCAACATCAAAACGTACTTAAACAATACATGAATAGTACAAGATACTCATATACTTGACTAACCTAAAGCTTGTCGTGGTGTATAGTCTCAACGATTTCAGGTATACATATATATCATATTTTTATCACTACGGTGGCCAAGCATAGTTATGAAAATACTCTACATATGTATCTCCGAAATCCATCGAAACAATACACTAACAGCAAACACTAATACTAACGCGCCTAAAATAGTCTAAGTCTAGGAAATGCTTATGTGACATCCTAAATCTCTTAGACCAAGGCTTTGATACCAAGTTGTAACACCCCTTGAACAACTCGACTAAAAACGTGAAAATTTAAACTTTTATGCGAAAACGACTTGACTTAAAACTGACCTTTGAAAGTATTTTTACATGAAACTAGACTAAATTATATTTAAAATGATGGGCGGCACGACTTCCAACGAGCCATGGTTGATTTTATATAAAATTTAGAAAACAACAAAATTCTATTAAACTTTGAAATTCTTTTATGAGCATAGATCTTAAGATCTATGCTCAGGGAAGAAACTCTTTGAAGTCAAAAAGATGAGGTCTTCTACTTACCAACCTAAAAATTTGACTTCAAAGAGTTTCTTGGGGTTCCAACTTTTCACTTTGTTTGGTCCAAAAGATGAGGTCTTCTACTTACCAACCTAAAAAGCTAAGCTCCTACCATGGATAACGCCTAAGCCTTATCCACCTTGCCTTCAACACTTAACCTACAAAACATCATTAAACTTATCCGTATAAAACGCTTAGTAAGTATGACATAACTTAACATTAACAAGTCATAACTAACAATTTTGCTACAAACATATCAAGGAATACATTCACAAACATTAAACATACCTTAATCAAGCATAATTACTATGCTAACATTACAAACTTTCTAGCATTGCATCCAAGCTACTTAACATTAACAATTTCCTTGATCATTATATCATAGAACATCATAATTCAATATAAATTGAAATTATAAAAAATTAACAAGTTTAGTCAATATACTACCTCAATAATTTCTCAGCTTACTACTTGGGATATCAAAGCTTTATCTTCAATTTTAATATAAGGGAATTAACCCTATTTAGCACCTAAATCAACATTAATTCAATAAATTGTCAATCTTTAATTAATTTTCCCCAATTCAATTTCATGAACCCTAATTTCAATTTAACAAATTACTTACTTGGGATGATTAATAGATAGGAGGTTTTAGGCTTGATTCTCTACTTCAATTCTTGATCTATAGCACAAGAACTCAAAGTTGTTCTTTTTCCTCTCTTTTTCTCTCCGAGCGACATCAACATACCACACTCTTCTAATTTTTCAGAATTTTTAATTATCTAGTAATAGATATTTATTTAGTTAACTTTGCACAAATAGCAAAAATGGCCCCTCAAGTCTTATTCTTCCTAGTTTAGCCACACATCTATATACTACTTGACACTTGCTTATATGCAATTTGTAACTTTATCATTTTCCTAAAAATACATCCTAGATAATTTAATATCATTACTTTTATTATAAATTATACCTCATCGGGTTGCGGGTGTAATATCAAGTTTCCTCAATGAAGCTTGTTTCATTCTCAGAACCTACATATCTATTGGCTTTCTAGAGATTGCTGATATTGAAGAAGGAGACCCCTCTCCTAGTCTCCGCCAGGAAACCAAAACGCACTATTGAGTCACGAGATTCATCAAAAGATCTCTTAGGTACACTTGACATTTCATCACTTGATGTTCAACAATAAGAACACAGTGGTAATGTTATCGAGTCCTTCAGATCTTAGCAATCTGTCGAGAACATTATGAGAGGTTCACAATAGTGATCCTCATGATTGAATGGAAACCTGCCAGGGTCAACATCAAACAACCCCGACAGCAGGTCACTTGTAACTCCCGGATTACGCTTAGTGTTGTCTCAAACGGTCTACAGTCGTGAGGTGATGCTTCGTGTACCTCAGCGACTCATCTGAACTGTATGGTGTGTATTTCGGTACATCGCGTATCTCACTTGTGGGACTCAGCCTAGAACCGCCTGTGAGAATTAGAGTTGTGTTTTCACACTATGCTGTTAACTCTCTCGAAGTTCAAACTTGTAAGTGCCGGGAATCGCATACAACCGTTTTCATGTTTTCTTCTTTTATGGAAGCTCTGGAGCGGGTATGATCGCAGATTCTTCACATGCTTATACCAACATCATCACTAATGGAAGTTCTATCTAAAAGCAACACAAAAGTCAGAATGATTCTTCATAAAACCAAAGAATCTACAAAGTTAAAGACTTAAAGAACTTCATCAGTACTGAAATACAACGTCAAAGAGCGTGTGAGCATGTTGAAGAATGACGTGGAGACACTGAAGCAGCGAAGCAGACCTGAGGCAGACTTGATGCAGACAACAACAACATACTATCACTACCATCACAAAGAACAATGATCAAAGAACAAAGATTAAGATGACGTCAAAGCAGAACTGCTACACTGGGGAGATTGTTCAAATCAAGGCACTTTCCTCACAAGAAAGAAGAATGTCAGAAGACGTCGCTACTATTACATCTGCACCTCACGAAGTTTACATTCATTCATCACCAACACTTAGGGGGAGATTGTTGGAATCACTCCTAAACCTAGATCAAGTGTTAGTGATTCATATGTAATAGTTAGCTTAATTATGGCCTTTATGTTAGTTATTAGCCTTAGGCTTATGTAGAAGGCCCATAAGCCTAGGCCTAGCTCAATAAGGAAAAGAATGGGAACTAGGAGTGTTGCCCTAGCTTCCCTCCTATAAATACTCTTGTATAACCCTCACTTGAGGGTTGGATTGTTCAATTCTACTTTCACTCATCTCTACTTAACCGTATTATTATCTTGTGTGTGTTTTTTGGTTTCTTATTGTTCATCCGCCTCTCTATCTCTTCTATTGATGCTTGTGTTGTAAAACTAGTGACCTAACATATAGCTTAAAACCAATCATCTCACATTGATATTTTATATCTCACATGCATAAACTCCATTTTCAACGTGTAATATACTTTAAGTTGCTCCCATCAAGAAATACGATACCTACTAATATATCACTAATACAAACTAAACAAGTCTATAATATTGTGTTTGAAGTTGGTAAAAACGCTTTTATTCACCAAAATTCCAGCATGTGATACATCCATTTTAACTAATAGTGAACATTTCTGGTCGAAGTTATATTTGTTTTAGAAACTAAAACAGTAGTGACCATAGCAGTACAATTTGTAGTTCACAATAAGGAATTATTCAAGCAACATTTTAAAGTTATAAAAAACAAACAAAAACGGTAATAATATCAGTAAGTGAAAAAAAAATTACAAAGAAAGAAAAATTAAAGTTTTGAAATAAGAGCGTTGAATACTATAATACCGAATTGTGATATTTGTGCCACAAATGCAACCAAATTATAACAATGTTTCATATACTTATTTATAAACTATCAAGAGTTCGCTCACCCAACAATGTGGGACAAACTCAATCCATTATCTTTTTTAGCTTCATTCCAAACACCTCACCTCTTCTTTGAAACTTTATATCTCACATACATAAAGTCCATTTGACATGTAATGGACCTTACAAAGCTCTTCGAGAAACACGATCCCCAATAATATATCAGTAACACTAATCACACAAGTATGACATCTGTGTTCAAAGTTGCTAAAAACATTTGTATTTGATCACCAACATACATATAAGCAATTATAACAGATAGATACATGAATTAACACAACTTTTCTTTGTTGATTTTCTATCACTTATTCATTGTTTCATGTCACACACTTATGATACCTTATAACTATTCTAAATCCCTAGCTTTCCTCGTTGATTCAATGATTGATTACCCATCAAGCTTAGCTTGGTCTTGATCAAATCCAAAATGTAACACATACATCAACTTTAACTAAAAGGTCTTTATGAGCGAATTACACGCAAAACCATTTACCACTAACCATAAATTAATTAACAAATCAACACATTCTAATTATCTTTAGAGTAAATTTCAGAAACGATTTTTGTGGTTAAACTTCTCATTAAATTAATGTAAAACACACCTATACCTTGGCAATCACCAACGATTATTTTAAATTGAACTTCTCATTAAATTTATAAAAACACACCTTATATATGTATGTATATGCAATATACAGTACCTATTTCTGATTAAACTATCAAATATATAGTTACTTTACTTTCAAAATGGACCAATTAAGAGTGAGCTATTGCAAGGCATATTAAATAACTAATTTGTAATGTTAATGTATCAAAGCATGAACCCTTTGCCTACATATTAGTAGGTCTTTGTTTAATCTGATGAGTTTGTATTCTTGATATTCAAAATCCTAACCACCACCACCTTCATCATCACCACAACACATCAACACCTCCCCACCAAGCCTTCCGCACAAACCACCATATCCCACCACCACCACCACAACCACCAACATCGTAACCGAAATGCAACAAACTACCTCACACCTTAGCAGTGGCATTCTTGGTTGTCTCATATCTCATTTAATTTTTAGGATATTTTTTTTTAAAGTTACACTTCCTAGAAACAAGCGATAATTCCAAGCTTTCACTCGCTAAAAGAACTCGCTACATGACAACAACACTACAAGCCAATTTGGTGACTTACTAGAATTGTTGCTTGAATCTAAAAAATTCTGACCGACGTTGAGAGTGCTCAATATAATCTTAAGCTTCGCGACTTTGTTCTATAATCTCCGTAAAACATTAGAATACAAAAATATAATACAATACGTCATATACTTAAACAATTTAATCATAAATTGCTGGTCAGCAACGCCGTCAACCAATTACTTGTTATAAAACGGAAAAAGATGTTTTTTATAACGACCCAATTACTTGTTATAATATGAAAAAAGATGTTTTTTTTGCAATAAAGATATGACTATTATATAGTTAAGTTGCAAAAAAAAACATGTTTTTTGCAACAAAGGTATGACCATTAGATTGGTTAAGTTGTAATATTTATATTACAATTAAGCCATCATAATAGACATATTCTTAGAGCAGGAGGTACGGTGGTGCCAAACTTGTGTTAACGAGTTTGCGTGACAAACAAGTTTACGCATCGTTACCACGCTTCAAGAGGCCTTGCGCCAAACCCAACAGCCTTTTTTTTTTTAAAAAAAAAATGTGGCCGTTGCATTCAAAAATATAGCCGTTGCAAACGGCTAGTTTTATTTTTTTGATTTTTGACCTCTTTACCACTTTACCCACTTTCAAATTCTATATAAACCTTATCACTTATACCACTTCACACACACTTCAAATACATCTCAACTTCAATATTTTTCAAGAAAATGAATCCCAACAACACCCCTTGGATCAATCGAATGCTTAACGATCCATCGAACCAAATGATCGGTTCGTCTTCGAATCCGAATCCGAACACCCAACAACAATACTTTCCTTCGTTTTCTCAACAAAACTCATGCGTCAATCCCGACGAATACGCTTTGTTTTCTCAATGGAAAATGCAACAACAACAACAACAAAACGAATCACAACCAAGATCGTCCCACCAATCGTTCCACCTTGTTGACGAATCCGAACTGAAGAGGAAGCGGTCATCCCGACCCCACGTCCAAAAAAAACAAAAATGAAGGAACCGGCGAAGGCAAAGAAAACGAAAAAGAAGCAACCAACAACCGAAGAGGAAGCCGAGACCAGCAACGATCGCGTAACGCTGGACCGACCAAGAAGAACTACTTTGGCGCAACTTACATTGAAGTATCCGGGATCCAAAAGTCGGTAAAGGATCAAGGTAATGAAACGCGGTATAAAGTTTTGCTTACAACGGAAGCAAAAACAAAAGTTTGTAACTCGTACCAAGAACATGCTTACCGGAAAGTGGACTCGATGAATCGTTGTCGGGAAGTTTAATTCGATTGTGATGAAACGGCTGTTATGAGTGAGAACGATATGATTTCATGGAACGCTACACACTTTGTACAAATGATATCATGGCGATTTTAAACATTCGTCGGCTTGGAAGTTTTTGAAGGACAAGCATAAGTGGAAAAATCCGAACTCAACAAATGCAAGACGTAATCGTCTTCTGGGTTACGGAAGAGATCCCGAGCATTTGGACCCGACGCATTGCCAAGGCCGGACGGGGTGTACCGATCGGCAAAGAGCCAACGTTCGTCTAACCGACCGCAGTTCCGGTTCAAACCCGGAAATGTTTTCACAAATGATGGAAAACAATACGAGTTGGAGCTTAAAAATGAAGCAAGATATTCTTGAGCGGGAGTCTCGAGCGAGGGTCGATTTAATCGAAACTCAAAGGATAGCCGAAGATATGCGGGTGCTATCTATGGATATCAGCACGCCGATCCGATGAACGCGTCAATCGTGAGAGCCCAACAAGCACGGATCCGAGCAAAATATTCACAAGAATAATTATGTTATGTTTTTTTTAAGTTTATTGTTTTTTTTATTTCTTGTAATGTTTTTTTTATGAATAAAGTAATTTTAGGATATATTGTTTTTAAATTTTATAAAAATAAAAAATGTAAAATTGAGTTTGGCACCAGAAATTCGGTGCCAACGGATACCTGTAAATGGTGCCAACAGTTTCTGGTGCCAAACGCAAAAACTGCTGACGTGGCAGTTTGGCACGAGCTTGGCACCACACTTTGGCACCACTGTACCCAGTGCTCTTATTGCAACAATATTATACTATGAGCGCTCAAATTCTTACGTATAAACATATTTAGGAGTTTGCTTCCATCAATGTGGGACAAACTCAACCCATTCTTTTTTACCTTTAAACCAATCACCTCACATTGATACTATATATATCACATGCATAAACTCCATTTTCAATATGTAATATACTTTACGTAGTTCCTATCAAGAAATAAGATACCTACATATGTACAACAATTAATCTCATTTCATTGAACATCAAGGTGAAACTTTTGTATAAATCCTCATGTTTCATTCCTAACTGGACTTATATTATAGCAAAAGATACATCAAATTGACTCGGCCAATTACAAAATAAGTCTGCATGGGAGGGCCGAATTTATTTTGGGAGGGCCGAATCGGAGATTTGTTTGTAAGCTCAATTAAATTACTCCTAAACCTATAATATTTACACCTGTAACAAATTTTGGGAGGAGTAAAGAGGGTGCCCCTAGTCTCTATGAAGGTCCATCCTTGTGTACATGAGTTCTTAACTTCTTACAATGTGATCTTTTGTTATGCAGAATTATGACTCGCAAAGTTTAAGTCAACTTCCAACAATCCTACCACTTGATTGAGCTTCACTATTTGGAGATCACGATACTCTCAAAATCTGAAGTGCTCATTAGTAGTAGAATTACTGCGCGAGGTCACAAACGAATCATCTCATTTGTTGATCGATCATTTACCAAATATTACTATTGTTTCTAGACTAGCTGCATACGAGGTCGCGGAAACTGCAAAATTCACATGTATCTCTATTCGAATAAAATATACTATCTCTTTACAAATGACAGATATCTAACGAGATTGTTTATTTAATTCTAACGATTGTCTTCTTCCCTTTTAACAACATCTAGTTTCGGATGAACCAGATGTTTATAAAAGATTATATTTGTTTTAGCAACTAATAATAACCATTTGTAGTACAATTCCTCCTTCACAATGAACAAATTCTTATTCAAGCAACATTTTAAAGTTATAAGGAAGCACAAACAAAAACTGTAGTAATGTAAAGTATATGGAAAAGCAAATTTTACTAAAAAATGAAAAATAAAGTTTTTGAAAGAAAAAACCAAATTTTACTAAAAAAAGAAAAATAAAGTTTTTGATGTAAGAGTGACGTTACAACCAAGAGTTAGATTGTGAAATTTGTGTCACTACTTACACGAAAACATCATAATGCAAGGATTCATATACTTATTTATAAATACAATAAGAGTTCGCTCAACCAACAATGTGGGACAAACTCAACCCATTTCATTCCAAACACCTCACTTTGAGACTTTATACATCACATACATAAGCTCCAATTTAGACATGTAATAAACCTTTACAAAGCTCTCTTCAAGAAACACGATTCCCAATAATATATCATTAATACTAATCACACAAGTCTGATATTTGTGTTTGAAGTTGGTAAAAACGCTTGTATTCACCAACATGTGACGCATCCATTTTAACTAGAAGGTATGTATGACGAACCAGGCGTAAAACCACTACCTCAACCATCGTTAACACATCAAAAAACTCTTGAAAAGACTGGAAACAAGTAATTGTATGTTAGTATGTATAGATATTTTACTTTTATTAACTTTCGGAGTTTATCCATTTAACCACTTAGATATAAAATGTGACCCGATTTGACCTGTTATCTTGTTATCTATAACAAAGTAAAAGGGGTAAAAATTTCTATCAAACTAATAATGGTGGAAATTTGAATGTAGAATCCAGATACGAAATATGAAACCACCATCAACTCCAACTCCATCTAAGCCTTAATAATGAAGTGATGTCCTCCATGCACATATGATCAAATCAATTCAATGAAATGAGGTTAACAGTGTATATGAGTTATTACAAAGTGATCTTTTGTTTTAAAGCGTAGTTGACAAAGCATGAACCCTTGCCTACTCTTTAGTAGTGTCTTATATTTATCTGATGAGTTCATATTCTTGATATTCAAAAAGCCTAACCACCACCACGTTTATCTATCACCAGAACACACATCAACACCTCCACCACTCCCACACTACAAACCACCATATTCCACCACCACCACCACAGTCACCAACACCGTAACCGAAACAACAACAAACTACCACACACATTGGCAGTCTCATTCTTGGTTGTCTCAGATCTCATTCAAATTTTAGGACAATTTTTTTACAGTTGTTACAATTGCTTCCACTTACTAAAAGAACTCGCTACAGTTTACTAATTTACAAGAAATTATTGCTTGAATCTAAAAATTCTGACCGAGCATTGAGGGTGCTCGTGATAATCTTAAGCTTCGCTTTTGTTTGGGTCATTTGCATATATATCCCTCCAAAGATGCAAAATTGCATATATATCCTTTGCATGCATAAAAATCATTGTATTATGTGCATCAAAAACTTGTAAGAAGGATATATATGGAATTATTCATCTTTTGAGGGATATATATGCAATTCCCCCTTTTTATAATATCTATATATACATATAATTAAATACAAAAATACAATACAAGACGTCATATACTGAAAACAATTTAAACATAAATTGGCTCCACGAAAAAAGATGTTTTTTGCAATGAAGGTATGTCCATGAAACGTCACCGTTGTAATATTTATATTATTACAACTAAGCCATAACAAGACATATTTTTATTGCAACAACATTATACTATGGCGTTACATTCTTACCTATAAATACATCTGGAGTTTGCTTATCCATCAATGTGGGACAAACTCAACTTATTTTTTTATAGCTTTAACGAACCACCACATTGATATTTTATATCTCAAGTGCATAAACTCCATTTTCAACATGTAATATAATAATTTATGTAGCTCCCATCAAGAAATACAATACCCACTAATATATCACTAACACAAACTAAACAAGTCTATAATGAAGCGACGTCCTCCATATATGCAAACTTATTTTGTAATTGGCCGAGTCAATTCGATGTTTCTTTTTGCTATAACATACATCCAGTTAGGAATGAAACATGAGGATTTATGTAAAAGTTTCAACTCGATGTTCAACGAAATTAAATCAGGTTAATTGTTGTACATGAGTTCTTAACTTCTTACAATGTGATCTTTTGTAATGCAAAATTATGACTCATAAATTTTAAATCTACTTCTAACAATCCCACCACTTGATTGAGCTTCGCTATTTGGAGAACACGATACTCTCAAAACCTGAAGGGTTCAATAGAGTAGTATTACCGCGCGAGGTTACAAAAGAAATCACCTCATTTGTTGATCTATCATTTACCAAGTTATCATTGTTTGTAGACTAGTCGCATGGTGGTATCGGAAACCAAGTTTCACATGTATCTCTATTCAAGAAAATATACTATCTCTTTACAAAACACATATATCTAAAGGAATTGTTTATTTCAACTATTATCTTCTTCCCTTTTAACATCATCTAGTTCGGGATGAAACAGATGTTTCTAAAAGATTATATGTGTTTTAGAAACTAATGGTGACCATTTGTATTCGGCGGCTGAACCAGGTGTTTCTAAAAAAGTTATATTTGTTTTAGAAACGAATAGTGACCATTTGCAGTATAGCTCCTTCACATGCAATAAACAAATTTTATTCAAGCAGAGCATTTTAAGAGGTCACAATGGTGGCTAAATTGTGAAATTTGTGCCACAATTCAACCATCATAATAAACACGTTCTAATTGAACAACTTTGTAATGCAAGGATTCATTTACTTATCTATAAACACATCAAGAGTTCGTTCACCCAACGATGTGGGACAAACTCAAACCACTTCTTTTTTAGCTTCATTCCAAACGCCTCACTTTGAGACTTTATATCTCACATACATAAGCTCCAATTTTGGCATGTAATAAACCTTTACAAAGCTGAGAAACACGATAAAAACTTTTGTATTCACCAACATGTGATACATGCTTTTTAACTAAAAGGCCTGTATGAGCGAACTAGGCAGAAAACCACTTACCTCAACCAGACGTTAACACATCAACAAATTCTTGAAAATACTTTAAATAAGTACTTAATTGTATGTTAGCATGTAAATAACTTTCAGAGTTATCAATTTAACCACCTAGATGTTGGCCCTTTTTTTATGGATCTTTAATCAAAATATACTAATAATAATAAGAAACAATTGAATCAAAAGACTTTTCTATATATTTTAGTCATGAATGTTTGAATACAATTCCTAACTATTTATATGTTTCGAAAGGGTACAATGAAACGACATGTTGGTTCAAAGGACCCAACAGTTATGTCGGTTTGGTGTTATAACTGCCAAATAGCAGTTATTTTTGTAACTGTCTTTTAACTGTCAAAAACTATCTTGGTTGAGTTTTGTCTTTGACTTCTGGGTTGACCGGGTTGTCTGGGTCGATTTGGGTATTGTGATGGGTCGATTGAGATTAACCCAATATTCTCCCCCTTAATCACAATCGCTGCGACGTAGGTATTTAAGTCTTCTTGATTCATCTTTTGGTTAAATCCACCATCTGAGCTTTTAATTTCTTGTAGTGCTTGTGATCATCCTTATATCCAGGTAGATCAATTTTCCTTCGGTTATTTCCACCTTTTCTTCTATGATCTTCGTTATGTCCATGTTGATCTGGTTATTTCCACCTTTGTGATCTTCCTTAAGTCCAGGTTGATCATGTTCTTCTAGTTATTTCCACCTTTTGTTGTTGTGATCTTCCTTAAGTCCAGGTTGATCATGTTCTTCTGGTTATTTCCACCTTCATTGTTGTGATCTTCCTTAATTCCAGGCTGATCATATTTTTCTGGTGCTTCTTCAACAGTTGCCATAAGCAATGTTGGTTCTAAGTCTTCTTCAATGTGATTAGATTGTTCTTCTTTCTTTGATGGACATCTGTTTGCAAAATGCCCATACTCCTTGCATTTAAAACACGTCACCTTACTCTTATCATGAGTAAATTTATTTGAGTTGCTGTTTGATTTTTCCTTGAAATTATTTTCTTGGCCTCGCAACAAATCATGTCCACATTTTTCACAGTATCTTCCGTGAGTAATGTTATCGTTGTGACGTGTAAACAATAACTTATATTGATCGTTATTGTCCTTATTCTTCATAAACTTTATTCTTTCCTCGTACGTCTTGAGTCTCCCAATTGCTTCTTCCATCGTCATTTCACTTAGGTCGAAGTATTGCTCTATTGATGTAACTATTATGGATACTATCGGTACAACATTTAATGGTTTCCGTACTAAGGTTTCATCTTCTATGGTGTGTCCTAGACTAGCGGCTTTGTTTACGAGTGTTGTTAGTTTTGTAGCAAAGGTATCAATTGTCTCGTCTTCCTTCATTTGTAACATCTCAAAATCAGATTTGAGTGTTTGTAGTCTTGCTTGTTGAACTCTGTCTTGCCAACATGTCTAGTTTTCAAAGCATTCCATGTCCTTCGCGTTTTGTGCTTTGTTATTTAGTAATTGTTCGGGTAAGGCTTTGTGGAAAACTAGAAAGGGGGTTGAATAGTTTTACCAATTAAAACTTCATTTTAATCTATTTAGATCGACTTATGTCAATCTATTTGATGTGTGTGTTGGATGTTGATAAACAAGCATATAAAGGTAAGTAATGAAAAGATAAGAGTAAGAAGCATAAAACCACAACGCGAGTATTTATAGTGGTTCGCCAAGGACACCTTCCCTTCTACTCCACCCCGAGTCACCTACTAGAGAGTTTGTAAACACTACACCAATCTCCTTATGGCGGAGAAGCCTTCACAACGTCGCTTAACCTTTTTCCGGTACAAAGCTAAATACCGAGTTCTTCACACACCAGGCACCCACACCTAACACAATATCGCCTACCCTTTATACGGTGCTAGGCTAACCACCGAGTTCTTTCACACCAAGGAGAACTAATCCTATCACAACGTCGCCTACCCTTTATTAGGTACTAGGCTAAGCACCTAGTTCCATTACTATGGAGGAACTACTACCCTTCACAATACAACACCTAATATCAAAGAGATTCACTCCTTGTTACAACACTATCAAGGATATCAGCATCCTTGGAAATAAACAAATACTTATATGTATAATGATGCACCTCATCGATTATACGACCTAGGCATTCTTCCCAAATGCCACTTGATTTTATTCTTAGGCATCCTTTACTAATGCCTTTGACACAACGCTTGGCACGTTTCACTAATGCCTTCGTCTTGACACCTTTAGCATTCTTCACTAATGCTTTTGACACGGACGATAAGCACCTTTCACTAATGCTTTAGAGAACCTTAGTTGTCTTGATGATGACGAAGCATGGCAACTCATGGACTTGAGCTTGCTCGTCTTCAAGAAGTGGTGATCTTGCCTTTAAGAGGAACCTAAAAGATCACACAAAAACAAAACTACAAACATAGATCTCTTGGATTTGAGGTTAGTGAGTTTTTAACTCAGGGAGAAAGTATGTTAGAAAGGGGTGAGAAACAATGAAGAAATGGCTCACTATTTATAGAAGAAAAAATCTACTGTTCCCCGGATCCCACGGATCCCTTCCACAAGGGATCCGTCTAGCGTTAAGCTAGGGATCCGTGGGACGCTCCCTTTTACCCATGGGTATTTTGGTTATGGGTCATGGGTCATGGGTTGAACCATGGATCTTTAGCTAGATATAATGTATCTCTTGAGTGCAATGCACTTAGTCACTTGGGTATGGGTTGATCCATGGGTTATGGATATTATCCATGTATGATATAAGCATGATGTCATGCAATGGGTTATGGGTCAAGCTCCATGGGTCATGGCTTTGGGTTGTACCCAACTACATTCAATGTATTTGCCCAATGGGTTATGATACTTAAGTTTCTACCCATTTATATTACCCAATATACTACATACTAGTTATGTGTATATTTTACCCAAATATGTAAACACTAGTTGTTGTACATATGTAATATTAAATCATAAAATCACTTATACTTGTTTTAGTGTTTATGTGAAAATGTGAATATGTTAGAAACTATTAGTTCAAACCATTTACGTATTTTATTTGTTTCGTTAAAATGATTTTACGTTTGTTATCGACAAAACATTAAAAGATCGTAAAATATAAATAAACGTTTTTACGGCTTATTTGTATTAACAGGCTTAATAAAGGAAAGCAATAGCGGTTTTCTCTTTTTTTTTATCGGGTTGAGTCGATTCAGTCGGCTCTATTGTTTCCCATAAACCATTCGCTTCGAGAATGATTTGTATTCGAATTGCCCATAATGAGTAATTCGCGGGCTTTAGAATTGAGTAAATTTGGGTGTACTATTGTAATATTAGTACTAGGTTCCTTATTACCACTTCCTTTCGTCATATTTTAAATATATTGACAATAAAAAATATCTCCAAAAATCTAACACGAGGTGTGTTGTAAAATGTTTTATTTTCCTTATAGGCTATAAAACTTTACAGGACTGGTTTTTAAATCCAAAACTATCCTCGGAGATTATTTATATTTTAAAAACGAATAACCTAAGGTTAATTATTCCTTAAAATTATTCCTAATCAGATAACTAAGCAGTGTAATTAATCACTAGGTTAATATACTATCCAAAATATGATAAGATACTAATTTTAAAAGGTAACTTATCAAAAATAAAATCAATATATATCAAAAGTAAAAAAAATGAAAGGTGGTATTTTTAATCTTTTGGAACCTGGAGGGGTTGATGGTCTAACCCGATGCCCTAATAATAAAATCCTTTTGTGAGGCCCTTATGTACACGCTCCCCTTTATTCTTTTGTATCTTATCTCCTTTAGTTTGAGATAAAAACACACGCGTATATATTTTTCTTTTTGTAAGACAAAACTTTCAGCTTTCTCTTTGGAGAAATATCTTGCTTTTCTCCAGTTATGATGGTTAATCTCTTTATGGCTGTGTTTGTAGGATATAGGATTTCACAAACACACTAAACCATAATCAAATGGGGCGTTCAATATGTTTAGAGAGAGAAAGTTCTAGAGAGAGAAAGGAAGAGAGTTGGGAACTATGTGAAACAAAGAAAAATGGTATTGAAGCTCCAACCCTATACCTTGGGAGGTAGAGGGTATTTATAGTGTCTTACAAATAAACGCCACCTACGGGCTGTGGATCAGGCATACAGTGGGTAAAGACCCGTCCGTCCTCCACGGTGTTACATAACAAACTACTTAATAACATAACATGACTACGACTACGAGCTTTCTAACGATTACATATACTTGAGGTGACCGACACTTTAACTACTGGATTTACTAAATCCTAACAATCTCCCCCTAAGGGAGGTCACCTCAATTTACAATGATTACAAACAGATATTACATTAGATCTTCTAGGATTCTTGATTAAGTTCTTTGCTCGGTAGCTCGTAGTCTTTGATTCTTCATGTTCCGCATGTTTGGATAATTCAAGTGGAGGTCTTAATCGATCCATATGATGATGAGTTTTGAGTCAGCATTGAGATCATCAGCTAACATAAATCTCTGACTCATCCATTGTGGTGTTGGTATTATGTGATGTTGTGACATTTGGACCGACATGCTCACATTCTGGATCATGATATATTCTCATCAGAGTAGCGGAAGCTTTTACTGGATCATGATATTTGCAGCAGCATAGCAGAAGCATGGAGTGAAAGTATCAGAGTCGTTGAAGCACTTATCATGATTTCTTTAGAGATGAATGTGTAGTGTGAGCATGCGGCTATGGATTGACCGCATCATTCTGATCAGCTGCAAAAGTCGGGCGTACCTGCATACAACAGTTAGCAATAGCGTACCGAAAGTGTCTTTGATCACTTTCGTTGAATTGAGGTACACGCCCCACGGTTCCCGTTGATCAAGACAAGTACTGCTGTGATCAGGTATAATTCCGAAGAATTTCTTGACAGGGTTTCGCAGCTGCTCTAGTTTCTCAAACAGGAACGTCTCAAAGAAGAAAACACAGAGTGAGTGAACCAGCGAATTGTGATTCACTGATTGATGAAAAGATATTTGAAAAACAATCGTGTATCGCTCAATAGAAATTGTTTTTGCAATACAACGAAGTTTTTAATGAGAATCAATTATCAATCATAAATACCTTTTATTTTTGAAATATTAGTACACAGTCGATGTGCTAAAGAAAAGAGTTTTTAAGCACAACGACCGGTTTTTCAGAGGTATCCGTCAATCCATAACCTGAACCAGGATTGATTCAAAAGATTGAATCGCCCCATTGTTTCTGTTCAGTCCCATTGTTTCTGTTCAATTGTCACATGGTTGATCTATTGGATAGATCTCACATGCCACCCACCAGGAGCTTGTTTGATGTTGGCTCCAGAAGGCTTTCCATCTTCATTGTGAATATGTTAGCATATCACTCAGATGTTCTGGCAATACCACAAGGATAATACGTAGGACTCATAAGATATAATCTCTCTTTCCACATTGTGTGAAACAGAGAGTCTCATTGACAGTGTCCTAAAGAGATTTATATGATGATCTCGTGGCTCTAGACTCAATTGTGCATATTTGGTTCCTATGCCGGAGACTAGGAGAGGGTCTCCTTCTTCAATATCAACAAACTCTAAGAGAAAGTCGATAGATAATGTTGGTTCCCCGTGATAATGAAACAAGCCCTTTTAAGAGGAACTTGAGTGGTTTGGGAAGTTGTAGTGCAGTGCGTCACTGGGTCCATGACGTCTTGTCTTCAATACCAGTGTTACTTTAGTAACCACCAGTAGCATATGAGTTGAACCCGTATCTGCCCCTGGTTGAATTATCGAGGGCTATTTATTTTCACCCTTTTCACATCAATCTTTTTCATTATTCAACCCTTCAAGCTAATGAGACTTCATAACTAGAACCTTGTTGGGTTTATTCCAGTACTAGCTCTGTCTCAGTCCACTCTTTCCCATATCTCACATTTCTCCTTTTTTCATCATACCTAAGGACTTCTACACTATCTAAAGTGATTGTCCCCGGTAGATTCCTCCAAGTTCTCAAGCGATCATGGGAACAAATACCTAACCTTATCATCCTTATATCACCATGCATAAAGTAAATTTGGTCGGCCTATTTGGTATTATATTCATTTTATTGAACCAATTGAAAACCATTTGAAAATCAATCCAGATACAATTAATGACAACAAGTTGTTAATTTGAATAAAATTCATCCCCCTCAATCAATGACAAAAGTTGTTGATTGAGAGATAGAGATTTTGACAGATGATAAGCACAAATGATTTACACGAATAATAGAGTACGAGGTATTTTCAAAGCAATTTAGTTTTCATTAGATGGCAAGTATTTTTCAGAAGAATCATTAGACGGAAAAATATTTGGAAAGAGAAACATTTGTCTTTTGGTGACAAACATTTGTTTTAAGAATCGAGCATGAGATTTGAAAATGAGATAAAGCATGGCTCTGTCCTTACTTTAAAAACAGGTTACTGCCTGAAATGACAATAAACCACCATTTTTCCTTTTTTTTTAAACAAAGCTATGTACATTCGAAGAACATCTAAAGACCCGTGACATTCTTTGAATGTCAACACAAAGTCCGTAGATGATATCGAATAAGGAAAACATGACAAAATAACAATATTTTTGGAATTTTTCAAGATTTTCTAATTTTATGGATTTTTTTTTTTGTTTGAAATTTTGTATTTTGCTTTTTGAATAAATATATACAAGAGATAAATGAAGAAAGACCTTTTACTCCTCGTCTTCCTCTTGAAGACGTTTAAGTGTTTCCGGTTGAAGACTCTTTAGAGCAAGTCGTGGGAGGATAAACTCAAAACGTTCTCTAGGAAGAGCTTTGGTGAAGATGTCTGCTAACTGGTATTCAGACTTCACAAAATAGAGTTCCACCACACCTTTCTCCACTTGCTCCCTGATGAAATGATGTCGAATGTCGATGTGCTTTGCTCTTGAATGTTGAACGTTGTTGCAAAGAGAGAGGAATGGCACTTTTATTATCACAGTACAGAGGATTTTGTTGAATTCAAAGCCATAGTCAGATAATTGGGATCTCATCCATAGGATTTGAGCACAACAAGATGACATGGCTATGAATTCAGCCTCTGTAGAGGAAATAGAAGTACTAATTTGTTTCTTTGAAGACTAGCTCACAAGCTTATCACCCAAAAACTGAGCACCTCCAGACGCACTTCGACGAGTATCTTGACATCCTGCATGATCAACATCTGCATAGGCTGTTAGTGACATACCGGTGTCCTTCGGGTACCAAAGACCCATATTGATGGTTCCTTGGAGATACCGAAAGACCCCGTTTAACCGCTTCAAGGTGCTTTTTGGTAGGCTTAGCCTATTATCTAGCACACATGCAAAACAGAATGAATGTGTCTGGTCTACTGGTCGTGAGGTACATCAGGGATCCAATCATACTACGATATTTCGTTTGGTCTACCATGATCCCGAGTGGTCCTCATCCAGTTTAGTACGCTCTATCATAGAGTGTCAACAGGTCACTAGAATCAAATCCAAATTTCTTTAAAATCTCATTTGCATATTTAGATTGATTTATAAAAATGACCTGGACTTTGTGAAATTTACAATCCCAAGAAAAATGACATTTGTCCCATCATTGACATTTGAAATTTGGAACCCATTTCATTTGAAAACGATCACATTCATTGGGGTCAGTCGAGGCAAAAATAATATCATCAACATATATTTGAACGTGAATTAAATGTTTTCTTGACTTTCTGGTGAACAATGTCGGATCAACTGCTCCTTTGCTGAATCCAGTAGATAGAAGAAACATGATAGCGTATCATACCATGCCCTTGGAGCTTGTTTTAAACCATAAAGAGCCTTCAAACGATAGACGAGTAGGATGTTCTGATTCACAAAGCCTTCGTGTTGGCGACGTATACAACTTCTTTAAGATCTCCGTTAAGAAACGCCGTCTTTACATCCATCTGATAAACCACCATGTTCTTACTTGCAGCATTAGCCAAGAAGATTTTGATTGCCTCGATACGAGCAACTGGAGCAAATGAGTCTTCAAAGTCAATACCCTCCTCTTGACGGTATCCTTTTGCAACCAATCGAGCCTTGTTCTTTAAAACATCACCATGCTCATCATATCTCACTTTGAAGATCCACTTTAGAGCAATGATCATAGCACAATATGGAGCAGGTACTAATTCCCATACATCAAGTCAATCAAACTCATGAATTTCTTCTTGCATGGCATTGAACCAACTGTCTTCATTCATGGCAGTTTTAACATCTTTTGGTTCGACCTTAGAGAGTACGGAGTTGAAAAAGCACCATAAGGCATCGGTTGCAAGTTGTTTTCGTGTGGATACTAGACGAGAGGGGTTTCCAATGATGTTGTCCAATGGATGATCATGTGTCCATTTTCTAAGGTGTTCGTGTGGTTGTTATTGAGGAACTGAAGTAGCAGAGTCGATTTCTCCTGATGAAGATGGTTCTGATGATGATTCAGGAGCAAATATGTTTTCAAATGGTGCATCTTCAAGAGTAGCAAAGGGAATCTCTCCATCAAGGGTGCCAGAAACATTTCCATGATGTACACTCGATGATTGATGGTTTGTTGATGAGACAGAGTGATCAGCAGCAGGCGCTTCTTGACTTAGTGTCATAGAAATTGAAGGGTTAACTTCATTGACAGAGATAGTACCAGCCTCTGATGATGGAATTGACAGATCATTAGCAGTTGGCTTATAGTGTTCATCAAACATTGGATCAAACAGTTTCTTCAAGTCATCTTCCGAAGGAGGTACATAAGGAGTTGCTGGCGAAGAATCGTATACAAGAGTAAAACTGATGGGACTACTTGAAGATGCGTGTCAAGAACTGGGTTGTCCTGGAGCCATTGGACCGGTCAGCTCATCGAACGTAACGTGAATTGTTTCCATGATATTTCGGGTTCTTTTGTTGTAGATTCGGTATCCCTTTGTGTTTGGTGCATATCCTACAAATACTCCAATGTCCGCTTTAGCTTTAAGTTTGCCTAAGTCTTGGCCCTCATTAGTTGGATAACACAATGCACCAAACACACGAAGGAATGAGAGATTAGGTTTTCTATTGTGGACAAGTTCATATGGAATTTTTCCATGAGCAGTGTGAATTAGGGATCGATTTTGAGTGTAGCATGCAGTGGCAATGGATTCAGCCCAGAGAAACATTGGAACCTTTGAGTAAATCAACATTGTTCTTGCGGCTTCCACAAGAGTTCGATTTCGTCTTTCAACTACACCGCTCTGTTGAGGAGTTCGTGGAACACTTCTTTGATGACTGATTCCAACACTTTCATAAAACTCACTAAGTCGTTTATTAACAAACTCAGTTCCATTGTCTGTTCGGATGATTCTGACAGTTTTGTTAAGTCAACTCAAATGTTTGATAAGTTTGATGATGATATATGGAGTTTCATCCTTTGTCCTTAAGAACTTAACCTAGGTGAATCGAGAGTAATCATCAACCACAATCTAACACATATTTCTTCCCAAAGATATTCTTGCACTCTCATGGGTC
>OU343225.1:290123296-290280673 GCA_910596185.1 Chrysanthemum makinoi | reverse complement strand
TCTTTGTAGTCGAATGAACCTTTGTTGATGAAGTATCCTTAGGCGTAGAAATCACAATAAACCAAGTAGCACTTATGCGTAAAAACACCAAAGTTACGCTTAACAGCAAAAGTTACGCGTAGATTTAGCTTACGCGTAAGGAAGGAGAAAAGCACTAAAGTTATGCGTAACAAGAAGTTAGTAGAAGGCGGGTTACCTTATGCATAAGACAAAGCTTAGGTAAGATGAATCTGCGTAAAGGGTTCTACGCGTAATAAGCTTAGGCGTAGTTTGGGTTTTGCCCAAATGATCTTTACACTCTACGGTGTAAAAGATATCCAAAGTCAACGTATTTTGCTTATCCAAGCAAGAAAACACGGAGTAAACTCTACGAAAGAAGATCAAACAAGGAGTGAGTTACGCGTAGTTTTAGGGTTTTACTACGCGTAGAACTACTCGTAAAAATGATTGTTGCCCAAAGATGTTTCTAAACCAAGTTTTTGTGATGAAATAGCTTCAATATCACCAAGATAACACAAAAGTGTGAAACTTGATGATCCAAAGTGTCTAAAACAGTTATGCGTAGAGAAACTACCTCGTAAAAAACCAAGCTCAAAAAGCTTATCCACGCGTAAAGTTTGAAACTTTGCTTAAAAAGCAGCTTATTTTAACACCTTAAAACGTTGAAAGGACAAGAATCTTGGATTAAAAGTGTAAAACGTGTTTTAAGCGAACAAAGTATCTCATATTCTTTTCCGTTAGGACCAAACCCACTTCAAAAGCAATACGATTCACCCAACTAGTAGGCGATTGATACCACTGTTAGGTCACTAGTTTTACAACACAAGCATCAATAGAAGAGATAGAGAGGCGGATGAACAATAAACCAAACACACACTCAGAGGAAAACAGAATTTAAACCCAGAAACCAATTCTTGAATCTCAATTCAAGTTCAACCTTTACTATTATAAACCACAATCAATCAAGATCAACAAGAATCTGATCTCAATCAGTAAACAAGAACAATCACAAACCCAAGATAAGATCAACCACAATGCTTCCCACTGCTGTCGGTAGAAGCCTATTGACTAATTATCAATAGTACTATTACAACTATTATCTCTACAATCATCTTAAGCAACAATAAGAACCCTCAAACAGATCTTGATTGATTATCAATATAACGAGAGAAAGCTGTGTGCGCTTTCTTGAGAGATGAATGAATAATAATGAAACCCTAGCTTGAGAAGCTTAAATACTCTTGACCAAAAATTCTAGCAGCTTGTCACCAACGTCAGCAGACTTTAGCAACTTGCCATTATCAGCATAAACTTTACTTCAACCTTATAACTGAAATACAAACATGTCAAAATCAGTCCCTATAATATTTGTGTTCCATTTTTGAGTTACTTTCACATCCCCCTTAACTCAAACCTGAACACATCAAACAATAAGTTTGGAAGCAGTTTTTTCATGTTGAAGTTTATCTAAGCCCTTAGTAAATATCATCAGTTGATCTCTTGATTGAACCTTTAGTCTTGATAACTCCAGCTAAAATTTTATCTCGCACAAAATGTAAATCAATCTCCAAGTGTTTAGTTCTTTCATGAAAAGGATTTTGCAACGAACTTAATTGTCGCTGCACTATCACAAAAGAGTTTAACTGGTAAAAAATGTTCCCAGTTTAGATCTTTTAAAACTTTTAAGACCCAAACAATTTCTGAAGTAGCAGAAGCCATTGCTCTATACTCAGCCTCTGCACTTGACTTAGAAAGGGTATTTTGTTTTTTACTTTTCCATGAAACCAATTGAACCATTTAAAAATATACAAAACCTCATGGCGTCTCCTAGTAACAACACACTTGGCCCAGTCAGCATCCACATAAATCTCAAGATTTTCAAAAGAACTCTTAACAATATGTATTCCTCTTCCAGGAGAACCCTTAAGATATCTCAAAACTTTAAGTGCAATTTTAAGATGAGACTTAAGTGTAACTATATGCATGAACTGACTCAAACGATTATGCGACAAGTACATTGAAATATCGAGCACCTAATTATTATTGTTCAAGTAAATCAATTTTTCCAATTAATTTTTGATATTCAGTAATGTTATCCAAAACAGGATCAAGTATAGTAGGTTCATTAGTAATAGAAAGACTTTGTTCTAGAGGAAAAGCAGATGGTTTGCATGCTAACAATCCAAACAATATTTCCTCTGAGTTAAACATAAACCCTTATCAGTTTCAATAACCTCAATACCCAAAAGTTACTTAAGTTTTCCCAAATCTTTAATTTGAAATTTAGATTTGAGAAAAACTTTAAAACTTTCAATTTCAGCCAAATTATTACCAAGAATAATTATATCATCTACATACACAAGTAAAGCAACAATATTACGTGATTCATTCTTGATAAACAAGGAATAATCACTTTTACTCAGATGAATCCATTTTCAAGCAAGGCACTGGTTAACTTTGCATTCCATTGTCTAGGTGCTTGTTTTAAACCATATAAAGACTTTTTGAGTCTACAAACTCTCTTATCATTAGCATTAAAAACCCATCGTAAAGACATATAAACAGTCTCATCTAAATCTCCATATAAAAAAGCATTGTTAACATCAAGCTGAAAAATAGGCCAATCCTGCTGAACAACAAGGTTTATAAGACACACCTAACAGAATAATCTTAACTACAGGAGAAAAGGTTTCATCAAAATCTACTCCTTCTTTCTGATTATAACCTTTAGCAACAAGTCTAGCTTTATATATGTCAACTTCACCATTAGATTTGTATTTTATTTTAAACACCCATTTACTACCTATAGCTTTTCTACCAACAGGCAACTCAACAATTTCAAAAGTATCATTACTATATAAAGCTTTCATCTCACTATTCATAGCATCCATCCAAGTGTGATACATACATGCCTCCCAATATGTTTTAGGCTCAAAACTTTTGTTAAGTTCAACAACAAAACAGAGAGTATCATTCTTAAGTTTAGCATAAGTAACAAATTTTTCAAGTCCAAATTTAACTTTAGAATCAACCACATAGTCATTGTATCTATTAGGAAGAAAATGATGATCTGTCGACCTTCTTAAAGTAGGTTGGTTATTAACAAAAGGCAGATCTGCGCCGGTTCGATAAGGAACTATTTTCACCCTCAGAACTACTCACACCTAGAGGAGTTGCAGCCATCTCACTTGTACTGGTAACCTCATTGGAACCATCAGAGTGACTTAAATCACCCCGCTCATGATCAATTGTTGGGCTGCCAGGACGCAAGGAGTTGCTACCCTCACTATCATGATGATCATCATGAGTATTATCATCATGGATGTGTCGAGTTGTCACAAGTTACTTCACAAAGAAGTTAACATGATTCAAACTCGACGAGAAGGTCGGAGGGTCAGGAGCAGCAGAAGAGTTTTTAATCTTGAAAGGAAACACATTTTCAAAAAATCTTACATCTCTAGAGAATATAAACTGTTTCCTTTCAAGACTAATAAAGTTTATAACCTTTTGAAAATGGAATACCCAACTAAAACACATTTCTCAACCCTACTACTAAACTTATCATTACTGGTAAGAATAGTAGCAAAGCAAAGACAACCAAAAATTCTTAAATGACTAAGTTCATGTTTTCTTTTAAAACAAGATTAAAGGGAGACAATCCATTCAGCACTGAAGATGGCAATCTGTTAATCAAATAAGTGGCAGTTAAAATGCATTCAGGACACAAATATAAAGGCAATCCCCCCTGAAACATAAGGGATCTAGCAACATTTAAGAGATGCCTATGTTTCCTCTCAACAACCCCATTCTGTTGAGGTGTGTAAGTACAAGATGTTTGATGAATAATACCATTTTTCTCACAAAATCCATTAAATTGAGTATTAACAAACTCAGTGCCATTATCACTTCTAAATATTTTAACACACTTTTCAAACTGTGTTTTAATCAAATTATAAAAATTTGAATATAATCAAACACCTCTTGCTACTCTTAAGTAAGTAAACCCAAACTGCCTCGGTGAAATCATCAACAATTGTTAAAAGAATCGCTGGACCTTCTTTACTTTTTACTTTATAAGGACCCCAAAGATCTAGATGAACTAAGTCACCTAAATTCAAAGTTTTATGGTCACTTAGAGGAAAAGGCTCTCTAGTTTGTTTAGCCTGTTGACAAATGTCACAAGGCTCATTTTTATCTTTGTTTTGAAAATGGATTTCACCTTCAGATCTGCAAGACTTGGTCGAAGGATGACCAAGTCTGCAATGCCAAGTTTTCTTGGTCAAATCACAAGCAGACTTAAAATTTCTAACCCCTAGGTCAATAGCTTGATCTCCATCAAAGTAATACAAACCATCCATCTGTCTACCAATCCCCAGAACCTTCATTTCCCTCAAATCCTGAGGTAAAACATAACATTTGGTCTCATCAAAAGCAACAACAAACTTACTATCTCTAGCCACCTTATGAACAGACATTAAACTGACACAATATTCAGGAACAACCAACACATCATATAATGTTAAATGGTTAGTGAGAACCATATTTCCAACCTTAGTAATTAAAGCTTCAATTCCATTGGGGAGACACCTTAATACCAAGCTTAGAAATATCAATGACATTCACTAAATATTTATCAATATATGTAAGATGTTGATTTGCACCGTAATCTACAATAATACCTGCCGCAACCAATGCAACCCCTCATTTTACTATTATGACAAAAGAACCTTGTAAAGTTTTGATTAAAAATTTACTTTTATTGAAGACAATACCGCCTATTGGCATGCCCGGTCTTTCCATTTCCATTTAATTACAGAGTTCTCCTTAATCAAAGAAATGAGTTTAGATATGCTCATCGAAAAGGCAGAGATAGAACTAGAGCCAACGTAATTATTGTATTAACAAATCTTTTATTAAAATTTTGAACACCTGATTGTTATTATTCTTTCTATTTTTCCAAAATCGCCAGGATATCCAATGAGCTTAAAGCACTATCCACAGTGGACCATTGAAGCCACAATGTTCACAAACTAAAACAGACCACCAGCAGCTTCTTTAGTATCATTATTTCTAGGGCCATTATTAGGTCTGAAAGAACTTCCAGAGGCAGAAGACCTCTGTGTGTTCCCTCTGTTTGGTACAATGGAGTTGAACACATGAATGAGACTTTTGAGAAGTCCCACCATCTCAACCAATGATCACTGACTGTGAGATTCCTCACTAGAAATGACAGCAAAAGCCCCTTTAACATCGTGAGAGGGTCTCTAGACAAAATATTACTTCTTATTTGCATATAAGACTCATCTAATCCCATTAGAACCATTAATTTATTAATTTCATCAATTGATTATTTTTTTAAAATCTTCAAGAAGAATGACAAGTACACCTAGGCAACGAAACAAGGCATCAAACTGTTTCCACAGAGTAGACAACTTATTAAAATATTCAAAGAATAGGGCTACCATTTTTGTACAAAGAGTTGATTTTATGATGCAAGTAAAAAGTAAAAACCATCAACTCTATCAAACATTTCTTTTAATTCATTCCAAACATCAGAAGCTCTTTTAGAAAAAAATTGTCCCAAAAACAACTCTTCCGATATAGAATTTAAAATCCATCCCAAGACAACAGATCTTCACCCTATCCCATTGTCTACCTAGAACCTCATCAGCATTGGATCTTCTACAAGACCCATCTATAAAACCAATTTTATTCTTTCCTTCTAAAGCTAACAACATAGCACAAGACCACACATTATAATTTTCGTGCCCTTTTAATTTTATAGATACAACTGTAAGAGTAGCAGAGTCATTAGGATGCAAATGCAATGGATTACTAAGATCCAATCTACTAATCAAAGTAACAGGCTCATCAACCTCATATTCATCATCAGATAACCATGAACGCACATACCGAAAAAATAAGCAAGAACACAGAAAAAAACAACAAGATAGTTCCCAGGCTTCCTTGCCACTCAAGGTGGTAGGTCAAGGGCAGATCACTCTAAATCAAGAACTACAACTAAACAGATAAACAACACTCCAACAGCAATCACAATCACCTCCAACAATCCCAACTCCTACTCCCCGTCAATCTAAACAAGAAATAAGAATAAAGAAAGGTAAAGAGTGTGAGAGGTGTTACAGTGCACGCAAATCCAGAAAGCAGCGGAATAAGAACCCAGATTATGACTCTTGAGACAAGAATCACAACCCACACGATCTCAATCAACCCATAACCACCAAGATTCTCCAAAAAGAATCAAGAAAACCACTAACCAACCACCAATTGAAGCAAGAGATTAAACCCCCAAAAAATACCCAAACCCTAATTTTCTCAAAAATTAGGCGTTTTGTAAAATTGTTTAAAATTGATCAATCAGAGTCAGAAAAACACTAATTAATCATAGTCAATTAGGTTTAATCAAACTAATTTGAAAAACCCCAATTTTTTTAAAACCCTAATTTTCCAAAAAACAAATTTATCGAGCAAGGCGAGTAACCTGGCTCTGATACCATGTAGGAAAACAGAATTTAAACCCAGAAACCAATTCTTGAATCTCAATTCAAGTTCAACCTTTATTATTATAAACCACAATCAATCAAGATCAACAAGAATCTGGTCTCAATCAGTAAACAAGAACAATCACAAACCCAAGATAAGATCAACCACAATGCTTCCTAATCGCTAATCGTAGAAGCCTATTGACTAATTATCAATAGTACTATTACAACTATTATCTCACAATCACTCTAAAGCAACAATAAGAACCCTCAAACAGATCTTGATTGATTATCAATATAACGAGAGAAAGCTGTGTGTAGCTTTCTTGAGAGAGATGAATGAATAATAATGAAACCCTAGCTTGAGAGAAGCTTAAATACTCCTTGACCAAAAACTTCTAGCAAATTGTCACAAACAAATCTTGAACTTTAAGCAACTTGCATTATCAGATAAACTTTACTTCAACCTTATAACTGAAATACAAACATGTCAAAATCAGTCCCTATAATATTTGTGTTCCATTTTTGAGTTACTTTCAACACACACACACGAGATAATAATACGGTTAGGCGTAGAGATGAGTGAAAGAGTAAATTGAACAACCCAACCCTCAAGTGAGGGTTATACAAGAGTATTTATAGGAGGGAAGCTAGGGCAACACTCCTAGTTTCCATCATTTTTCTTATTGAGCTAGGCCTAGGCTTATGGGCGTTCTATATAAGCCTAAGGCTAATAACTAACATAAAGACCATAATTAAGCTAACTATTACATATGAATCACTAACACTTGATTTAGGTTTAGGAGTGATTCCAACACTATAAAAATGAGTTTAGTTTGTATTAGTGATATATTAGTAGGTATCGTATTTCTTGATGGGAGCTACTTAAAGTATATTACACGTTGAAAATGGAGTTTATGCATGTGAGATATAAAATATCAATGTGAGATGATTGGTTTAAAGCTATAAAAATGAGTTTAGTTTGTCCCACATCCATGGATAAGCAAACTCTAGATGTGTTCATATCTAAGAATGTGAACACCCATAGTATAATGTTGTTGCAATAAGAATGTGTCTATTATCATTGATTAGTTGTAATTCAAAATTTTCAACTCAATAGTGATGCTAGTCCTGCTTTTATTGCAAAAATATCCTTTTTTTAGACTAAAATACACCGTTGGTTCATAAACTTGTTTTTGCGCATCGCAATGGGACAAACTTGGGCATTATCATCGTGGGGAGTCCAAAATTTGGGTTTTTAATGCCAAACTCGTCCCTTGACCACTAATGCCAAAAGTCAATGCCCTGATTTTGTTTCTGTAGGATGAGGGTATTTTAGTCCAAACACATTTATACTTTGTCTTCAATTTAATTCTCAGAATCTACACATTTATACTTTATCTGCTTATGTTTAGAGATTTTTGTTCCATTAAAAATGTAAGATGTAAAATGATACGCATGAGATGAGTTGTTTCGTTCTCTGAAAATAACGGTTTTGATATAGGAGTGCTGTTGTTAGGCTGTTTTACAATGCAGTTTTAAGAGCATCACATTTGGGGATGGTTCTGCAGTTTTTGAGCAGGTCGTGTTATTGAGTGTCACCTTATTTTCCGTCATTCCCCAACGTAATTCTTTTCTAAATCCTATACCTTTTGTTCTCATTCTATATTTGAGTCTTGTTTACTTTTTTTGTTTTTTATTAACACGAGACTGGCAGTGGTCCGCCGCGTTGCGGGCGGGCGAATTTTTAGCGAATTGGCATTTAAAAGATTATATATATCTTTTTTTTTTTTTTTTTTTTTTTGGCTGAATCGAATTATTTAGCCGAGGTGATTGTGCACTAATAAATAGTAATATAATCTTTTTTTTTTTTTGGCGAATTTTTAAGCGATGATTGAATATAAAAAGTAATATAATATATAATCAGTTTTTTTTTTTTTTTTTTTTAATTTTTAGCGAGGTGATTGTAACTAAATAGCAATATATATTTTTTACGGCGGCGAATTTTTAAATGATGTGTGCATTAATAAATAGTAAATAAATATAATTTTTTTTTTTTTTTTTTTTTTTTCAGGGCTAATTTTTTTGGCTAATTTTTTAGCGAGGTGATTGTGAATTAATAAAAGTAATATAATATATAATCATTTTTTTTTTTTTTTCGCTGGGCGATTTTTTTAGCGAGGGATTGTCTGACTAATAAATAGTAATATATTTTTTCTGTAGCAGCCGGTTTTTTTTTTTTACAGAAGCAGCCAGCCCCCACCCGGCCCAGACTCAAATGTAGTGTCAGTAGACGGGTGGCAAAAACGACGACGTTTTCTTTGTGATTTAATATATACTTATAATTATTGTTTTTAAAAATAATTTAAAAGTAAAGTAGCTCATAGTTGATAACCTGATTCGGATATCCCTAATTGTGGATGTTCTCAGACTATTCTCTTGTTAACTTGTTTGTTTGTGTCCATTACCAACATGTGTATTTGATTTCGAGTTGGTAAGTAATCAAGCGTATTACCTGATTTGCCTATGTTTTGGAAATTCTGTTTATTAAGGGATTTTTGAACTTTATGGCTTATTTGGTTTATTAAGAATCTCTTTAGGGGGCATCACAATTAGGGACCATAAAACATAACCTCAGTTTGTGAGCAGGCTAAAGTGTTACCATCGTTCCACAATAGGCCAATATAGTCTTTTTTTTTTTCTTTTTTTTTTTATAATTTCCATGTGCTTTTCTGAATTTCCTGTTTTATGAGTCTCTTTCACTTTTTGATTACTTTATATGTGTATAAATTTATCTGTACATATTTATGTTAAAGCCGAGTGAATTTTAGAAACGGGTTGATATCAGAGGAAGACGTGGTGATTAAGAAGGGGTTGTGTGGGGGATGATGTGCCGATTGATAACCTTTGTGGTATGTTCAAATGTTCGAAGACTTCTATTCTCTATTGAAGTCTTTCGTTTGTGTCCAGTACAAAAGTATGTATTTGATCTTAAGTTGGTGACTCATTAAGATCAATAACTGATCATGTTCGCACATACTCTTCTACACATGAGATAAACATATATTAGACTGCGATGTAGGATATATCTTCTTTATTTGCTTATATATGTAAGACTGCAATGTAATACTTGTGTGTGCTTCATTCTTTCAGTATTCACAAGTACCTCTATGCTTTTTATTTGCTTCTTATAGCATATCATATCGAGGTGCATGTGTCATAGTTGGATTATTATTGAAGTTGAGAAGCACACCTTTTTTTTTGTGTGTAATGCCTATCTGATTAGTGAAGAAGACAATTGAAGCCAATTGCCAACTTGTGTAGATTCTGAGAATTAAATTGAAGACAAAGTATAAATGTGTTTGAACTAAAATACCTTCGACTACAAAACAAAAATCAGACATTGACTTTGACATTAGTGGTTAAGGGACGAGTTTGGCATTAAAAACCAAGTTTTAGACTCCCCACGATGATAATGCCCAAGTTTGTCCCATTGCGATGCGCAGGAACAAATTTAGGGCCAACGGTATAGTTTAGTCTTTTTTTTTATTGGAATTTATTGCAAAAACCTCTTCTCTTTTGCTATTACTCCCTCCGTCCCATTTTTATTGTCTAATTATTGACTTATTTATATTTTCTTCAACTTGACCATAATTATTTTTATTTGTGTTATATAATACTTGATGAAAAATATATGAATGTATTGAGTTTTAAAATGTATTTTCATTGGTATAATATTCATCAAATATTATATAACACAAATAAATATATTAATGGTCAAAGTTGAACAAAAAAAGACTGGTCAAAGTCAAATGAGACAATAAAAATGGGACGGAGGGAGTATAATTTTTGTTTGCTTTTCATTATGATAAAAGATCATTTGAGGACAAAAGATTATTTAGATACTAAGGGATCAATCTCCACCCTCCATTTTTATTTGATCTAATGGATGAGATTAATCCAAACAATTTTAAAAACCTACTTTCATCATTTTTTTTCAAATATTAATATCTTTCAAACGCTAATCGTTAAGCGTAAAAAAAATATATCAGTTGCGACGAGATTTAATTATCTTTCTAGAGATAGCACTTCGATATACTTTCGACAAAAAAAAATTTCGTATTTTCACGTTTTTTTTTTCGTTTTTCGTTTTTTACGCTACGAAATTTGCATTGAAAAATCATATATGATAAAACATTAATTTGAATATCATATGTGATATTAGTGTAATATCATATATGATATGTAATATCACATGTGATATTAGTGTAATATCATATATGATATTACATATAATATCACATGTGATATTACATATCATATATGATTTAACACTAATGTCACATGTGATATTCAATTTAGTGTTTTATCATATACTGATTTATGTAATTTCAAGAACGTAAAAAAACGAAAAAAAACGAAAAACGCGAAAAAATGAGTTTTTTTTTTTTTCAAAGATATCAAAGTGCCCGCCTATAGAAAGATAATTAAATGCGTCCGCGTATGGTGTAAATATTTTCACTTAACGATTAACGGTTTAAGAGATATTTAAATTATAAAAAATAGGTGAAATAATAAAATGCTTTTAATCTCAGCCATTGATTTCTTTTTAAATGAATGGTGAAGATGAGTCCCTTGGTATGTAAGAAAAGTTTGGTATGTAAGAAAAGTTTGGTATGTAAAATAACTCTTCTCTTTCATTATAAGCGTAGATTGCATTCATGTGGTGTGTCTAAATTGCATAAACACTTATAATGGTCACATTTTTATTGATTTTTTCTTCGTGTTATAATTTTTGTTTGTGCTTTGTTATAAGAGTAAATCGCAAAAAGTCCATGTGGTATGTCCAAATTGCATAAACAGTCCTTACGTATTTACATGTGCAAACGTCGTTTTTGTGAGAAACCTCTGTTGCGGATATCGGCCTCTGTCCCAAACTCAAATGATTAAAATATTGTGTCAATAAGACTGTGTATGTTGTGATGGAGAGTAGTTGTGATACAAAATATTACAACTGACGTGTCATAGTATAATACTTTTATTTCTAAAACCTTTTTTATTCGTTTTCTTCTTCTTTTTTTTTTTTTTTTTGAACGGTGACTTTCATTTTTTGGGCAAGAGTCACATCTACCACACGGTAGGCCCTCATCCACCACATACCCAGACTATGTTGTCTGAACGGTCCACGCCTGGCGCAGTGGGGATTATTGGCGGCGTCCGCCCGAACCGCACAGCTTCCACACGATTATTATCACGGAGTAACGGTCTGATGAAAACCGGGTCGCTGGATTCAACCTGTGCAGCTAATGGCTACAGGCTCTCCTCTTCATTGCTAAGTATCACGGAGCTTATGGTCCTTTAGTAAGGACTTCCCGGTAGGTCACCCACCCGGTACTACTCTCACTTGTGGCTCGCTTAACTACTTAAGCTCTACCACTAGACCACAAGTCCACTGATTATTCGTTTTCTTCTTATTACCGCTTTTGTTTGTGCTTCGTTATAAAAGTAAATCTACAAAAGTCCTTGTGCTATGTTCAAATTGCACAAACTGTCCTTACCGTTTTTAAAGTGCACACGTGTTCTTGTGGAAAACCTTTGATGTGAATATCGTCTTTACTGAAATGACTAAAATGCACAAAAGTAAAATGACAAAGTTTCACTAAAAGCAAAAGGCATTTTAGTCATTTCATTTTAGGACATAAAAGATATTAAGTTTCTCACAAAGATGAGGTTTGCACTTTTGAAAAGGTAAGGATTGTTCTTGCAAATTGAACTTCCCACATGGAAGGTTTTTGCAATTTACTTTTATAACTTTCAGTCGAATAGGATTGTGTGGTTTGTTTGTGTACTAAACTTGCATTGTTCTTCAAACCCAAGTGTTTAGAACTTCAATCGGTATTCTTTGTGTTGAGTTTAAGATACATGATATACAAATAATAACATGTAGACATCACATAGTACACAGCGGAAGACTTAGAATATAATAGCAATTAATTAACTGAAAATAAAACGTAACATACCTCTTGCAATTGCCTAGATCTCTTCAAATCAAGAACCCTAATTAGGGTTTATGTGGTTTAACGAATTGACCCTTACCGTTTTTCAATTCAAACCAATTGATGTAACAATAATGTGTTACACCATGTTTGTACACACGCACTATTAGCGATCGATGCGAATGCTAGTTCTTGATCACAATAGAATAACCAAACATCTTTGTTATGCTCAATATCACTCGTAAATCCCTACAAGGGGATTCACTCGTCGACCAAGACAAAAGGGAAGAAAAGAAGAAGTTTGGCCCTCTATTGAAATCTAGTGTACCAAAGGATGAATACAAGGGAATGTATTTATAGCCTTATGGTAGATGTCAAGTTTACTATGGTTTCCGATGTGGGATTCCATAGTTTCGGCCAAAAACAAGCCCAAAAGAGGGTTCCTAAAACCGTCTATTGGCTTGTTTACTTTTCTTCATATCTCGTTGACATTTAACGACCGATAGTCACTTTCGATAAGAACTTATCGCTAGTTAAGTCGTTTATTGTGAATTTAATAATTAAACATAATATTTTATATTAATTATTTAAAACATCGAGTCTCATACGTAAAGTATGCAATCCCGTGGTCTCGAAGTTCGAATCCGTCATACACATATTAAATATATCCATAAACCAACAGTTCCCACTTGGAGATATCTTAGTATGCGTAATGACATTGGTTAGCATCTAGCAACACGCAATGACCCTGAACAACTCGAGTATGGTTTCTCGAAAAACCTTTTGATGATTCATCATCATACTTATCATTTTGTTTCTAATACCATGTTAATAAGAATATGGATCTCACTCCTTTCTTAATTAACTATTCTGTTTCTCGCTTTATGTGATTGATCAAGATTACCAATTTTCTTTGAACATATTCCAGAAGACCTTGGGCATGGCCATGCAAACATCTTGACAACCCTACGAGGGCCCAACAAGATATACTTAAATAAATTTGAAGGAAACAAATCCCGCTTGACTTTAAGCGAATCATAAATTTTGCAACACTTCTGAAAACAACCCTTATAACTACCAATTACGTATAGCGTTAGATTGATTCACAGAAATGCACTACATCCATGAAATTTCTCTGGTATCTCAAGTCAGAGGATAAATATTCATGATGTACTTAATGACAAAGATCCATAAAGTACCATCATGTGGTTGGGATAAGTCCTATATTCAATCCATTGAATATCATCTGAAATTAGTCATGCTACGCATCAATATACTTTCAAGTATATTCTAACTAATACTCAGATTTGTCTTAATTCAATATCATTCCCATGTTATTGATCGACAACGGACTATTTTGAATAACTTAAGTTATTCAAGGATTTAAACATGCAAATACATGATAACATCATTATAAATGAATAATAAACATAACAAAATACTTTATTTCATTTGAATAATAATGTTTATAATATCCTTTATCTAAATACTAAATAGATCAATGCATGATAATTCTTAGTTAATGAATTTTGCCTCAAGTCATGATAATCATACTTGTTGACAGGGCATAATTTCAACTAAGTTTGATCTATAGGAATTTTGAGAATACTTATTTCAAGAATTCAATAAGTGAATTTATTGTATGTGTTTACACATAGTTTAAAAGTATTCTTTATTCTTTAATGTATAATGCAACTATGCTCTTAGTTGAACATAACTAGTTAACATGGTCATCATCAATGATACCATGACTAGAATTGAGTGTCATCTCAATTATACTAGCATCATTGTGTACAACAATATGCTCTTTGAATATCCGTAAACTTTGAACAGTTATAGTCTAATGTTAAAACTTAAGTTTGTTGGCAATGACAATTATGAAAGAATTGCCATATCTTCATCCATAGAATCTAGGAGCATCTCCAGACTATGGAATGTGATTCTAAATCCAAACATATTCCTTTTAAAATATTTATTACACCAACAACTTTCAATGTTGTCAAATCATCTTGTATCCAAGCATGACACAACAATCTTACAACATGATGTACATGATGAATCTTCAAGTTAGACTTTAAGATCTCATTATATATCCATCATGTTCTATTAGACTCATTTATTTACCGCATATGTTTATAATAATAAACATATATTCCAAGGTTGTATGTCTTATTTCCAAATCTTACAAACGAAGTTTCATTCCCAACTAAAACTTAATTTAGGTGGAACGTAGTTGCCCATACAACATATAAGATTTAAGAAAATAAAAAATAATACTCCCACTTGCTTTCAGAAATACTTATGAGCTATCTTATTTTAATTATTAAATCAAACATGGATTTAATATTAAATATAAGAATCATCTCCTAGATGCTTGCATATATCCATTCATGGATTCTTGCAGTCTGTACATATTCAAAGATTATTTGAATTCATAAAACTCCTTTGCATTACTTATCGTCCTCGCAAAAGTAATTCCACAACAAAGAGTTTTGATATTCATTGTCAAAATTTCATATCAATGAAACTAAGTATGACAATTATAATCTTTATACTTTTATTTAATGTATCTAGAAAAGAATATTCAATCATAGTTAATTGCTTAAGTATGATTAATATTATTATCACTAGACATACATTATGTCAAAATTTCATATCAATGAAACTAAGTATGACAATTATAATCTTTATACTTTTATTTAATGTATATAGGAAAGAATATTCAATCATAGTTAATTGCTTAAGTATGATTAATATTATTATCACTAGACATACATTAAATACGTGTACAATATTGTCCATATGATTTCTACACAAAGATTTAAACCACTAGGGTTTTCATCCTTTGAAGAAAATCATCTTCATTTAGATAAACCAAATATCTAAAATTGATTATCTTTATGGGCAGCATCTCTACATTCATAGTATGATTGATTTACCACAATTCAACATTTGGTAAATTCATCATTATGATTAACAGGCTTACCATGATCCTGTAACTCATATCCCTCAACATATTAAATATCTAAGATATCCTTACGGATCTATGAATGACAATTCCATCATATTGAGGTCTATCATTTACATGTTTAGCCTCATCATGATATTTGCTAGTGCATTTTAGAAGATTATGTATTTTGTGATTAATCTTTCAAGATCTAAACAAAACTCCCACTTGCCTTTAATAATTTACCTTTAAATAGTTTAGCAAGTAGAGCAACAATACATTGTTCTCTTTTGGGATATTACAAAAGAACAATGACAGTTCCTGACATTACTTTGTTACAACTCACTCTACAAGTAGTTTAACAAATTCAGAACTTCATTTATAAGACTTAATGTGATTCATCACATTCCATAAACAAATGGCGTCTTATCAATCTTCTAAGTTGGAGTCTTATTGAGTATATTCAATCTATACTCAATCTACTAACCTTGATAACATGTGGAAAAAACTATAGTTATCTTGAATCAAACATGCCAATAGATTTTGATGATTTTGATTCTTCTAACTGAACATACCATAAGTCTATGGTATTTCATTAGAATTAATATTGTAAGATAATCTAACAATATTTAAGATAACCATCTACTATTTGGCTTACCTATTTACCAACAAAGTAAAACTTAATGGTACAATAGAATTACCAAGTCAATTGCATGCATTATAACACAAGTATTTGACCAAGTCAAAAGACATAACAGCTTATAATCCCATTATACTGTAAGTCATTGATCAACTCATTGACTTCATGCATATGTCTTAAAACATAGCAAGTTAACGCCTTACTTTATATTGTAAGTCTTGTATTAAAAGACTTCATGTTTGTGACTTTAGAAAGAAATCATAAACATGTATAATTAAAGTAATTATGAACACCACCACGGGTTTCACTTAATAATTTCAAGTTAATATTTACTACATATATTTAAGTCATTCAACGAATACTTACAATCAAAGTAGTATTAGATTACTTCATTTAATTATGTCATTCCATGAAATATTCAACTTAAGAAACTGCAAAATCATCCATGCTCGTTCTCACGACACGTGGATATTTTACCTTGGGCTACAATCTAGTTCACGTTCTCACGGAACATAAATTGTAACTATAAGTGTTTCTTAAATATTGAATGACATAAATATTTAAAGTAGTCTTTGTTATTATCTTGACACATGTTTATATAAGCAATCATACATATTTAAATGTATAATTCATATTAGAACGTTACTCTCTTATCTTGCGGTCAAGAGAATCCATTTATATCATATTTATATGTGTTGTACTTTGCACACAATAAAGATTTCTCCCACTTGTGCATGGAACAACATCATGTAGCAGATAAACAACACGATACACTTTCGTTTATTTGCTTAATATGATTTTTGTTATAGATATAACAAGTAGATGTAGGACTATTTTGTTTAGCAAGGAAACGTTCACGACTATCCCTTAAAACATAAGTGCCTACAATTGGAAAGTAATTATCTACATGATATTCAAGAGATATTTTGGATTACTACACAAAGAAATAATGCTGGTAGCTCCCATGAATTAGAAATTATTATAACAACTTCTTATTCAAGAATGCACACAAATGTTCCCACCGAATTTGACAACATTGTAAGTGTTGCATAACCAGTGAAAACAACTTGCTTGCTTTTTATTTTCCTACACCTTTAAAGAACCATACGTAATCATTACTAAGGTACTAAAAGGTGTATTCTACTCTATGAATAATGGAATATCCATCAATGTTATTAACTCAAAAAATTTGGTATGCAATTTCTTCCTTAACAGGCCTACCATGCCCATAAAAGGTATGTAGCACCTTTAAAGGTTATAGCAAAATAACTAGATAAATAATGCTAGTTTGACTTTTACCAATTTTCGCGGTAAATAGTCTAACTTCTAATTTAGTAACTCATATACATGTTTTCCAGTTAACCAACATTCATGTTGTTACAAAAGGATTCATTCACCAAATGAGGGTAATGAAATCTTTATGGAAAATATGATATGCAATTCATTGCTATGACTTACATTAGAATTTAGAAAATTCAAATGTTCCTATAATACCTTTCTCATTCATGAAAAGGAATAGGATTGAGCCTCATTCTTTTCCCATGGAAAAGAGACTTTGTTTGTCTTTTCGGTAAATTATTCTCGATCAAACATTTGTTTGAAAGCAGAATGGTTCAATTTACTAATCAAAAACTAAACCACGTTACGGTTAAATGTTGCAGTTATACATTCAAAAGAATTACAAAATTCAATTTTAGTATTTTCGATAATTAACCTTTTCAAGAAAATTAAATATCCGTGGTTCATAAACATATAACCATTTAATTTTCACTTGAAAACTAGGATCCAAATTGACATAGTTTCATCACATCAGTTGATCTGCTAGTAATAAAATTATTCAATATGGTACAAGTCGAACCTCAATTGCCAATTTTCAAATTGCAACTCCTAGATTTATGGGATTTACATTTAGCCAATTTCAATTGCCATGTAAACATGTTTCATCCCCATCTTATGCCTTGAGTTTCCAGTTCTCACTGCCTAACTCAATTAAGTTGTCCAACTTAAGAAACTGCAAAATCATCCATGCCCGTTCTCACGTCACGTGGATATTTTACCCTTTGATTACGATCTAAATCACGTTCTCACGCAAATAAATGGTAATCTCAGGTGTTTCTGTTTCGTTGGATGGCATATAACTTAAATTAAGGGTAATAAATTTTGATGTCAAATCAAATATGTACAAAGATGTCATACATTCATTTTCATAGCATATTTTTTTTTTATTAAAACAGTCATATTCTTGTTTTAATGTTTAAGCTTTTCATCATCAAACTTTAATCGAGGTATTGGTTACACCAATTAAAGAATTACCTTTAATTAATACTATATCCTACTGCTGCATGAGTCATAAGACCCAAGTTATTCGGATAATTACCACAAAAGTTACGCGTAGAATTTAAAGTAAGTTCACCCTTAAGATTTTATGCACATGTATAGGAATACTTGGTAGCTCCATTAAGACGCACAAACGAGCGGAGAATCAGGTCAAGAAAGCATATTAAAAACCCTCTTCTTTAAGGTCACAATTTAATGCGTTATCTCCTTATACCCATCACACGCTTTGTCATTATGGGTGGCCGCGTTCTAACTATTTTGTGCAAAAAATCAATCAATTAAACGATTACGATTACTATGCTTAAAAATACATGTTTCACCATTGTTTAGGTCAGTTTATTTTTCATATCAAAATACCCTTGTTACATATAACAAACAAGCAAGTATTTAAAAATAAACACATAAACAATGAATACACAACATAATGATTAGTCATGTATATCAAATAGCCACATGCAAACCTTTTGATAAATCCTATTAATAATCAATTCTAGATCTGTCAATATGTATATGTGTAATTAAGACTTCACCCGTTTTCAGCAATGTACAAGGTGAGCCACATGCACCGATTCATCGATTGCGTAAGTCAAAATTAAAACATATACCACATAGCACATAATTGATTAATTATAATGATTGAGGTCTTTCCCAATTTTAGATCTATCAAAAATTTAGTGTATATCACTTAACCAAGTAAATCATACAATAAAAGCAGATCCATGACAAAACATGCATGTATTTATCATGGATATAAATCACACTTAACAATTAATGCAATTAAACAGAGTTACGCAATTTAATACACATAAAATTGCATGCAACCTAAGGTTTCTAATCCAATTAAAACAGAAGTTTACAAAACCCTAATTAGGACACCAAAATAACGCCCCCTCAAAAAAATAGGGTTTAGGTTTTGCAAACCCTAGATCTACACATACAATTAATAACACAATCATGTTTATTTGTTTTATGTGTTTCAGTAATTAATTACTTGTTATACAAGGCTCGTGATGCCACTGTTGAGTTTAAGATACATGATATACAAATAATAACATGTAGACATCACAGAGTACACGGGAAGACTTAGAATATAATAGCAATTAATTAATTGAAAATAAAACGTAACAACACCTCTTGCATTGGCTAGATCTCTTCAAATCAAGAACCCTAATTAGGGTTTATGTGGTTTAACGAATTGACCCTTACCGTTTTTCAATTCAAACAAATTGAACATGTAACAATAGTGGTTACACCACGTTTTTGTACACACGCATATTAGCGATCTGATGCGTAATGCTAGTTCTTGATCACAATAGAATAACCAAACATCTTTGTTATGCTCAAGATCACTCGTAAATCCCTTACAATGGGGATTCACCTCACGACCAAGACACAAGGGAAGAAAAGAAGAAGTTTGGCCCTCTATTGAAATCTAGTGTACCAAAGGATGAATACAAGGGAATGTATTTATAGCCTTATGGTAGATGTAAGTTTACTAGGTTTCCGATGTGGGATTCATAGTTTCGGCAAAAAACAAGCCAAAAGAGGGTTCCTAAAACCGCCTATTGGCTTGTTTACTTTTCTTCATATCCGTTGACATTTAACGACCGATAGTCACTTTCGATAAGAACTTATCGCCGTTAAGTCGCTTATTGTGAATTTAATAATTAAACATAATATTTATATTAATTATTTAAACATCGAGTCTCATACGTAAAGTGTGCAATCTCGTGGTCTCGAGTTCGAATCCGGTCATACACATATTAAATATATCCCATAAACCAACACTTTGTTTCCTGTTCTCTTGGTTGACAAACAGCAGCAACAAAGATTTTGCTTCTGGTCGTGATGCTTATCTCGGACAAAGAAGCATATAACTTCATCCGATATCGGGTATACTTGAAAACAGCTTTTGGCTGTTTGGAGTTCACGGAGTGAAGTTGTTTTGGGCAGGAAGCAAGAAGTAGTCTTGTGTTTTTCTGGTTCATATTATATTCAAGTTATTACAAGTGTTGTTGGGTTTTTTATTACGTTCTCGACTAGCGTTTTAATCGAACGTATATGTTAATCGGGTGTTTATTGTGAATGGAGAGTTGCATTGTAAATTGTCACTGTTAGTTTCTAAAACAATACGTATTATATAATTTCGAAACATGTGATTCTCTGAAACTGGTCAAGGCGAGATTTTCTTAAGGTTTATCAAATACTCGTCCTCACAAAACATGACGCCTAAAGGACAGGATAATCTTACAAACATCAAACTTTTTTTGCTTTGTATACTTTAAGAACAAAAAATATTTTAAATATGCTAATTTGGTTGAGACATCTTACTTTAAATGTGGAATAAGAAATTATCTTTATGTTTTTTTACATAAGATGTAGTTCTATGAGAAGAAGATAATATATGTTTTGGAATTGAGAAACATTTGAGATTTGCAGTTTCCCTCGCCCTTGTATGCAGCTTGTAGTGTTTCGTAGCAATTTGGCAAGCAATAATTATTCGAGGACAAGACCGACGCTACAATCCCGATGACGAGATTCTGAATTAACTCCAGACGAACAAAGGGTATCTATCAAGATGCTCAAGAAAGAGATCTACAATCCTATCCCAGAAACGATGATACAAAGGCTGGGTAGATTTTTATCGACACGCAGTGCTGCTGCAAAAGCTTCTACAGGCCAGAAAAACACACAGTGCTGTTGCAAAAGCTTCTACAGGCCAGAAGAGTGAGAAAGAAGTGGACGAAGACGATGGTGATGATTATAAAAAATGTGTTATTTGGTGAGAAAACTTTGCCATGGGTAAAAAGCCATAGCAGATGTCCTGTTTGCAGGTTATCATTTGCTGGAAAGACTAGAGAGAGTGAAGCATCATCTACAAACAATGATAGTGGTCAGTGATCGATTAACAAATGAACATGATCCTTTTGTGAACACGCGCGGTAATTCTACTACTATTGAGCCCTCAGGTTTTTAAGAGTATTGTTATCCCTAAGATAACAAATTTCAATCAAGTGGTAAGATTGTTAGAAGTTGACTGAAAATTTGAGTTATAATTCTGTATAACAAAAAATCACATTGTAAGAATTCATGTACAACAATTAACCACATTTCATTGAACTTCAACGTGAAACTTTTACATAAACCCTCAAGTTTCACTCCTAACTGGATGTATATAATAGCGAAATGAAAATTGAAATGACTCTGTCAGTACAAAATGAGTCTGCGTGGACAACGTCACTTTATTATTGAGGCTTCGATGGAGTTGGAGATGATGGTGGTTTCATATCTGGATACTGCATTCAAAATTCTAGCATTATTAGTGAGACGGCAATACCTACCACTTTTACTTATAAAAAAAATAATACAGTAATAGGTCAATTTGGGTCACTTTTAAGTGGTCAAACTGGTAAGACTTTCCAATTTCTGGAAGTTATCAAAAGTGTAATTTGAACAACTATATTCTAAATAAGTTCTATAATATTGTAAAATTTTGTACTCATATTTAAGAAACTAATTGTTTATAAAAAAATAAAAAATAAAAAATAAAAAATAAATGAGGCAAAAAAAAAACACATTTCATTAAATGAAATGTGTTTTTTTTTTGCCTCATTTATTTTTTATTTTTTTATAAACAATTAGTTTCTTAAATATGAGTACAAAATTTTACAATAATGATAGAACTTATTTAGAATAATAAAAAAAATAAATAAAAAATAAAAAAATTGTTAGAAGTTGACTGAAAATTTGAGTTATAATTCTGTATAACAAAAAATCACATTGTAAGAATTCATGTACAACAATTAACCACATTTCATTGAACTTCAACGTGAAACTTTTACATAAACCCTCAAGTTTCACTCCTAACTGGATGTATATAATAGCGAAATGAAAATTGAATTGACTCTGTCAGTACAAAATGAGTCTGCGTGGACAACGTCACTTTATTATTGAGGCTTCGATGGAGTTGGAGATGATGGTGGTTTCATATCTGGATACTGCATTCAAAATTCTAGCATTATTAGTGAGACGGCAATACCTACCACTTTTACTTATAAAAAAAATAATAATAGGTCAATTTGGGTCACTTTTAAGTGGTCAAACTGGTAAGACTTTCCAATTTCTGGAAGTTATCAAAAGTGTAATTTGAACAAACTATATTATTCTAAATAAGTTCTATCATTATTGTAAAATTTTGTACTCATATTTAAGAAACTAATTGTTTATAAAAAAATATAAAATAAAAAATAAATGAGGCAAAAAAAAACAAAAACAAAAACTGTTTAAGGTATACCTAATCCAAGTCACACCAAAATTACCAGTTTTGAACTGGAACCCATTTTTCCAAGTTCAATTATTAGTATGTTTGATGTTCTGTCATTTAGGTGAGCCAAAAAATCATGATCTTACCATTGGGTATGGAGATGATGACCTCAGCTTGCTACGTGCACTTTTGTTTGGTTCGGTAGATGTTTTGGCATAGCCATTGTTTGTTTGTTTACTGTCGGCTACCGAGGGTGGCTGGCTCTTGACATCACTTTGTTGTTCGATTGCTCCATTGTTGTTGACCTCTAATGACTTTTTGACTTTCATTTTGGGGTTAATGTGTACAGATGGCGGGAGAAGCGTTTCTTGTATGTCCTGTTAACCAAAGCAAACACAATTTATGATGAGTTAATATAACACAGTAAAACAATTTCTAGGAAATATGAGTGAATCTATGTATTTAGTCAATGGCTTTTACATTTTGCAATAAATATGCAACTAACTTGGAAGTCTTCAACTATTTGTTTTCTATAATAATAGAACTAGATAGCTTTCTTTCTTTTTCTTTTTTTTTTTTTTTTTTTTTTTTAATGAAATATAGTTAACGAGTGAAGGGCTACCACTGCTAAATACATAGTCTTCAGCTATTTGTATTTAGTCAATGGCTTTTACAATTTGCAGACACATGGTCAAGCTGGATGCATTTTCTTGCGGTTATATTTTACCATAGTTAAAATCATCCGAAGCAAATTACTGAGAAACATTGCATATCCCTAGGAAAGATTATTTAGTTCTGGCACCATTTTCTGTGTTCATATAAATTTTCTAGGTTCACTAACATCTAAATTTAGCGAGGATACTGTTGCACAAAAAATAATGAGGAATTCATATTGGTCCCAAATCACAAACACATTATGTGATAGCATTTGATAAAAAAAAAAGGACCATCAAAGAAAAGATGAATGGTACCAGCCACCCGTTGTCGCCTCTAACCCCACCTCGGATAGCATACGCCTCTTTAAACCCGTTGTTGACCAACAACTCAGCTACCTTCATGGAGGCACCATCGAAACTACCTTACAAACAAAACACAGGAATCAAAAACAGGTCAAACTATCATTATATATGGTTATATACCAAGACCAAATCATTTTGCTCCATATCTGACCACAATTTCAGTTTCAAATTGGATCAATATCCAGCAAATGGGTACCAAACCTAAATCATTATTAGAAATTTAGTGCTCCTATAGATTTAGATAAGAGTTCAAATGAGCATAGTTCCAATTGAATCACCAATTTCGCACGATAAACTAAGTATTTAACTGCACTAACCTCTGATTCAGTTCTATCTCAGTTTAATATTTTTTATCAAACAAACACAAAGAATTTGATCAACGGGCGATCAAACTTGCGAACTTATGGTGGCACACAATTCATCCTTCTTATAAATGACAATGCACGTCGATTCTCAAATTTTAATCTTTTCATAGGGGCATAGGGCTAATGTCAACATTATCAACATAGTTACCTTCGTTACGCATTGGCCGTTCGTAGCACAAAATATCACCCCCATCAGTGATCCATACTTCCATTTACCATTTTCATAGCAACAAACTTCTTAAAATGTTTGACATACAATACATCAGACAAAAACTAACCGTCCTAAATGTAATGAAAACTTTCGTACAATAAAGTGTACAATGACCCATGTTTGACATTAGCTCATTTAATTAATCATATGCAAAAACTCACTCACATATAGTACATTATGTTCCATTTTAGTCAACAAACATAAAGAAAAAAATAATCACTTTCTCGACGAGTAAATGACCAAAGTGGAATCGCAAACATTAAAGTATCACATTTTCTCGATTATAACCTGATACCAAAAAAACTCACTTGTCAAGAATAACAACGCTCGTATTCCCAAAATCCGTAAACTCCTCCTTAACACTCTTCACAAACCCCTCATCATCACCCTCACCCCTATACTCAACATTCACACAACTCTTCCCCAAAACCCTCAAATTCGGCGACCCAAAAACCCGCAAAGTCTTCCCATCTCTAATATCCAACATTTGCGCAGACGGGTCATCTCTAAGTTTCTTAAAAGCATCAATAGCAGATAAAAACTTAAACTTTTGAAAATACTCTTCACTAAATGGAATCACAAACAACCAAATGAAAACAACCCCTGCTACGAAGAACGGATACTTGTTAAAAAAATCATCAATTGATACCACAATTTCTTCAAGATTGATCTTGGAGGGTGTTTGGGTGATGGGTATTGATGGGTTTTCAACGGCGAGTGAAAATTGGGGATATTGAAATTGAAACCCTAACCCTAACCCTAACCCTAGTAAAATTGATGATAGAAATTGGGGTTTAACTGGTTTGAAAACTGTGAAATTGGGGTTTTGGGTAGTGGAATTGAAATGGGTTTGTGTTGATTTTGGGTTTAATTTAGTGTTTGAGAAGATAAAATTTGGGGTTTTGAAATTAGGGTTTAACTGGGAAATTGGGGTTAATTTTGAATATGTGATAAATGTTTTGAAATTAGGGTTTGTAATTGGGGAAGATGATAGGCCTATGGAAAGAGACTCCATGAGAGTGAAATTGGTGTAGAGTTTAGAGATGATAAGATAAAGTGGCGGGAGGACTGTTAACTACCATAAGTATATATATATAACCGTTAACTTATAAAAATGGTTAAAAATAAGTTGTTTGAATTATAGTTGTAAGAGCATGAGGTAAGGTGAAGAAGCCAAACCTTTTTTCACTTGTGTCTCAAGTATGACACATCATTTCAACACACCCACCTAAAAATATCATTCACAACTAACCCCAACCTCTTCACTTGGGCCTCACATACCCTCATTTTATTTCTTTTTCATATTTTTCAAACACAATAGAATTCATTTCATTTAAATAAAATTACAATATCGGAAAAAACTACAATACGGAAAAACATACGATAAATAAAAAAATACGAAACTTAAAAAGTACAACATTTTTCGCTTTTTACGTGTTGTATTTTGCTATTATTTGGTCTCCTCTTCATTTATTTTATTATAAAAACAAAAAATAATAATAACAAATAAATAAATAAAAAGAACTTGTTGAATTTTATAAACCTAACAGTTATTATAGTATATATCTATAGCACAAGGATCCTCCAAACTATATTATAATAATGTACTTTTGGACCCCCGAATATTTATTTATTTTCGTTGGCCCAAGGTTGCTGGCCCGGTGGGAGGCCCAAGGCAAAAACCGTGTTCTTATATACTGAAGATATGTTACCATCCAGGCATTAGGTTAGTCACCAAACACGGTTCAGGGCTTGGAGATCACAGCCACCGCCTATGCATTCGATCCACGATTAGGTTAGCCGCCACCTCCCGCCTTGACTCTCTCTCCTCACCGATTTGTGGGTATGTCGATTACTATAGTTATTTCGCTATTTTTATTTTTTTTTAATATCCGATATATGAAACCATTATCAAATGTTTCGTGGATCTCGAAATGGGTTAAAAACATTTGATAAATATTACCTTCGTTTCGGTGGTTATAATATCTCAAAGTCGGTGTTTGAGCATTCGGCTGTTTTTAAAATGGGTCGGTCAACCCGATTAATACCCGTTAGGTGTCGAGAGTCTGGGGTCTTGAGATTCGTGTGAGTGCGTGCTGTGAACAAACACAATATCAAGATATCAAAATAACCGTTAATAAACTTCGACAAATAACCCTTTTAGGAAAAAGGTCAACGATGCAAACCTCATATTGTGATAAAAGTGATACGGAAAGTGATTTCCCGGTCGTGTCCCAACGAGGTTGAATGGAGGTTCGTTGAGTTTCGTGATTTGAACTTGAATTGGTTTTTAATGATTTTTGGATTTGATTACTTATTCTACAAATTAATGAACGGGAAATAATTAAGGCAAGGAACCTAATAAACTAAAATTAACTATCACTAAGCCTAAGGAATGATAAAACTAAGCTACACTAAGTCCTAGGGTTCTAAAAACGCAAAAACGTAAAACGGAAAACAACCCGAGCCATAAACGTAAAATTATGAAATAGGGCTACGGTGTGAAACCAATTTTCGTTCTATTTGACTAAAAATGATTTTTAGAAAAGCGAATATTTTTCAACTTTTTAAATTATTTATTACGAATTAAAAACGATTAAACACTAATTAAATTATTAAAAATACTAAACTAGTATAGAAAAATCTGAAAATTTAACAAAATCTACTTTAAGTTATGCTAGATCTAAGAAAAATAAAACTTGTATGTTGCTATTCAAAATAAGCTCGAAATAAGCCAAGAATGGCTATAAGCAAAACCGCCATGACCCTTATGTATTTAATATTGCAAAGTCTAACTGAAAAGTCCCAAAGGCAATGGTTGTGTGGTGTTGTGTTGTGTCTTTGAGCAAGAGGTTGGGGGTTAATCCCACCCTGCACCAAACTATTTCTTTTTGAAATTTCCTTTTGCAACTTATAAATAAGATCAAAGTAAGCACTTTTTGTGAAAACAATTTTACAAATCAACAGAATAAGCATTATGAACGCTTATTATCAACATTTATATTGATTGAGTAAAACAAACACCCTTTTGCAAAATTTAAGCCTAATAAGCAACAAGATAAGCAACTTTGAAAAGCAATGAGTTAAGCAAATTTTTAAGGGAACATTAATAAGCTAAGAGTTCAGAAATAAGCAACAAAAAGGGAAGCATAGCGGTTTTGGTATGCAACTAACTAGGGAAATTGAAGCTACAAATTAACCAGCGTCAAAAGGAGAACACGGTAAGCTAGCACTACTATCCTAAACTAAAATAAATAAAGCGCATCTAAGGATCTAAGATAAGCTAAGTCTAACAGTGAGTAAAGCTAATAAAAGAAAAAAAAAAAAGAACTAACTTGTTCTTTACAACTGTTGCGGTCGCAAAAAAAAAGCGACTAGAGATTGTTTTAAACATTTGAGATTTGAAAAGGAGAGCTTCAAATAGGGCAAGCATATTAAAAGTTAGCATATCATAGACTCAAAGTAAACTGATTTGAGGCCCAGAAAAACTCTGCAACAGCTTGTAAACAAGCTGATAACAACTGTTGTGGAAACTCTTTGTAGATAATAAAAAAATATGGAAATGAGATTTTGCAATTCCAATTTAGACCAAGTTGATTGTGATCTCGAGCACTCCAACTGAACAAACAATGAGATTAGTATACCAAGATTTAGGAAAAACTAAAGTTGCATAATTCAAGTATCGACTAGGCTACAAAATCAGCACATGAGCAGCGGTGGTTAGCAATGCTGTCAGATAAAGAAAATAATGGTGAAAAGACAGATTTTGAGAGTGATTTTTTATTAAGCTAGAGAAGATCAAAGTGCGACTAAATTGAGCAAACACTAAAGGTGGAATACCAAGACTCAAAAAGAGACTCTTTGTTACCAAAATTTAAGTGCGAGATAAGCGTAATGAGGTCCAAACCAGCAGCTCAGGCTCTTTGTTTACTCTTTTTCTTTTTTTACTAAATCCTACGACTCATTTAATCCTTTCCAACATTTATTCTAACCAAAGATTCTTAAACGAAATTGACTAGGTAAGTCAAATGGATTAAAAACAGTTTTAGACCCTTTCACATCCTTGCCCCAAACACACATTAATGGTGTTAAAACAGATTTGAGACCAAAAACTTTTGGAAGATTTTTGGAAAGCTAGACTTTGACTTAACTACACTAATAAAGATTCTTGATAACTACCAATTCAACATTTTGTTAACAACTATAAAAAAAAAGATACTTTCCATTAACTAAAGAAATTCATTACAATAGAAAAAAAATACAAAACTAATTTTTTGAAAAACTAAGAAAAGGGTGCCAATGAATGGCTACAAGAGGTCCTATTTATACTAAAACCAAGGTCTTCCACTCTCTTGAGGTCTTCTCTTCTTTGTGCTTGTTTTGTGAGTAAAAACAGCCAAGGTTCAATCTTGTGCTTCTTTAAGACAATCTCAGCCCTTGATCAGGTAGGTATCAAATGAATTAAATCTTAGCCATCCACTAGTCTTTTTGAGCTTAGATTGCCACAGTGGCAAGTCTTGGGGGAGGGGTAGTGGGTTTGGGTTTTGGGATATACTGGGTAAAAGGGTGAAGGTGGGTAATAGGGAGTTTGGAGGTGGAGTGTTTGGGGAGAAGAGGAGTAGGTTTTTTGGGGAGCAGGTAAAGGAGGAGAGGTATCTAGGGTTTGTGTGGGCGGGAAAGTGGAGAAGACAGAGGTGGGTGGGTTTGTTTATTAGTTGACCGGGTCAGGGATTGGGTTGACCGGGTTGTATTTGGGCCTAAGGAAAATACTTGGACTTAGGATTAACAATGGATCCACATAATACTTTAAGGACCAAAAGTGCCAATACTGAAAATCCAGGGGCCATTCCTAATTTGGTAAAATCCAATTCATCTTGACCATCTCCAACTTGCCATTCCCCAGGACCAAATCGTCATTTTAAACTGAAGGACTGAAATTGTAATTTTCCAAAAATTATCAATGACCAATGACAGTAAAATTACCAGGATCAAAATGTTTATTTTCCAATTTAAAATGTCAGGGATGAATTACGTCATTCTTTGAAATTCCAGGGGACTAAAGTTGCCATTTTTAAAAGTTGGGGGACTGAAGCGCCAATTATGCAAACTTTGTTCGTTTTTCATTTGTTTTTGATAATTTTGCATCTGAAACATATAAAACACACTTTTGAGATATTTTTGATATTTTTGATGTTGAGGTGTTTTTAAATGTTTTGCAGCTCAGATTTGACCAAAAATGATGAGTGAATACGCACTCATCAAATCCCCCACACTAAAGCATTGCTAGTCCCTAGCAATCTTTTGAGAAAACATAATGGATTTGAATCTCTTTACCAAAATTTATACGGAGTAGCCAAATGTTTTAGTTCAGTGAGAACTATGGTACAAATAACCATGTGATTTTGAGCAAACCACCGACTTTCAACGGTTTGATTTTGTCTTTACCAGAAGCCGTACCATTCGGACTAGCCAACTCTTAGATAAATTATCAATATTATCTTTGGTGAGCTGATTACCAGTATGGATTTTCCCTTTGCCTTTACCACAAGCCATAACCTTCTTGGCAGCCAACTCTTCACTTTTAAGGATATGGTGAGTTGAGAACCATACAATTTTGGGCAAATTGCAAGCCATATAAGCGGATTTGAGATATCTTTACCAAGAGCGTTTGCTCTGGATTAATAATCCTTTGTCTTACTGAGACATGGCGGAGTGATAACAGAAATAAGTGCAAAACACTTATTCCAAAAAAAAATTTTGGCCAAAAGCGAGGAATTGATTTAATTATATGATAAAATTCGTAGAAATTCCCCAGCACTTAGAAATGAATATTGCCCTCAATATTCAAAGTATGCGGCGGTTATCGAAACAAAAGAGCGTAAAAGGGAAATACTACGGCCATTATTTAGAAAGAAGAATTTTTTTTTTTTTTGGAAGACTTATATACACATGTGGGGGCAACCCCCACACTAGGGTGGTAGAAAGTAGAAAGAAATGTAAATCTGGTGAAAACCCATATAGGTGCTCTTGTTTTTGCTTGGTCGCTAGCTTGACTTGGCGGGAGCCATTTTGTTCCTGGGAGAGCAGGAAATCTCGATCGGACTTTTCGTTCACAATGTTTGGACAAACATTTGAAGCACGTGAAAGTTCCACACCGATGAGATATATTCCGGCCAAGGAATGAGAAATGCGGGGTCAAAGATGGTGTCTTCACTCCCGTGGGGTTAAGACATGGAGAAAATGGGAGGAGAAGGCAAAGTGTCAATGCTTACAACGGTGGGATAGGTGGGCAAAAGATCAGTTTGAGGAACATTCGGAATCATTTGAAATCTTTTCCACCGCAAGAGAATCACAACATCGTGTTGGACTTAAGAAATATCCGAGTGAACTCCCTTGAAGGTAAGATACGGGTTTGAAAACTTTATCCTAGGAAGGAATGAAGTGCAAGTATCAACCCGCGGTAAAATCCTCAGGGTAGATGAGTTACTCATGGATGAAAGGGGATCACCGAGCATTTTGCTCAAAAAGCTCATCCTCAATTCCGGAGGAAGGATCGATGGCGAGTTCACGGCGTTTCCCTCATGGAAAAGTCCACTCCTTTGAGGAAGGAGGCAATTCAAATGTGGGCGACTCATATAGGGAAGATGAAAAGTGGGATTGCCACTATTCTCTTTTTGATATGATAGTCATCAAAGCGGATACTTCATATTCGGAAAAGAATCATGGAAAAAGCCTCAAGTTAGGAAATGGTTCGGGCTTTTCAAGATATAGTCACTATCCTAACGGGATAGGAGATGAAAACTGGCTTAGCAGAATGATTCGATCTTAGAAGCGAGGGATTTACATTGAACAATTTTTCACGAAGTTTCTCGTCCTCAATTTCCGATCATCGAATCTCTCACTTCTTCAAGCTAACTAGCTTTCGGTAACTCCTCGACATGTCGATGTCTCCATAAGATAAAGAATCGATCAAACGAAATACAATGCGTTGTCGAGAATCGGGAGAACATCTCGACATGATCGTTTGGGATGTCAAGAGGAGGAGAAGAATCATCATCAAGAGGCTCATCAAACATATTAGTGGAGATAACCTCGGACTCACTTGGGGTTGGGACAAGGTTCTCCAGAACAGCGGTTCCGTTTCCAGAAAGAAGAGTGCTAAGATTTTAGGTCCCCATTAAAGATTATCCGGCGGTTCTAAGGTAGATAGGCAAGATAAGGAAGGCGGACGTGGTGGCGGTGGAACATGCGCCGTAGCACATTGTCCAAATATCTCCTCATACTTCGTCGCCAGGGCGACAAGCTTCATTAAAGAGGAGAAGCTTTGGCTGCTGCAAACTCATCGGCTAGTAATCTTTCGTTGCGGCGTGTTCCTCGGAAAGTTCTTGAGGATACAAGGATATGATCGATGACGGGGAAGTTGTGGGGTTGGACATTGTCAAAACTGGAAGTGTTATAACAGGTGGTCAAAGTAATTATGATCACGTTTGACATTGATAATCATCATGAGGACCCCCACACTTACAATGGGGTATTGGGAAGAAATTTTGAAACGATGTTGATCATTGAAATGATGGAAATACGGTTGGTTGCATTATAATAAATTTTCGGAGGGTAGTTGAAATTGTTTGAGGATAATTGAAGAGTTTGGGTTAGAATCATAGCGAATGAATTCTTGGCGCAATCGAACAACATCCATTAACAAGATAGTTTCCACACCACTTTCGCACATACATTTTGTAACAACGAAAACCTTGTGGTAACAAGTCTCCACAACCGTAGCAATAACTTTGATCAAACAAAGATATTCGGCTCGGAATAGGAATTGGGGTTCAACAACATCACATAAGCGGTATTTCGAAGTTGAATCATGCGAAGTTCAATTAAGAAGTTTTTGAATCATGTCATTTGACCTAAAAGAAATGCGTCGGTAAACGTTCGAAGATTCGGAGTTGGGACAAGCGGTGTGCTCTTAGAGCTAGCAAGTTCCACCACTTCCGTTATGGTCTCCGGTGTTTGAACGGGTTCATCGTAAGCAATTCTCGACCTTTTTCATCGGCAGAATTTGCTCGATTAGTTAGGCTTTAAATTCAAAGAAATGCGTCCTGTAACCTCGGTGAGTGCTTGAGGTAATTCGACGTTTGACGTTTGTCAACATTAGAACGTATTTCGGGTTGTGGCGGGTGGTCAAAATAACTTTGAAAAGAATTTTTTATAGATAATTCGCACAAATTGCAAATTAAGCGAACTAGGCCTTCACACACGCTCACACACACTTGTGACGATGATGTTGTCGACATAAGAATTAAACATATAGAGGGTTAAAGAGATAGAATAAAGAGCGGTTTGAGGTTGAAGAAGAGTAGAATCAAGCGGTACGAGAGGGTAAGAAATAGAATCATCGGATAAGAGGAATGAGGAAGAGTATTTTTTGGTTTTTAAGCGAGTGCACATGCACATTCAAAATATTTTTCAATTAAAACAAGACCGAGGCAAAACAACTGATGAACAAACCAATAATCCCGCGTGAAATGATGCTTCTATAAGTAAAAACAAGGAAATGGAGGAGACTTTGTAGGTCGTATGAAGCTTATTAAAAACAGATCTCTTCACGATAATTTAATGTCGGCCGTCCTTATACCCCTCACCGCGGTTTGTTAAACGATAAAATTAAAATAACCAAAACACAGGCGACACAAAGGCAAGTTTTAAATCTTTTGTTAGGGAACTTATAATGATAACACCTCAGTTGAGAATGTTATTTTGATTGTGTCTTCTATTTATTTAAAACAACAAGTAAAATCTTTTTGTATTTTTAATCTTTTACATATATATACAAAGAAAAGAAAAATATTTTTGTATTTTTGTATTTTTATAAAAACAATAACTTTACGAGGAAGGTTCTTCCAAGTCACTAATGTAAAAAATCACGATATTGTGCAACACACCTCGGCGTAAAATTTGATTAGTTGTGGTGGTGGTGAAAAACACAATATCAACGTATATCAAAATAACGTAAAAATTCGACAAATAAACCTTTTAGGAAAAGTCCAGCGTGCCAAACCTCACAGATTGTGATAAAAAGTGATACGGAAAGTGATTTCGGGTGCATTATCTTGAAGTGTGAATGGAAGGATTCGTTGAGTTTAGAGTGATTTGAACTTGAATTGGTTTTTAATGATTTTTTGGATTTGATTACTTATTCTACAAATTAATGAACGGGAAAGTAATTAAGGCAAAGGCCCTAATAAACTAAAAATTAACTATCACTAAGCCTAAGGAATGATAAAACTAAGCTACACTAAGTCCTAGGGTGCTAAAAGCATAAAAGTAAAAAGCGGGAAAACAACTTGAGAGCCATAAACGTAAAAATTATGAAATTTAAGGGCTACGGGTGTGAAACCAATTTTCCTACGTTCTATTTGACTAAAAATGATTTTAGAAAAAAGCGGAATATTTTTTCAACTTTTAAATTATTTATTACGAATTAAAAACGATTAAACACTAATTAAATTATTAAAAATACTAAACTAGTATAGAAAAATCTGAAAATTTAACAAAAACTACTTTAAGTTATGCTAGATCTAAGAAAAATAAAACATTATGTTGCTATTCAAAATAAGCTCGAAATAAGCCAAGAATGGCTATAAGCAACGCCACTTGACCCTTATGTATTTATATTGCAAATCTAATCGAAAAAGTCCCAAGGTATATGGTTGTGTGGTGTTGTGTTGTGTCTTTGAGCAAGAGGTCAGGTATAATCCCACCCCTGCACCTTTTGCAAATATTTCTTTTGAAATTTCCTTTTGCAACTTATAAATAAGATTAAAACTAAACTTTTTTGTGAAAACAATTTTTACCAAATCAGCGAATAAGCGTTATGAACGCTTATATCAACATTTATATCCAATTTACTTAAAACAAACACCCTTTTGCAAAATTTAAGCCTAATAAGCAACAAGATAAGCAACTTTGAAAAGCAATGAGTTAAGCAAATTTTGCAGAACATTAATAAGCTAAGAGTTGAAATAAGCAACAAAAGGGAGCATAAGCGAGGTTTGGTATGCAACTAACTGGGGAAATTGAAGCTACAAATTAACCAAGCAGTCAAGAGAACCTGTTAAGCTAGCACTACTATCCTAAACTAAAATAAATAAACTGCATCTAAAGGATCTAAGATAAGCTAAGTCTAATCCATTGGTAAAAGCTAATAAAAAGAAAAAAAAAGAACTAACTTGTTCATTGTTTGGTTGCGGTACTAAAAACATCCTATAGAGGGGTCTGTTTTAAGCTTATTTGAGAGTTGAAAAGGAAGCTTCAAGTAGGGCAAGCTACATATTAAAAGTTAGCATATCATAGACTCAAAGTAAACTGATTTGAGGCCCAGAAAAACTCTGCAGATGCTTGTAAACAAGGCACGATAAACTGTTGTGGAAACTCTTTTGTAGATAATAAAAAAAATATGGAAATGAGATTTTGCAATTCAATTTAGACCAAGTTGATTGTGATCTAGAACATTCAACTGAACAAACAATAAGTTAGTATAAGATTTAGGAAAAACTAAAGTTGCATAATTCAGAGTATGGAGCTAGGCTACAAAATCATACATGAAGCAGCAGTGGTCTTTGTCTTGTCTTGATAAAAGAAAATGGTGAAAAAGACAGATTTTGAGAGTGATTTTTTATTAAGCTAGAGAAGATCAAAGTGCGACTAAATTGAGCAAACACTAAAGGTGGAATACCAAGACTCAAAAGAGACTCTTTATACCAAAATTTAAGTCTCTTGAGATATAGCTTGTAATGAGGTCCAAACACTGTGACTCAGGTGCTGTTTTGCCTCTTTTCTTTTTACTAAAATCCTACCGAAGCTCATTTAATCCTTTTCCAACATTTATTCTAACCAAAGATTCTTAAGCTTGAAATTGACTAGGTAAGTCAAATGGATTAAAACTTGATTTTAGACCCTTTCACATCCTTGCCCCAAACACACATTAATGGTGTTAAAACAGATTTGAGACCAAAAACTTTGGAAGATTTTTTTATGAAAGCTAGACTTTGACTTAACTACACTAATAAAGATCCTTGATAACTACCAATTCAACAGCAGTAACAACTATAAAAAAAGATACTTTCCATTAACTAAAGAAATTCATTACAATAGAAAAAAAATACAAAACTAATTTTTTGAAAAACTAAGAAAAGGGTGCCAATGAATGGCTTACAAGGTTCCTATTTATACTAAAACCAAGGTCTTCCACTCTCTTGAGGTCTTCTCTTCTTTGTGCTTGTTTTGTGAGTAAAAACAGCCAAGGTTCAATCTTGTGCTTCTTTAAGACAATCTCATATTGATCGGTAGGTATCAAATGAATTAAATCTTAGCCATCCACTAGTCTTTTTGAGCTTAGATTGCCACAGTGGCAAGTCTTGGGGGAGGGGTAGTGGGTTTGGGTTTTAAGGATATCTTTGGGTAAAAGGGTGAAGGTGGGTAATAGGGAGTTTGGAGGTGGAGTGTTTGGGGAGAAGAGGAGTAGGTTTTTTGGGGAGCAGGTAAAGGAGGAGAGGTATCTAGGGTTTGTGTGGGCGGGAAAGTGGAGAAGACAGAGGTGGGTGGGTTTGTTTATTAGTTGACCGGGTCAGGGATTGGGTTGACCGGGTTGTATTTGGGCCTAAGGAAAATACTTGGACTTAGGATTAACAATGGATCCACATAATACTTTAAGGACCAAAAGTGCCAATCTTGTGAAAATCCAGGGCCATTCCTGTAATTCTGAAAATTGTAATCAAGGTCCATCATTGACAATCTCCAACATTAAGGGACCAAATCTGTCATTTTTAAACTCGAAGGGCTGAAATTGTAATTTTTCAAAATTATCAAATGACCAATTTTGACAAGTAAATTACAAAAGGACTAAAATGTTTATTTTCCAATTTAAAATGTCGAGGATGAATTCCGTCATTCTTTGAAATTCCAGGGGACTAAAGTTGCCATTTTAAGTTGGGGGTGGCCTGATTATGCAAACTTTGTTCGTTTTCATTGTTTTTGATAATTTTGCATCTGAAACATATAAAAACATTTTGAGATATTTTTGAAATTTTGATGCATTCGGGTGTTTTAAATGTTTTGCAGCTCAGATTTGACCAAAAATGATGAGTGAATACGCACTCATCAGTCTCGGTTATGCTTATTTAAGTCTTGGTCTAAAAGAAGTGATAGGTTTAAATTGCATTACCCGTTTGAAAAGTGGAATTGGATTCCTTATTTGTTTTGGTTGCTTGCTCTAGATTGATGCGGATTTACCGCGGTGATAGATTGGATTTGTTTTTCCTGTTTAAGTGTTGTGCAAACGTGGGTATTATGTGGTGTAATGTTCATGTCATGTTCATGGTTGTGGGGTTATTGTAATTCGGTTTGGGTCGTAACCCGACTTAGTTTGAGTGTGGAGAGTAGTTTTGAGTCACGAGTCGACTTGGCGTATTCTTAATCATTTGAATCTGTTTTCGTTTAGGATTTCTTAACTCTTTGACTTTTGGCTTGAATTTGGATGTCTTACTTTGTTCACATTTTAACTAGGAGGGTGTCCAGGTCGGTTGGATGAAAGCCTTATTTCCATGGTTGCTTATATGTTTGGTTTTACTCATGTGAATCTTAGACTTGGATGTGTTAGTTGAGTGTTTATGGTTGTTAGTTTCAACCCAAGATCGGGTGCGTTTGGTTTTCCTTAATTGGAGTATATCAAAATATGTGATCGGTTGTATCATAAAAAATAGCGGCGTATATCATTTATGGGACGGTAGATATACCCATTAAACCAACCTGATTTTCATCGTGCTACATAAAAATTACTTAGAGTCATCTTCATTTAAGGAGTTTGGTTATTTGATTTCATTGCTACACGACTATTGCTAATTTTCCGGTAAAAAATTATTGATGGTTGCTATGATCTTGAAACAAGTTGCTTATTTATTTTACTGAATTCATGCTTTGTACTCCTTTTATTTATGTTATATTTACTAAAAGTTAGTAGAATTAGTACTGTAAGTAATATTATTACCATCATTTGTTTGTTCAAATAGAAGTGCCATGTTTCTCCACTTGGAATTCAGTGGGTTTAGGGTCCTCTTCGCCATGTTCGTTAGCCTACCTAGATTTCACTTCATTGATTTTATTATAGATTTACTGATACTTGAAAGTTAGGTGTATATTCATTTGGGTTTTCATTTTGGGTGCTTGATTGTTAGATTTATAATAAAATCAGAGATGACCCGCTTTTAACTGTGTCTTGGGTTTTAATTTGCCGTACTTTTTGTTTTTGTTATTCTATATGTGAGCTACTGAATGGCTTTTATGTTTTCATGTGGGATTAATTTATTGATTTCTGTACCTCTTGCAACAGGTCATTAATTCACTGTGGTCAGCGATGTGTGAAATGTGAAGACAACTTAACCATGATGTGTATGGTATGCGTCTTATCCCTAAAGCCCTTTGTGTAAATTAGCATATACCTCTATTTTAGTTGCTGTATAGGAAAGTTAGATTTGTTGTTGTATCACCTAATTGTATTAAGGGTTTGGGGACACATAGCAATATGCTAAAGGTTTCAGATTTATTCTCTTACAAATCTGGTACAAACTACCAATTGCATAAATACCAGTCCTTATTTCCATTCATGCATCTAAAAAATCGAGTTCTTTATATGTCAACCAATTTCTATACCAACACATACAGTTCCACACCATCTGAGTTGACTTTCAATCATATTTCGCATGTCTTCCACTAATATCTTGATATAACCTTTTATATAAAAGGTAGGTACAATAACTTTCAGCAATAGCGGCACTTTAACAGTTGTTTCTCCTTTATGACTGTTTCTGAGACAAATGATGGACATCCTGTTGTAGTTGGCAATGACAAGGCTTTTTTTCGACAACGGCTTTTTTTCGACAACGGCTATTTACAGAATGCAAGGTAAACGAACAACTCTTTCTTAACTCTTTCTTATTTGGTTTTGATAACCATCGTTGATTAGCAATCACCAAGTATCTTGGTAAAGTACACCACACTTTTATTTTCCTGGAAAGTCTAAAGTATACTATAAAGGAAATCAAATAGTGTATTGCGTAGTGGTTTGATGTTTGTTTATTTAGTTTTTTTGTCATTATTATATAAGTTATTAAACATTTTAGCTGCATAATATATGCGTAATGGTTACTCAACCTTCAGGCCATGTATTGAAACACACGGACAAAGCGAAAGCTAAAACATGAAGAGGTATTTTTATCGCACATGAAAAGTAAGATCGTCTTTCTGTTGGGTTACTCCAACTCGTTCAGTGGTTATCTCACCAGCATCGGTTGCTCCATCCCGACGTGTCATCCATGAAGTATGCACAATATGAGGTTCGAGTCCCTTTTCTCGCTTAAATAATGCATACGTGTTGGTTTCAGTCTATTAGTCTTGAAATGGATAAACGTTGTATGTTCTAATTGATGGACTTTATAACTGCTACGGTATGAAAACATGTCTTGATTTTTAATATATTGTCGGTGATGTTTTAAAAATTCTTTTCATATTGTTGCTTAAAAGCGCTTTTGAATGAAGTATGTCTAATCGGTTAGCGAAAAGCGATGAAAAATGAAAATGTAAATGCTTTTGGTATCTGTTGGTGGTTTAAGATGACCGCGCCAATATATGAAGTAACTTCATTTCATTGCAGGCTCTATATGGGCGGTCAATGGAGTTCTTTGGTGTTTCAAGAGTTGTGCTCCATACTACATCATGTAAGTAAATAGATAAAGTAGATGAAACTGGATTTTTTAAATATTAATACTGAGCATTGCTTTTTTGGGTTCAGGATGGGTTGGACAAAAAATCCAAGGTTTCACTTCCTCGAATGGACTAAGCGAGAGAAAGGAACGGCGCCTTTACAAAGTTACGAGGTCGACCATAATGCCAAATATTTTATTTAAGCGTCAACCCTTGGACAAGGTCACCATAATTTTTCTTTTTGGAAAGTCGCTAATTGTTAAAAATTAAAAAAACATGCTTATAAATTGTCATAGATCTATAACTCTTAACATATTGGAAAGTGTTCCTTAACTATGATCATTATTAGGGAAAAAACCAAACTGCATACAATGTTGTTCTTATGGCCTTAGCTGATTATGAGTCACTTGAAATATGGCGGGTATTTTCCATTGCTTTTAACGTTTGCGAGACAAATGGATAATGAACATAGGAAGTTTCACCACTGCATTTGCCACGGAGTGCGGCGTAACGGACATACCTCAACAAACCAGGGACATGGGGCATGCTATAATGACAAAAGAAGATGTAATCGACTTCATGGATTTCAGACCCAATGATCTAACCAAGGCGTTAGAAGTGAGTCTACTGAAAATGGATGTTGAGACAAAATAATGTATCAAAACACCCCCGCCGCAGCGCGGCGGGTACAAATTACTTGTTAAAATCCATTTTACAAACCTAAAAGAACTTCAAATATCAAACAACCACCATGGCCTCTAAACAAGCACCCATTTTACAAACTTCAAGCCCCCTTCCAGCAAAAAAAAAATGTTATAGCGACATCATCTTCTTCCTAGCTACACACAATTACAAAACACAATTTGATTTATATAACCGAAAAAAAAAAGGAAAATAAAAGAAATAAAAGTACCACTTGGTTTTGTCATTATCTGCTTCACTGCAATGGCGAAGTTGCAAATGGCGACGGGGTGTGGTGTGGTGGCGAGAAACAAAGAGGAGTGAAGAGCTGCCATGTTGGAGCCACGGTGGAACGGCGAGGACTTAACATCACCATACCTCATGCTCTAAGGATAGTAGGATCTTACAATATTATAAAGCAAAAATAATTCAGATCTTATGTAGCATTTTAACAAATTAAAATCTTATAAGATTTCGATTTTAACCGTATGATCTTAAGAATAATATGATCCAATCTTACTTTTCTCAAATCGCAAACCAAAAAACTACAAAATTATAAATTATGTTTTATTAAATTTAAAAAACATGTTAATCTTCTTAAACATTTCATATACATAATTTAGAACAAAATTTTCATAAAACATTCATATAATTTTGTCTTTATAATATATAATAATTTGTAGATTTGAATAATATTACAAATACTATTAAGAAAATAATATTATAGTAGGATCTTAGGATCTCGATCCGATTTTACGATTTCGATCTTGCAAAAACAAATAAAAAACGATCTTGAGTAGAATCATGTGCTTGAAAACCTTGATTTGAATAATGAAGCTCAAAAATATTTAAGAATGTTTATTATTATTATTTTTATCAAAATTTAAAGCATAATAAGCAATTTTTTTATATCACAAACTTTGGTTTTTCTTGAAAAGTTAGGTACAATGTAATTTAGAGAAATGACTTAAAATGCAACTAAAGTTATGTTTGATCGACTTGATTTTTTTACCATTGAAATTGTATGCATCTGTGTTTCAAGTTATTTTATAAAGATAGTTGTTGAAAAAAATTGTATTAATAATAACAAACCAATATTGTGAAATTCACTTATTGAATATCTCGAATTTACTTTGAACATGATAGATCAAATTGAATTTGTTGTTAGAGGAAAAAAATTAGATTTTTTTAATAAGAACTTTACTTTACTTAAAGTTAAAATCGCCGTTTCAGCGGTCTCATGTTGAATTTGTTAGAGGAAAAAAAAAAAAAAAACAAAAAACAAAAAAAAAAACAAACCTTTTTATATGAGAACTTTATTTTAGTTAAAGTTAAAATCACCGTCTCAGCAATCTCAACATGATCTATCATTTCAAATTGAACTTGAAAGTATCCCGATACAAGTATACGAGTGAATGACAACATTACACACTTTTGACATAATTATAATTCGTGTAAAGTGGATATAGTCATGCTGGTAAATACTCGCAAGTTTGACTTTTACAGAAATGAACAAAATGGGTGTAGTGTTTGACCTTTAATGTCAAACCAAAATGAGTGTAAATATCATAGAAATGTATGATGAAAACCTAATAAAGTAGAGCATAGATCAAAGGATTACATTGTCACCTTATGCAACCAAATAAGGAAATCCACAGTCCTAACAAATATTTGGACTGTTTTCCATGTTAAATTCTTCATACACTGAAAATTAAATTAGTTCAGCAAGGTTAACACCTAAACGTTAAAGATACTCAACCAAAGTTTATTAGCACTCCTACAAACTTAGTGGATATAAGCAGCCTGATACTGGTAACCATTTACATAATAGCTCCCATGGTTAGGAGCCATGTTGTAAGTAACACCGCCCATAAACGATTGAATGTGGTTTTCAGCTGGAACATGGTAACCGTAGGGTCTGTTGTCATACATGTACTGAGTTGGTGGTGCATACCTTTCAGTCATCCTAGTGTAGTTAGTGTTGCGAGGCATGTATCCTGCTGCCACGCCATTGGCACGGGGTCTTTTGTGTTGAGGTTTTGAAACTTCTGTGGCTCGTTTCTTTTCTGCTTTGGCTTTTTCGAGTTGAAGGATGCGTTTCTGTAGCGGGTCTAATGGGTAATGATTTTCGAGCTTGTGATCTTCAATGCATTTGATGACCGACTTCAGGGCAGATACTTCTTTTTCATTTGCATCATTCTGGGAACATGGAAATTTGGACATTTAATTTTAAGAATGTAAGGCGAATGGCATGTGATTAGAAGTGCACATTCCAATGTATTTCTTATGAATTAGTTTATGTGGGTTATATCTTTAAGATTACAATAATAGGTTAGAAGGATACGGGTTAAATGGGTCGAAAGTCGTTTAAATGCTTAAAACCCTCATAAATCATTTTATTTAGATTATTAGAATATTACTGTAGTACAATTTTTGTGAAACTATATAGCAAACTAGATAAGCTCAAAGTTCAATAAGTTTAATCCAAAAGGTTTTCTGTTAACACAATCCGACCAGTATCATAATAATTTTACCACCCGCTAGACCCACTTAAATTTTGGACCTTTACAATTAATTAAAGAGTATACAATGGGGAAGTACCTGTGCAGTGGGAGAACACTGACGTCTTGACTCGTTCAAGTAGGATTTTAACAACCAAACAGGAGAAAACTGCTCTGTAAGCTCAAATGAGATTGCTAAGTTAACAGCATCAATATGCCTTCCACTATTGACCAACACATTGATTACACCTGAAACAAATCAAAAGAAATGTTCTGCGAGTCATATTCAATTAAATATTTAGCTTTTAAAACAGATTGATATTAGAATTTGAAAGCACGAGTATTGTAGTTATATCTAATCGAATAGTCATATTTAAAATTTCTCATGAATCAGAGTTAATCATGCAATTAAGAAAAGGACAAAAAGTACTGGCAAAATGACCCGACTTGTTGTGACCCATATTAAATAGTAATCATTCTTGACAAGAACCCGTTTTCACCCGTTACCCAACACGCCGATTTTGCAGAAATTAGAAGAAAAAAAAGTACTTATTAGCAACCTAAAAATACCTAATTTTACCAACCTGGCATCTTTTCAGACAACCCAAGGAAACGGCAAAGATCAGCTGTCTGGCGGCGACGACAGACCATGGGTATCAACTTCAACAAATCATCTTGAACAAGACCAGAATCAATACCAAACGTAGCAACAAGTTGTAAAAAGGCATGAGCCTCCAATGAGTTCCCATTGCTAGCATCCACATCAATATCATTCAATTTTGGTTTCCACTCTTCAGCTATAGCCTTTGCTCGTTCCTTCACATCATCATCAATCACATCACAAACAGTGCTCACATCAAGATTTGCTAACAGGATACTGAGACACTCCATTAACATGATACATGTTCGTCTCACACCTAGAAGATTTGAATTTTTTATCGCATCTGAGATGTAGAAACCACCGAGTGAATCCAAGACCAAGCCACCCGGGTCTACAGCAGCCCTTAATGCAATCGGAATTTCATCCTTTATAGAAGCAAGATTCCTACGGTTATCCGATATGAATTTGTGAAGCCCTCCAGAATCCATCTTCTCACACAATTTCACAAGTTGTGGATTGGACAACGCCTTCACATCATCTTCAGTCAACTTCTTTATATTGTTTGTGCGTCCGTTCCTGTGTGTGTCTAAGGCGCGAGTGATAGCAGCAACTCCAACATCCCTCTTTCCTTGAAGCTTATCCAATGACGCTTCTTCTTTAGCCAATACATCAGCTTGACGGTTCTTGAGTACTTGTTGTGATTGAATTGTTTTCTTTTTAAACTCATTTTCTTGGTCTTCGAGAGCAGTAAAACGCCTCTTTAAGTTCTTCTCGAGCCCATGAAAATGATCCTCGATTTGTTTCCATTTCATGTTAAGGGTTAGTGCGCGGTGACTTTCTAGCTCAGCAAATGCTTTCTGAAGTTGTTGTATTTTGGCGGTTGTTGATTCTAAGAGTGTAGCAACTGATTGAGTATCTTCCATGGCTGGTAAGCAGTACTCAGACCTTGAAAGAGAAATTAAAGAATTATCAGTGTTGTGATCCATTGAAGTACCAGTGACATAAAACATTTATAGCAAAAAGCAAATTTTAGGCAGTAGTATATGTAAAAATTTAGACCCATTTACTTATGTTTTGGTTATGTATGGCAAGTGGGTCTAAATATAAGAGTTGGTAAAAGGGGGACGGTTCAAATGGGTTGAAAGTCTCACGAAGTCTTTTTATTAAAAGATTTACATTATTTTTGAACTAATACCGCTTTTGCAACTATAAATAACATGAATTTGTAAACAATCTTAAAGACCCGACAAATTTTTTATGTTATGCTCAACCTAACCTGCCCGTTTCATCACATGCTAAACTATGATCCAATATGACCCACTATTCAAATGGCCCATCTTGCCGCCTCAAGGCAGCAGATAAAAGGTAGTGTGAAAACTAAAAGATCTACGGGCAGTATACTGAGAATTTTGTCAACATTACACAGACTTGCTACTTAATAAATCCGTGCCATCTATGTTAAGGCATATAACACTTATGAAAGTTGGGTGCAAATAATAAATGCAGCCTCGACTCCTCAAGGTCATTTTGTGACGAATGTCTTTTAACAGTTTGGGGTCCGGTATTGAACCATTAGATGGTACTGAAAAGTACACATATGGTCCATCCCGTAACGGTCACCAGTACATGTCGAACCTAATAGAAATCAACAAATGTACCATCTAAACTTTGACCCAGTGTGGAGTATCCCGAAAGGTGAAGAGAAACAGCATACTGCGGGAAAGTAAATGAATCTATTCAACTTATTATCCTGGAAATCAGGCCCGGTTTCATTTCTCATATTTGAGCTTTAAATTGTCCTTTGTTCTAATGAATGCGGAAACATCAGCATTGTGCATTACTCTGGCGAGATCCTTCTCTGTTATAAGATTTCGCTCATGCTCGCAATACAAACCTTAACTTGTTTTGCGTAATCGAGTGCGTTTTAAGTAAAAATGCAGCTGGATAATTAATAGGAGTTGACCTAAAAATTAATCCTGATAACCACCTGATCTAATTTGAGTGGCCTTTGGGAAGTCTAATTTCTAAAATTTTCTATCCACACACTGCTGGATCTGCATATTTCGTGATCTTCAACATACTTGGTTTAAACATAAAAAGCATAGTGCAACCACGTTTTACGTCTATTTTCTGGAGATCAACTAGAACACCAGCAGAAGAGCTTCTTACGATCTTAAAGGTCTCATGCATATACAACTAATTTGTAATAAAGACTTCAAAGAGATGATGAGATTTTCTCAGGAATATATTAAGTGGATGTATTGGATTGCTTATTTTCAGCAAATAAGCACTTTTGACTGTTTGGATGGAAAAAGCTTATTTTAGGATCAAATAAGGTGTCCAATTACAAAAAATCAGAGTTGCTTATTTCAAACTGCCTGTGCTTAAAAAAAAGTTGTTTTTCAGAATTTTTCAAACACTCAAACAACTGCTTATTTAATTCTGGCCTATCACTATTTTTTCCATTAGCAAATCTGCAATTATCTCCAGCATTCTTTTTTTTTACATATCTTTTTTCATCAACTCATACAAAATCATCCTGCTACTGTTCATGCAAGACAACCACTTCATTTTGAAAAAAGAAAAAAAACACACACACACAAACTTCACAGCCACTGTAACAAGTACATTGCACAATATAATCTCCAAAAGGTCCCTCGCTGTATAATCACTTATCAAAACCATGCTTGAAAAAAAAAAAAAAAAAAAAAAAACTAGCTGCATTTAATGTGTACTTACAGAACCAAACCAGTAACAGCTAATGCAGACGGTGGCTAACGGTGGAAGGTAGCACAGTTAGATTATATCAACCCATTATGTGTGACAGTGAGTGTGTGTGTTTTTTAGTGTGTGAGTGTGTGTAAGAGAGAGAGAAAATAAAGTCAAGGGATGGTTTCTGACAAAAGATGAAACCCACTTACTTTTGTCACTTTTTTCCACTTTTTGCAGACTTATGCATTTGCTCTTGCCAGTGAGTAATGATAAAGTTGGGTGAAGTTATACAATTGGTCCCTGTAGTTTTTAGCATGAATTTTAGTATCCCAAGATGTTGCTCCTATAGTCCTATGTCATGCAACAAGAATCTTATGTGGCTCACAAATGAAGAAAAATGAGAAAGAGAAATAAATAAATAATTAGATATATTATGATATCCACGCGGTGACGAGAAAAATGTAATAAAAATTTTCAGAACTGACAGTATTTAATAGGTATACTATCTAAAATGGCTGTATATACACTGTATTAATCACTTTTGGTTTCGCAAAGAATTAAAAGTTCATGCGCACCACATTTCTTTCCTATTTGATGCTTAGCACACAATTGATTTGTAACCAACGAAGCGGAACCTGCAATACGCAATGCGGATTGACTTCGGTGCCGACTACTAATGGACACTTAAACTTTAGACTAATTTTGCCAAGTTGCTATAGTTAGCAATTAATTCTACAGACTCATTTGCAACGCCTCAAACCTTTAAAAGGGACTATTTTTGCCAGATGCTATTAGCAATATTAATATGCAGACTTATTTTGCGTCACCACTAACCCTGTAGACTGCTAGCAGAGAAAATTTCATTTATGCGCGCCATTCTCGTTTTCTTCCGGTTATGTATATATATATAATTAATCATATGTTGATTAATTTACATAATACAAAGCGACAAAATTCACAAAACGACAAGCAAGATGCCTTCGGGCCACCGTGCCGAGCATTAGTTGGCCAAGTGAAGCATTGAATGCAAGTTGGCATGACACATCATTTTTGGTGATTTTTATGTAAAACTTCCATGCCATAAGATACCATGTTGACAGGACTCCCGATGCGCAAGGATTGGTTTTTGCACACCGGAATAAATGAGTTGCATGTGATGCAGGTGAAGGTGATTTGGTGTGCATGCACCATCTCTTGCGCGCAATCTTTAATTAAATTTTTTGCTATTTGGTTATGGGAAGATATGTTTGTTTGTAATTGGTTAAAATAAATCTGGTGCACACGCATCAAATCTTGCGCACCAAAATGGATAAAATCGTAATGGACAATGTTTTGGATAAAAATTGGTAATTTCTTTTTATAAGGCTGCTTACAATAGACTCGATCCCCAATCGATCGAGGGTGATATGCCGATCGATTCCAATCGATCGTGCTGTTGTGGTGATAGTTGATCGCCGGAAAAAAAAACTATGTTGGTCGTCTGCTCGATGGACACCACAAACCAAAAACATTCCACTTTTGTTGCTAGCCGTTGCAAGTTCAAAAAAAAAATCAAACCGTTTGAAAATTTATTGTTTGACCGTTTGGTATTAAAAATAAAATAAAAAATAAAAAATAAATAAATAAATAAAATACTAAAACTATCCTATAAATACACAACATATTTACACACTAAACTCACAAATCTCACAATCCTCTGTATCAAAAATCTCATAATTATCTCTATCAAAATGTCTAAGAAAACACCATAACAAAAAGGCCGAAAATCCCGTTTGGCACAAAACGCTCCGCATATTTTAACACGGATCCAATTTCCGTTAACCTGTCTCACCAAGAATCAATTTCCAACCCCCGCCAATATCAATCCCAACAAGCTCCAAAAGAACAAACTAACAATCCATTTTTTATGAATCGTCCATTTGTTCCACCGTATCAAAACATCCAACAACAACAACAACAAAGTCACTCCCGTCGAAGCAACCAATCTATGTATGGGTCAACAATATTCTCCAGTTAACCGTATCAATCTTGAGGGTTTTGATTTCAAAGAACAATTATACACCAATCCTGATTTTTTTGTTGGAACCTACCGGGTTATCCGCTCAAAAGTATCACGGTTCGGGTACCGGTTCGGCTCATGGATCGTATCACGATTCGGTTAACATTGATGACGAAGAAGAAGAAGAATGTCGAGAAGAGACGTCACCGGTGAAACCAAGAAACGAAAGCTACAAAGGCAAGAAGAAGGTTGTCGAAAGAAACCAAGAATGATTCGTCGCTTTGGACAAAAGAAAAGAGATTGCCTTGGGCAACGCGTGATGTATCCGAGAATAGTATAACGGAAACAACCAAAATGCTAAAGGATTTTGGCGAAAGTCATTGCTTACTTTGGAGAAGGAGGTTGGTGCAAAAGAACGATAACTCTATCATTACAAAGTGAAAAATAGGATTCGTCCGGGAGTTGGTCAATTTTGTGCCATTTACAACAATGCTCGAGGAATTACGAAGTGGTGAGAATGACCTCACCTTGCTTATACACGAGCGTGTGATGAATACCAACTAGTGTGTAATCATCCGTTTGTTTTGGAGCATTGTTGGAAGATTTTGAGGACCATTCGCTTTGGAAGGATAATGAGATGCCGCTTTTTAAGCCAAGATGAGGGTCGCATAAAAAGCAAGGACTTCAACCGACTGGATGTGCCTGCGTCTGCATGGTAGACCAATTGGTCGTGATACCGCGAAAGAAGAATAAAAGAAATCTTCGAGTTTTCGAAAGCTACCTACATGGAAGGTGTTTCCGAGAAATGGAAAGTCATCAAGTCCAAGGCATTCGGACGTAAGAAGGAGGTGATCGATACTATGATTTGAAGAAGAAAGAGCTAGAACAACCGCGAATCGGTGTTGGAGATGGAGCAAAAGAGAGAAGAAAGGAAAGACAAAAAATTGGCACTAGAAGAACAAAAACTTGAATTTGAGCGACAAAAGAAATATGATACGATCTCATATTCTATTGCACCCAATCGACCCATCTTTGCCCCAGAAGACAACAACAAACAATGCAGAAAATCAAAGACGCGATCAAGGCACGCCACAACCTAGATTTTTAATAAGTGTTGTAATGTTTTAATAAGTTTCGTAATGCTTTAATTTTATTTGAATTATTATGTAACTTTTTAATTATTAATGAAATTTTATTTTGTGTTAAAAATGTTTAAAAAAAAAGAACTTGGTCGCCTATCAGCACCTAATCGCCACAAGGCGCGAGAGAGAAAGTCGACGTATAAAGAAAAAGTATGAGATTGAATCCCCTTACTGAGGCAGCCTAATAAACTCGTTGTCAAGTAATGTTTTTAGTAACAATAAAAGTACACATAGTTTAAGTTTAAATAATACTAATGCAAAGTATGTGATTAAAAAAAAAAAAAAAGTTTACATACAACCTTTTTTTGTTAGGATTGTCTAACGGATGCCTTAAAGGCATTGATTAAACCACATTAATTAAATCGGACTCTTCTTTTATATTATAAATTATAGTTAATACACATTAATTAAACTTAATGATTACTATAATTAAGTCTTATTTTTAATTAAATAAACTCAAACTTTTCTTTTATATTTATGTTAAATCTTGCTCTGAGGACACCCATTAGACAAACCTTTATTATTTTATATGAAAGAAAAGTTTTAACTATCTTTTTCTTTGAATATAAACTAAAAGTTTTCATGGCCGGCCTGACTAATTTGTTTTCAGGTTTACACAAAGGGTTTAAGGATAATAGTTCAGATCGTAATAGATTTCTTTTTCTTTTTTATCTATAGCTTTCGACCTTTTGACCGAATAGTACACTAGGTATAGACTCACTGCCATAAAGACTCAAATCAGGTATAACCCTCTTATTTCATCAAGCTGACATGACCAATTGAGGGTTGTTTGCATCTAACAAAAAATAAATTTAACACATCTTACATTCTCTATATATACTAATTCCGCTAGCGAATGTATTATAATATTGCGATAAATGTTAGCCCATTAGTGGGCTCTCTTTGGCCCAACAAATGTTTCATTTTCTTAGAGGTCTGGGTACGGTGGCTGTTGGCTCAAGTCATGGCCGATGGCGCGAGATACCACGCCGGAGGTCGGCTAGTGGGTTGTGGCGCCGTAGCCACTAGCCCACGCCAAAGGTTTTTTTGTTTTTTTTTATGTATTTTTTCGTTTTGTTTTATTTTGGTGGGTTTGTTTCTTTTTTGTTTGTGTTTGTGATGTGTTTGTGCAGGTTTGGAAGGATTGTAGTGTGTGTGTGTGTGTGAACTTGTGGTAGTGAAGATAGATAGATGGGGAAGATGACTTTATGGAGTAAAAGATAAGGGTAGGTTACTTAACTATGGTTGAGTTTGTGTTTTTATTACATTACATGTCAATAAATATACGGAGTAGTTTGGAGGACGTTTTTCTTTCCACTATGTTCCTATGTTTTAGGTATTTGGTTTCCATTTTATTGTGAACAAATATTTTTATACAAGATTAGGGGTGAGCAAACGACCCGAACGGACCGGACCGGACCGACCACATTCGGTCCGGTTTTCGGTCTAGGCTTTTGAGCTAATTCGGTCTTCGGTCCGGTCAGTCCGGTCCGGACCACAAAACAACTATTTTAGCCTTGTTGGACCGGACCGACCACATTCGGTCCGATTCTCGGTCTTAGCTTTTTGGCTAATTCGGTCATTGTTCCGATCGGTCAACCCTATACAAGAGTGTATAACAATTAACAAAACATACTAAAATCTCTTGAGTAGTGGTAACAAAATTGCACCTAGTTACTTATTTGGCTGCTAATGATATTTATGTTAAAGTCAAAGAACTTCGGGATAAAAAAGTGCACAACGATCTTCGACAAGACATCGTAATGTGTTTTTTTTATTTAGTGCACCCTTTGATGTCTAATTTTTATTTTACATACATTTTTTTATTTAATATATATTTTTTAATTTTATGTCCTTTTTTATTAATGTAATATGTTTTTTTATTAATTAAATTAAATTTTAGTTAAATATATTGTAAAATAAATAAATAAATAAATAAAAATTCTTCGACGACATCAGAAAACTGATGTTATGCCAGAGAGGGGGTTTTGATGTCATAACCAAACTTAGAGCCATGAGCAAAAAGAGCTAAGGTGACACTACTTTTTCTCATGATACAATATGTACGTGGCTCTCTTACTATGCTACAACTATGTGTACCTTCATCCATATCTACTTCAATAAAAGGTACAAGTAGCTCATGTTTTTGCTTAAGGAGGTGATTTGCACACTCTCAAAATTGATTGGGACACTCAAAATTTAAAGTGTTTGGAATTACAGGATGAAGTTGACCAAAAGTAATCTCAGATATATATGTCAAGACACTCAAATTTAAGCGTGTCAATAAATTTTGGAAGTGTGTAAATCACCTCCCTTTTGCTTAGGTTGTATGTGCTGACTAGCTTCGCTTTTTTTTTTTTTTTTTTTCTTTATTTTTTATATATAAATATTTGGTTATCTATCTTTTTTTTTTTCGTTTAACCGTTTCCTTAATTTTTTGCCTTACTTTGCCTATCTAATAGTTGTTGCTATATTTCGGTTTCTATTCTTTCTTAATGAAACATGTTGATATAATTGATGCCTTAAATTTTTCCTTTACCTTCAGTAGCACATGGTTATGTATTCCTTTTAGTTTGTTGCGGTAAGTTTTCTTTGTTGCAACTTACTGCTCTTTTTTTTCTTTTTTTCCCTCTATCCCATATTTTGTGACTATATAATTTACACCATTAGCGATTACATTATACTTACACGACACCGAACACTAAACCCGCAACAGATAAAACGTAAAAACCCACCGCAACGCGGCGGGCGCTTTCAATTCATCTTGTTTAGCAACTATAGTCACGATAACTTTGCATCTTCTAGGAAATGATAAACCAAATTAAAACATGATAGTTTTCGTATGTAAATAGTTTATAACATTAGCATTCTTTCATTTCAAGGAAAAACTCTGCTAAAAAAATATCATTAATTATTATATCGACGGCCTTTTGGCCTAGAGGGGATATAAGGTGTACATGAAGTGGTATCGATTGAAGTCTCGATGTGGATGAATAAAGAGTAAGTTGTGAGTGCTTTAGCCTTTTAAAAGAAATTGCCTTTGTTATCTTTTCTTGACATCCCTCTCAGGATATCATAGATGGAAAAATAAGTTTAATATATATATATATACTAGTGTCAAAACCCGTCCGATGGAAGGGTATGACTTGTGGGTTTTATTTTTAGGATTTAGTGAAACAAATATATACTAAAAAGTAATTAAAAGTTAAATGAAACGGTTAAGATATATACTTGATGTTACCATAATCCATAAAACGACGAAAAGCAGGTAAGTACTTTGATTTGTGGTTTTTATTTTTAGGATTTAGTTGAACAAATATATAGTAAAAAGTTATTAAAAGTTAAATTAAACGGTTAAGAACTATAATTGATGTTACCATAATCTATAAAACGGCTATTTTCTTGGTTGGTGATTGGATTCAGGTGCAGGGTGTTTTGGATTTGAGCATTGGTGATAAGATGCTGTTTGATCTTGAGTCTGGCAACATAGCTTCTGATGGTTCTTTCTCTTTCCATGTATCAAAGTTTGTTTAACTGTTTGTTTCTCTAGTATGTTGATATTGTCTTGTGTGTTTTGGTAAGTTGTTATCTATGTTTGTGACTTGCTAAGATGATTGGTAGTTATTTAGTGGGCTATGTATCCTTTTGTACTAATGTATATTGTATGTATATAGTTCTTTTCCTTGTTTCTTGTATATATTTGGGTGTATCAAATGTCACTTATGATTCATGGTTTTTGCATACTCTTATTATATAGTTAGTGGTCATGGTTAAAAGTTAAATGAAATAATGGTCCTATGGTTTTTTTTATTCATGAATCAGTTATGCAAATGTGCATGAATAAAAGTTTATGTTATCTTGCATATAGCCAAGAGCCTTGAGGATGTCCATAATGTGAAAGCATTATGAATTTTTGTAATTAAGACTATCGTACAATATTTATGGTATTTCAACTTAAACAGTTAAGACAACGCCATGTAGATATTGAGGAATTTAATATCAAATGAGAACTAATGGTTCTTTATTAACAAATATAGAATAATGAGAAGTTCCTAAAGCGATGAATTACAAAGTAATTGATCGGCGTTGTCATCAAATGAGAAATAAAGCTTCTTTATACACCACGTTTGTTGTTGAGTTTCACGATTTTCCATCTTCGCCACAACACAAAAAATTCAAACCCTTTTGCTTTTAACTCTAGATACAAATGACGTAAAGTTGTCCATATGAGAATATGACGTTGTAGAAATATCCCAACCCGAGTCAACGTTTGGCCTTGACTTTTATTAATAGTCATTGCAAAACACAGGGCAACCGGGAATTGTCTCCTGTTTAATTTAAATATCATAGATTTCAAAGAAGAACAATTCTATGACATTCATGCTTGAACAAAAGTGACCTGGCTCCTAAAGATCATCACCAGATTCTTGTGTCCTATAGATCAAAAAAAGATTAACAAATGGTTAAAATTATAAATTATTTTGTGATGCTATAAAGTTAAAATACCATGGGACATGCAAAGTGTTTGTCATCCAACTTGGAATAACATCCAAGAGTCCCTACAACGTAAGCCTATTAGCATCAACCATGAAAAAAAATTAATATATACATAACAGCTTCACTTAGTCTCTTAAAAAGCATGGAAGAGTCTCATTTTGAGCACTTTGCCTTACTTCAATTCTAAATCTTACATACAACAAAATATAAAATAACAGCTATTTAGGAAGGGGTTATTCAACTCACTAAAATAACATGTACTAACCTAATCTAAAAATAACTAATGGTCATATTCAAAGGGTGGTTTAGTGGTTTCATGTCCATGGATGAATTAACGGTTTTATATCTTCCAAATTGTATGCTTCACATTATACCTTTATTGGCTTAAAAGGACATAAATAAAATACAACCAGATATTATCATCTTGAGGTGAGTCAGTATCAAAAAGTAACTTGGCATATTGAAGAGATAAGTATGAAAAAGTAAGAAATATTGACTTTTGTGGCCAAACAACAAATTTCAATAAATCTTTGTAGAGCATGATCATGTTAGACATATACTTTAAAGTATTGGTAAGCTTATGCCTAAAGGCTTATGGGTCTTAAAAATTCCCCAATCCAATGGATTCTGCCTATTAGCTTTTTTATTTCCCAAAAAATGATATATATATATATATATATATATACCTTTTGGCTTAGGCTTAAGTAGTCATGTACAAAAAAACCCGAAACCAAAACTGAAACCGAAAAAAAAAACATAACCGAAACCGGTCAACAAGCTAATAAGCACCTTTAAAGTTCTTATTAGCTTTACCAATATACAATAAGCTAATAAGCGCTTATATTAAGCTTAACCAAACACCCCCTAAGATTAGAAAGTTTTTCTTGTATTGGGATCTCAATAATGGTCATACTACTTGAACATTTAAGAGCTTGTGCCATTTGCCTATAATCCAATAAAGACCAGTCACCAGTATAAGCTTTAGTAATATCTGTCTTTGAGACCGCTCATCCAATTATAAGCAAATAACACCGGCTTATATCAATTAAAATAGAAAGACTCAAACTGGTATCCCATTGCATTCACTAACAAAAGGTGAAAAATTGAAGTCATAATCAAGTCTATCAAACCTCCAAATAAAGAATGATCAGAGTACTCTAGGTTGAAACACCAAAAGTGATCAAATTTATAATTATCTAGGGATGCATAAACTCACATACGAAGAACTATTTACATTTATTAATCCACAAGAATGTCATTTTTTTCGGGATGATGCTAGATCAATACATTCATATAGATACTCTTCCAAATCAGCTTTGTTCTTGGTATGTATCGACTTTCATCACACTTTCCAAAATTGCAAAAGTTCAATCAAGTCCAAACTACTTAAATTAGTTTGAAATGAGTCTGGACATAGAAAATTTTCAAAATTCAAAATACAAAACACAAAGGGAATATAGTATCAAACGCGACTCTTCTGATTCAAATATTAATTCCTTAACTTGACTTGTTCTTATTTCATACCTCTACCATTGTAGAAGTATGACCAAATCGAGAAATGTAAATTGCGCACCTAACATACCCCGAGGATAAAACTCGCAACATGCACAACATACTCATTTGTCTAAATAGAAAAGAGAACAACACTGAGAGCCGAGAACAAAAGCCTAGGTATGCAAAATCCCCTAGTGTTGTCCCGGCGTCATCGATATATAAAATGATCGGGTAAACCGAACAACTTACCCCTAGACCCTATTTTCCTGAACCTTGTATGAACCTCGAGTTAATTTCGGTTGGGTTACATCCGATGCCCCTAGTTTACTCTATTGTATCTGATTTCCACATTGATTTTTAGAGATTTTAGTATATCGATTATTCTTATTCCTTTGTTAATCATTGAGGTCAACTGAATATTTAAATGTAAAATGTATGTTAACCTCACATGTATATATATATTCTACTTTAAGAATAAAGAGGTTGCTATCAATGAACCAGTTGAGAGAGAAGGACACATAAATATAAATATAAATAGCTAAAACCTCAAGAAGCATTAGGTATTGTAACACTTTCCAGAAAGACTTTTCAGATAAATATAGAGGTTTTCAGTACCGCGTGTGATTTAACTTTCACGAAAAATTGTGCTCACCTCAAGTTCTCCAATAGCTTGATCGTTAACTTCCCCATTAGGGAACCTATCGATTAGGAACTCCGTCATCATCATTTTTGACTGCAAAAAAACATGTTTAGTGTATGAATGTATGTATATCGTGTACGATTTAATTTAACAAACATTCAAACAAAGCAGAGCAAGACCAACACGTATACCTTAATGTCTAGATAATTACCATAATGGAATCTTCGGCGCATGCGAACTCCATAATAGGTAAGTACACGAGCTAACATTTCTCCAATAATAGTGGATTGTAAATTACCTATATGCATTTCCTTGGCTATATTTCGAGGAAAAAAGACTATAATTGCTTTTTTAATAGGGAGTTTTGGTGCCCATGTGTTTATACTATCCTTTATCATCTTAAATAAAAAAAAAAAAAAAAAAAAAAAAGTGACAGATATTGAAGTAGACAAGAATTAGGGTCAGAATTGTAATGTGCGTTTTAAAACACATGGAAAAGAAAATACCTCATCTATCCATGTCCTAGACAACTTAAACTTCAGAAACCCAAGACCACCTCACGACGCATTTTCCAAAGACGCCACTTGTGAATAAAAATCTATTGCATCTTTGACATCCTATAAAAAAGAGTAAAAACTAAGCAAGATATATTTCAAAATTCATGAGATTTCACTCACAAGAAAATATTACCAGTCCAAAGATTTTTTGGTCCATCGAAGTAAGAAAGGCTTCTTTTTTAGGCCATATTTTCAAGACGTTGGTGCTATTACCAAATGCAAATTTGTGAGTTAGTACTCATATCATTCAGAAGAAAGTAAAAGGGCATAAGTATGTATGAGAAGGAATCACTACTACAATCTCAGCTATCCAAGTAACATAGAAGGTTCATAATCTAAAGATATAAGTAACTCTTATAGCTACCTTATCTTTTGTTTGTTATGCTTTTTTTTCACTTTCTCATTAAGGAAAAGATATCTCTTTCACAAGAGTTGCAAAGTTTAGCTTTTCTCCTGAAAATTTCATGTAAGTCTTGAAAAATTAAAATTCCATATTGGAAACTAAAGTAGTTTCTTTAGTCGGCTAATTCGAATTTCGAAAAGGCAAGAAAATTTTAAAATAAGCCCACTTTGGTCAACTGGTAATGCACGATCAAACTTTAAGAAAGCTTGTCTTTGCTACAAATGTTCTCTTTCCTGTGACTTTGTTGCTAATGAGATGCTGCATGATAAACCTTATATGCGTTATTTCTCTGCATGAAAAGCTTTTAACAACACAATTTCTATGGAAAAGATAATGTCAATTTTGGCCCATTTCCTATAAATGGGTTACTTTGGGTTTATAACGGGCTCAAATGGGTTGAAAGTCGTTCAAGGTGTATATAAAAGTAACTTGGCAGACCTCGTAGTGGCCTTAGTATGAAAAGAGATTATTTTTTAAATTATGGGTGTCTCTATCATATTTTGCACAATAATAGTTTTAAAAAGTTCAAGAAAAAGAGAAGTATTTGTGGGTTAATAAAACTCATTTTGACCCTTGATCTGCCCATATGTATTGTTAATAACATTTAAAGCAATGAAATTTGTGACACCATGAATTTTTACCTTGTTCTTAGTAACTTTTGCACATTATGTAGATGAACATACCCTCTTTCTCCAACTATTGAATATTAGCCTCCCTTAAAAATAGAGTTATAACATTATACTAAGATGTGTATAGATTACATGGATCACCAAAAACCGGAGCTTATAAATATCAATTGCTATTCTTGCATGATGTGTATAAACCAAGCAAAGAAAAGTGGATATGGTCGATCACCTTCTAAGTATGAGTCTTCACTTATTCTTTAAAACATCCTTGGACCTATAATCAAAATTCTAATGATCTTTTAACCAAAAAGAATTATTAAACCAGAAACAGAACATATTAAGCTGTCTTCATATTACACTCTTGTTTATTCAACCTCAAAATTCACCCATCTTATTTATTTTTGCATTCAGAGCCATTATTACACAAAAGAATTGTGAGGGTTTCTAACATTCATACAACTCATTACAAAAAAAAATCAACAAACTCTACAAACTTCACCGTACCATTTTCAATATTGACCACCATGTCGCATACTCGAATCGCCAGAAAGAATGGTACTCCGTATCTCTTTTACAAAACCACAACGTCACTAACAAAGAAAATGAAGGTGACACACGGGTTGTCTATTGGGCCACCTGCTGCTAGAGAGTCTACAATTCTAAGTGCCATTGTTGCTCGATATGATGCCAAGTCAGCAATCTCCATAAGTGCTTGAGCGTCATTTCGTTTAGCAATGGTCGCCTCTTTGACCTCCTTGCAGCCTTCTTGTGCTTCATGCACATTAATATAGGCCCTTTTAGTATCTTTCAACACTTTGTCATCACTCACCGTTGCTATTTAGATATTAAAATCAAAGGGTTAATAAGATTTGAAGATATCCGGGTTTTCAAATCATATATTAGAAAATACACCAACGCTTTAGTAAAGGGGCTCGAATATACACCTTTCTTGAAAACATGTTGCTTTTTCAAGACGCTTTGCTCGCTAGTCTTCAGATGCTCGCTTGTGATCGCAGTATTTCTAATAGCACTTTCGACTTTATGAGGTTTGTTACACTGTCATCAAATCTTACAGTTAGAAAATCCCACTTGTTACAAACTTTAAGAAACTCTAATCTTAAAAGATTTGATTTTTACCTGAAAGACTCCTAGTCGCATTAATGCGGAAGAATGTTTCTTCTTCCTTTTAGTCATCCAATACCTATACACATCTTCTAAAACTCCCTTTGACGCAATATCCGCATTACACTAATCAATGGTTGATGCATCATTAGAATAATCAATTGGACTACGATATATTCCTCTCTCAAAGCAAAGAATCGCTTTTTCAAAAATGTCTTCTGAGACCTCAAAATGTTTACTACTCAACTTCTTTAACCATTTTTCATCATCAGAGCCCATATCATAAACTGGGTAACTTTTTCCAATGTTGGAGTAACGTCATCACTTTTTGAACTGATATACGATTCAGGTTGCAAAAAGGGTACATATTCCGCCGCTTCATACCCTTCAACTTCCTTGATAACAGGCACGGGTACTACACCTTCTACAATGTCCCGCAACTGGTTTATAAAAGACTCATATTTAAGAACTTTTACTGGAATTGAATCATGTACATGTTCTGTTCTTTGAGAAGAATCGTTTACAAGTTCTTTTCTTTGAGAAGTCTTATCTACACGTGAGACCCTCTGCCTAGGATGCAACCCTATTTCTTTTGGTAGCTGAATCTTTCTGTCTGGCTCAACCTTGTTATCCAAGAACATGAAGTACGGATGACTACTTACCATAGCAGAAAGATAAGCATACATGACGATATTAAGTGCAACACCCATGAAATCAATCAGGTAGATTGTCATGTCTCCTTGAAGCCACAACTGTGCTACCCAAACCACCGCAACAAACAAAACCAAAGGGATACACTTAAACAACTGATGTCAAGCTTAACCTGAAAGGTGAGTGATTACATGGTCGAAGTATAACTTCTATTTAAGAAATACACTATGTATAATAACCAACCTAGGTGTAGTGTAGTTCTAAACTTTCTACATAGGAAAAAATATCAGATCCAACAGACCTTGCGTTTCTAGTTCTCCTGTTGATGCCACAGATGGTCTAGGTATCGGTATTGAAGGTGGAATAGATGGTGTGTGACTTGTAGCCTGGGAAGTTGGTCGATGGATATCAGCCATGGAGTAGTGTGGGTTTTGGCTACTCGACATGGGACCCACTTGACGAAATAAGGAGATAAATGAGCAGGGGATCGAACCGTGATATGAAGTAGGTTGTTGGTTCATGAAATGGTTGGCATGAGTTGAAGCGGTGAGGAATATGTCGGCCGTTACTCATATGTTGCGGTCTGGTAGAACCGAACTGAGTGATCATGTTGGCGCTGATTCTACCAAAAAATATACATTAGTAAGAAGTCAAATATGAAAAACTCAAAATTTAATATACTCTTAACTCCAACCTGTTATAAGCATAACAAATGGATTGAAGTGAGACTACTTTTTTTACCAAAATTGAAAGAAGTTGTAGGCATATAACTATACAAAAAAATTGAACATATAACTATGTCTAAAAATATTAACCCTTATCTTAGTTTGTTTTGGGACCATATGCATCAACAATTTGCTTGATTTTATTATACCCATTTTCTATCGCCGTTGACTCTTACGATTGTTACTCAACATGGTCTGCGACACATATGATTCTCGCACCAATTAAAGCACCAATGCTTCACTAATATCAAGCACTCGTTAAATAGTTACAACCCATATGTCACAACGCATACAAAACCACCTTAAATAAAAACTTGTCAAGCTGAAGTTTGCCCCTGATAATGATATCAACATCCAATAAATCAACTAAAGCGTAATCTTTGGATGAGTTACGCAAAATGGGGTCCACGAGATATAGATGATCTGATCACGGCAAGATCGCATAGATAATAACCACTTAGGAGGGGCTTACCAAAATAGTTAAAAAAAAAATTAACAAACCTGCCGTGTCTCACTGACAATGTCTTGTAGTGATGAGTCATCTTGTAAACATGAAAACAGTGTCTCCAAGTTGGAATTAAAGATCAAACAATGTTATTGATTGATTTGCACTGAAGAAAAATGAGTATGTATCATGTACGCACTGAATATGGACTGATTTTGCATTCTAATGCATGTGAAAGAATCTTCTGGTAGTTTTTTGTGCCTACTTGATTTGCAGAGCCACAAGCTTCACAACTATCTATACTTTTCTGGAGAAAAAAATATAAAAATTATTAGAACTGCAACTTAATACTACGTATTAGTTTATTTAACCAAAACATATGCAATATCACGTACAAATTTTACCTGGATGTGTGTTTTGATTTACAGTTTTGCAAAATCAGAATGAACATAGAGGTTCTTGAGCATATTAGGGTTTAGAAAAACTTGTGGAACCGAATATTAGGGTTATGAGAAAATTAATATAATGAATGAAGGAGCTAAAATTAAAGAATAGATTTGGTTAGTTTTCTAGATTTAGAATTAGTGGGTTATGTTTGTTTGGAAAGGTTTATATGCAAACTATAAACCAAAAAACATTGTTGATTCGGTGGTTAGCATGGTTGTTAATGTTATGCAATGTCTCAAGTTCGAATCTAGCAACATGATTTTTTGGGGGAAAAAATCCGAATTTTATGAAGCAAAAAAACAGATTTCAACAAAAAAGCTGCTGTGGCATAAAATTATAAAAACACAAAAATCAAATCAAATTTAAATAAAAAATGTCACAATTAAAAAAAAAACCATTCAATGATGACATGAAAATATGACATGGCATTATGGGATGCCAAGTTGCATTTTATGTGGCATGCCTCCTCTTATATATAATGTATATATATATATATGGAAGGGTTATTTTCATAACCAAATAAATGTAGAATGCGAGAACCAAAGATCAACCAATCAGATTTTTTCTTATATTAATTTTTATTATTTAATTAAAAAGGGTATAATGGTAAAATTACTTTTTTTATATTTGATTTTTTTTTACAAAAAACGTTTTTTAGTTCCCGTATTTTTATTTATTTATTATTTTTTTTTTATTATTATTTTTTTTAAACATTGTGTGCACATGTGTTTTGCATTATGTGATAATTGTATTTTTTGTTTATGCATAGGTGTTTTTTTTACATGTGTGTTTTTTTTACATGTTTTTTTTAACATTGTGTGCACATGTGTTTTGCATTGTGTACACATGTGTTTTGCACATATCTCTTTAAAAAATATTACATAAATATAAATACAAACAACAAAACCTTATTATTAGATTTAAGCATTTCAAAATTTACAAATTGTCTTACTCTAGTTATATGATATTCAAATTTATCACAAACGCCATTATGTTTACACTTGTATTTAATTTTATTACAAATGTATGAAGCGTACACATGTGTTTAATACAATATCTTTAACAGTTGGTTCATCTTTTAGGTGTGCACATGTATTCCTTGCCCGGTTCAAGAACCCATGAAATCTGCCCATGTGTTTTTAGCCCTTTTGCACATGTGTTTTTATCGTCTCACTCGTATTAACTGATACAAGTTTGTGCCAACAGTCATAACGTCATGTACCCTGCAACCATAAAACACATATGAACACTCTTTCAAAAAAAATTTACCAATAATAAAACACATATACATCATTACACTAAATTTATATTAACCTTGAAATAAATATGCATCATTACACTAATTTCAAATTAACCTTGAAAAACACATATGCACACACTTTTCTCTGTTCCAGTTTTAGCTTTGACCAAGGCATCCTTGCCTGTTAGAACCAAATTAAGAGGGATTGTTCAGTTGCGGTGTTTATGTTTCCATTAGCCGAACCAAATAACAAATCATAAAGTCTAAATTGCTAAACAAAATATAGGTGTGCACATGCGATAAATTGCTAAAATCAAAAAGCACGGATTTAGAAAAAACAAAACAATTTTCGTGGGTGTCAATGTATAACCTTGAATCAGATCTGTCTAAAACAAAATTCGGTAACACAAAGATTCACATTTGAAACTACCATGCCAAGAAAGATTATGTCATTATATGTAGAACATGCCTATACACGATAGAAAAATGAAGAAAGAAAAATATGATCTACCAGAGTCTCCTGCTATCCAAAGTTAAATCAATCTTTGAGCATAAAGAAACTAAACATAAAACAACGAGTGCAGAATTCTAACAAAAAAGCTGCTAACTCCATCATGCCTTGTAAACAATCCTGGAAACAGCTTAAGCCATGTCTCGTCACCAAGCATAACCATTTTCCAACCAATTCTAAAAAATTGACCCTGCACATGACTTAAACATTTTTATGTGACCAAAGATTTAAAAGAAACGGAATTTTATTGCACAACGATTGCTCTTAGAAACGGAAATCAATATTTGACCAAAGATTTAAAACACAAAAGTCAAACATGAGTTAAAGAATTTAAAAAAAAAAAACCCTGCAATAAATTTTGACTTTTTCTAGTCACAACGATTGCTCTTAAAACACAAAAGTCAAATTTCAATAGACCTTTTTTGCAAGACAAACAAAAGCCAAACGAGGTGAAAATCGCTCAATAATAATAAACTAATCAGTATTGGCAACTTAAACATTAGTTACTTTCAATAGAAACGAAAATCAATATTTGACTTTTGTGTTTTAATCAGATCGAATATGTGACCAAAGATTTAAAAGAAACGGAAATCAATAGATCACCTACCCGAGACCTTGTAAAAGATCTTGAAGCCGTTGTCTTTGTGTGCTTCGAAGAACAAGATAAGATAAACAGGTTTGGTGTTGTGTGTTTAAGGGGGCGGCGACTAGGGTTCTTAGAGGAAGATAAAGAGATTTGTGAAAAAAATGAAAGATACAGGTTTTGGGGAACGGTTTTGGTACATGGGATCCTATTTTCTAGGGGAATTAAATTCCCATATTGCCCTTAATTTATTTTTTTCACTCAAATTAAGTTGTGTGTATTTTCAAAAATGCCATTTTGCATTGACCACATGTACATTATGCATTATTATGAGTAAAAAAGCAGTTCTCGCAATTTATTTGGTTCTTACAATAACCTCACACTATATATATATATATATATATATATATATATATATATATATATATATATATATATATATATATTGAAACTTTATTTTCAGAACCCACTTTAAATGCGAGAACTGCGAGAACTACTTTCTAGCCTTTAGATTAGTTGATCAATGGTCAAAAATGAATGCGCAATTTATGTAAATAACCAAAAGATAAAGTTGGTTGTTGTAATTAATGTAAAAATAATTAAGGGTAATTAAGGGATATCACACTTAATTTTTTTAAACCGTCCATACTAAAAGGGATTTTAAGATTTTGCTTTAACCTAAAAAAAACTTCTACCCCAATCTTCAAAAATTGTGCCGCCTCCTTTATAAAATACATATGCGTTTTTTTTGGCTGCCCAATATCACATTCGTATGTTTATAGCATATACCATCAAACAAGCCAAAGAAAAGCCATCATTATACATCTAATATTTTATTTTAGAGAATATATAAATGGGTTTACTTTTATCAAATCGTATTTTGAGTGGTCATTCTCAGTTGATCGAATTGGATCTCGCACCGTGGTAATCGTTATGGATCTAAAAAAGAAGTTTAATTGAGAAACCAAAGTTTGGAGATAAAAGCTAATTATCACGAGGTAAACGTGTTTTTATGTCTCCTTCAATAATTGTAACGATGCCTAACAATAATACGAAGTTTGATGTTTTCGATATATCGTTTCTTTATGAACAATACACTGAGTGGTTATAAGAACCAAGAATTTTGTTTAAACATTATGGTTTAATTTTAGAATATTGCAATTATATATTTTTAAACCGTCCAATATATATATATAGATATGTTTTTTATTATATCAGATACAAAAAGGGTAGTTGAATCATGATATTTTGACTTTTTTATGTTTTTTATTTTGTATACTTTAGTCATGTTTTGGTCATTAATTGATGATTTGTGTACATGTATAATTAATCCAACAATAATAATTCACTACTACAGGTCAAGCAACTAGGCTCTTTAGTAGGGCTGAGCGTCGGTCCAAAACCGACCCGTCGGGTCGGTTCGGTTTTGTGTCGGGCCGTCGGTTCGGTTCGGTTTAGGTGTATTTAGGTGTATTTTTGTCGGTTTTGGGCCGAACCGAACCGAACCGACGGGCTGTCGGTTCGGCTCAGTTTTTGTCGGTTCGGTCGATTTTGTCGGTCCGATTCGGTTTTGGACCTTTGATGCTCAGCCCTACTCTTTAGTGACATAATAATTTTTATTTAACACTAAGCCAAGTGTAGGGTATCATGCTTTACTTTTAATAATCCGGGGAATAAAAGTTCCACTTATCCAAGTTCGATTATATTACTATGAATTATGTATTGGGCTTTTCTTGATCACGAGAATTTTTCTCATAGTGCTAGTAAAACATGTATGCTTTACATATATGTTTTGGAAAGACACATATATGTTTACGTATAAAACATATATGTTTTGTGTTTTGGAATAACATATATATTTTGTGTTTATGATTAAAAAACATGTTTACATCATTAGTTTAATATACACAAGATTGTGCATATGCGTTATGCTAAGTTTCTTATTTGTTTGTGGTTTAATTGTTTCCGTACATCCTTGTTTCAGATTGATTGATGAAGATGATGATATAATTTAAGATCGAAAAGTGGATGAACACGATTATACATGAAGATAGTTTGCGACTTTTGAAGATATATGATTATTGCATGTGTTTTTGTACTTGTAATCAAGTGAAATGTAACATTTAAGTATATCAATCTTGTTTTTCTTTTTATAATTATTTATGTTCTTTAGTTTGTGTTTCAAACTTTCAAAAAAACAATGATCATGTAAAAATATCGGAAGGTTGATAAAAAAAACCGTTAGCTTAAAAAAACATGTATGCACTTTGACTAATTGAAAACATGTATGCACCTTGACTATTTGGGAAAAAAAACATGTATGCACCTTAGCCTATATGAAAAAAATAAAAAAATAAAATAAAATGCTCCTTGAGACTTTAAAAAAATAATGATTAGGTATAAAAAACATATATGCACCATAACTATTTGAAAACATATTAGCATAAAAAAAATTAAAAAAAAAATCCGAATTTTAAGATTTAAAAACGGGAATTATAAAAAAAACAAAAATAATATGAAAATGTCTTTTACTATTATACCCTTTTGAATTAAATAAAAATAACAAAATTCTATGGAGCATTAAATGATGTACATTGTGTATTATTAGTTGTAAAAAGGTGGTTCTCGCATTTAAAGTGGGTTTTGAAAATAAAGTCCCTCTATATATATATATATTTCTTTTTTTTTTCCAGTCACTCCCAAAACGATTTCAAAAATATATATTAGGGATGTAAACGAACTGAACGTTCAAAGGAACATTTCATGAACCGTTCGGTAAAAAGTTCATTTATGTTCGTTTATTTATTAAATGAACGAATATAAACAATATTTTACGTTCGTTTAGTTAAATGAACGAACATGAATAAAAGTCACGTCCGTTTATTTATGTTCGTGAACGTCCGATTATGCGTTCGTTAACGTTCATTTATTTATTTATGTTCATATATCATATCTTTTGATTGTATAATTTTAAAATTGGTTTGTTTAGAAAAAACGCTTATAAAACAATATATTGTGCATAATTAAATAAAGTTTATGTTTGTTTGTCTATGTTCATATATGTTCGATCGTTTATGTTCGTTTAGTGTTTTAATGAACGAACATAAACGAACATGAACAACTCATTTTCTTAATAAACGAACATGAACAAGAAAATTCGTCCTTTTAAGCGTTCGTATCCGTTTATTTGTCCGGTTAAAATTAAATGAACGAACATGAACAAGGCTTCATTCGTGTTCGTCCGGTTCGTTTACAACCCTAATATATATAGTGTTAACAAATAGTTTCAGACGTTATACTCGTATGGCCAAGTGCGTTTATATGTGATCGGCACCTCATAAAAAGAACAGCACGCACAAACTGAAAATTGTGCATAATTAAAATTGGTTTGTTTAGAAAAAACGCTTATAAAACAATATATTGTGCATAATTAAATAAAGTTTATGTTTGTTTGTCTATGTTCATATATGTTCGATCGTTTATGTTCATTTAGTGTTTTAATGAACAAACATAAACGAACATGAACAACTCATTTTCTTAATAAACGAACATGAACAAGAAAATTCGTCCTTTTAAGCGTTCGTATCCGTTTATTTGTCCGGTTAAAATTAAACGAACGAACATGAACAAGGCTTCATTCGTGTTCGTCCGGTTCGTTTACAACCCTAATATATATAGTGTTAACAAATAGTTTTAGACGTTATACTCGTATGGCCAAGTGCGTTTATATGTGATCGGCACCTCATAAAAAGAACAACACGCACAAACTGAAAATTTGAAAATTTGCAATCGTCGCTGCTCTTATCTTCTGATGAAGTCTGAAGTGAGGCAAAATAACTCATGGAAATTGGTGGTGTTCCTTAAGAACACTGTGAATACAAATAAACCGTAAAAACGTTTATTAATATTTAGCGATCTCTTTGTGTTTTGTAGATAACAAATATAATGTTATCATAAGTAAAACTATAAGGATACATGTTATTTTTGTAAAGCATCTACACATAGTCATTTAATACAAATTGTTGTAATAATTCATTTGGTGTAATAGTTTATTAGGATGGGTAAAAACCTCAACCCATGACCCATACCCATGGATCATATCCATAACCCATGTAGTTAACCCATACCCATTGTCTAGATGCATTTAGGGGTGGAAATGAGCCGAGCCGCTCGTGAAAAGCTCGGGATCGGATCGGTAAAAAGCACGAACGAGTCGAGCCTAAACGAGCTCGAGCCCGAGCTCGAGCCTAAGTTGCAGCTCATTTATTAATCGAGCTCGAGCCCGAGCTTTACATACAAAGCTCGTTTAGGCTCGCGAGCCTAAACGAGCCTAAACAACATTATGATATTTTTAGTATTAAAAAAATATACGAGCCGAGCTCGAGCTTATTAACGAGCTCAATAAAGATATATTACGAGTCGAGCTCGAGCTCGAGCCAAGCTTTTACCTTTTCATGGCCAAATCGTATAAACGAGCCGAGCTCGAGCCGTGCCCGAGCCTATATAAAACACCACGAGCCGAGCTCGAGCTCGAGCCTTTTAAAACTTAAACGAGCCGAGCTCGAGCTCTGGCAGGCTCGGGCTCGGCTCGGCTCGTTTTCACCCCTAGATGCATTGCATCTATTAGATACATTGTATCTATTTAGATACCCATGGTTCATAATCTAGGACCCATGACCCATAACCCAAAAACCCATAGGCAAACAGGAGCGTCTCATGGGTGTCTGGAGTTAGACTAGACGGATCCCTCAAGCAAGGGATCCATGGGATCCGTGCAACAGTGGCAAGAATTTGCCTATAAATAGGGAGCCATTTATTCATTTTTACTTACCCCTCTTCTTACAAACTCTCTCAAACACTAGTTGATCATCTAGATTCTAAAATTGCTAGAATAAGTACTAATACTCTAGATATGATATTAGATAGTGTTAAAACAGGAAACAACCAAAAAGGTTTAGGATTTCAAAGAACTTGATGTGTCAACTAGTGAAAACAAAGAAACATAATTAGAAAAGCAATAGAAAAACAAACCACTGTAGTCACGGATCCCTCGGATCCCACAAAAAGGGAACCGGCAAGTGTACAGCTAGGGATCCGTGGGTCTGCTGAAGCAAACAGTAGCAATAATATAGCTTCCTCATCAAGAACCGATTTTGTTATTGTTAATAAGAAAAAACCAACCCATGTTACTATTAAGCAACCACCTCCAAGACAAAATCAATTTTTTTACAAAAAACAAAGGTCCATCATTTTCAAAACCGAACACATTATGAGACCTAATAATGTTTATCCGAGAAGTAACCATCAAATGGGATGGAATCCTAATATGTAAAATGGTTTTCCATTTCAAAACTTCGCATCATGGAACACATACTCACCCTTTCCATATATGTCTAACATGAATGGAATGTTTAACACTAATGGACCCATGAACAAATGGGGACCAAACTTTTAAGTTAATTGTTTTCTTAGGTGTACTTAAAGGTCGACCTAGATCCGGATAAGTGGATCAAGGATAGCGGGTGCACGAGGCACACGACCGGCAATAAAGATTTATTTTCTACATATGAATCCTTCAATGGAAGAAATGTGGTATTTGGAAATAGCAAAAGCAAAATCATCGGGTAAAGTACGATGTCTAACAAATCTCTAACCATTAACGATGTGTGTCACGTAGAAAACCTAAACTTTAACCTCTTAAGTATAGGACAAATATGTGATAAGAAGTGCAACGTATTTTTTAATGAAGCCGTTAGTAAGATATTGAAAAACGGTATCACTATAGGTAGAGGTATTAGGAAACATGGAGTTTATGTCATTAAAATCGGTAATGAACCTAAAGACAAACTTTGTCTTACTTCTATGGATGATACTTCGACCTTATGGCATCGAAGATTGGGTCATGCCAATATGCGACTTCTTCAATCGCTATCATCCCAAGATCTAGTAAGAGATCTACCAAAATTAAAATATGAACATCACTTTTGTGATGCTTGTAACGTAGGAAAACAAGTACATGCTAGTCACAAAGCTAAAAACATGGTCTCTACAACTAAGTGTCTAGAATTACTACACATGGATTTATTTGGTCCATCCGCTATCCAAAGTTATGGAGGCAACTTCTACACCTTGGTTATAGTGGATGATTACTCTAGGTACATATGGACTAAATTTTTAAAGAATAAAACTAAAACGTTTGATTACTTTGAAATATTAAGTAAGAAAATCCAAAGACAATTAGGAAGTCATATAGTGTCTATTAGAACGGATCATGGTAGGGAATTTGATAATGAAGTGCAATTTGGAGCCTTTTGTGACGCTAATGGTATTACTCACAACTTCTCGGCTCCCCGCACTCCACAATCGAATGGGGTAGTTGAAAGAAAGAATATAACTCTACAAGAAATGAGTCGCACCATGTTAAATGAGCAATCCATACCTCAAAAGTTTTGGTGCAATGTCGTTGATACATCAACGTACATACTTAACCGGGTCTTAATTAGACCATTTTTAGGTAAAACTCCATACGAGTTACTTCGAGGCAAAAAGCCTACGTTAAATCATTTTAGAGTCTTTGGTAGCAAATGCTTTCTACTTAACACTAAAGATCACCTTACAAAATTTGATCCTAAATCAACCAAAGGTATCTTTTTAGGTTACTCTCCTAATAGCAAAGCTTACGTCATATTAAATAAAGAAACAATGAAGGTTGAAGAGTCATTAAACGTAAAATTTGATGAGAGTCCACCCAAACCTACTCTACCTCTTGTTGATGACGAGATTGTCGAGAATGAAGCTATAGAAATAAAGAAAAAGACAAACGAAGAAGATGAACCTTTAAATAATGAAATCATCAATATTAAAGAGTCTAAAGATTACCCTGTAGATAAGGTCATAGGAAAATTAAATGAAAGAACCTTAAGGTCTCAAGTCCAAAACCAAAGTAGCTTATTTTGTTTTGTCTCAACCATAGAACCTAAGAATACACAAAAAGCCATAAAAGATGAAAGTTGGGTAATGGCTATGCAAGAAGAGTTAAATCAATTTATTTCTAACGATGTTTGGACACTCGTCCCTCCACCTAGTAATCAAACCATAATAGGAACCAAATGGGTATATAAAAACAAGTTAGATGCAAATGGAGTAGTGTCTAGAAACAAAGATAGACTCGTTGCCCAAGGGTATAATCAACAAGAAGGAATAGACTTTGATGAGACCTATGCCCCCGTGGCTAGATTAGAGTCTACAAGAATCCTTCTTGCTTATGCTTGTGCTAATGATCTTAAGCTTTATCAAATGGATGTCAAAAGTGATTTTCTAAATGCTTTTATTAATGAAGAAGTATACGTAGCTCAACCTCCGGGCTTTATCGATTTCGAAAAACCTAAACATGTGTATAAGTTAAAGAAAGCTCTTTAGGGTCTTAAACAATCCCCAAAAGCTTGGTATGATAGACTCAAGTCATTTTTAATTAAAAACAACTACACCATAGGATTAGTTGATAATACACTTTTTACTAAGAAAAAGGAATCACATATAATCATTGTTCAAATATACGTGGATGATATTATATTCGGATCTACTTGTCAAGACATATGTGATGATTTCTCTAAAATCATGCATGACAAGTTCGAGATGAGTATGATGGGAGAACTAAGTTTCTTTCTTGGTCTACAAATCAAACAAGTAGAAGATGGTATCTTCTTTAATCAATCTAAATACATAAAGGAGATGTTAAAGAAATTTGGTTTAGAAGAGTCAAAACCCATAAGAACACCAATGTCATCCGATACTAAACTTACAAAAGATGAAGACGGCGAATCCGTTGATAACACAAAATATTGTGGCATGATTGGTAGTCTTCTCTACCTTACGGCTAGTCGGCCGGATATCATGTTTAGTGTTTGTCTATGTGCTAGGTTTCAAGAAGATCCTAAAACATCACATCTAGAAGCGGTCAAAAGAATATTTAGATACATTAAGGGTACGACTCAATTTGGATTGTGATATCCTAAGGGTACGGGGGTAGAAACAATTGTATATGCAGATTCTGACCATGCAGGTGACTATGTTGACCGAAAGAGTACAAGTGGTGTATGTACTTTTATGGGATGTTGTTTGACATCTTGGTTCTCGAAGAAGCAAACAACATTGGCCATATCAACAACCGAAGCCGAACATGTCTCCGCCGGTAAAGCATGCCAACAAGCACTATGGATGAAACAAGCGTTAGTAGACTACGACATTTATCTAAGTAACATAGCCATTCTATGTGACAACAAAGGTGCCATCGACTTAAGCAAGAATCCGGCATTGCACTCTCGCAACAAGCATATAGAGATTCGTCATCACTTCTTAAGAGACAATGTTCAAAAGGGGAACATCTCTTTTGAGAAGGTAGCATCCGAAGACAACATAGCCGACGTCCTTACCAAACCGTTGAAGCGGGAACAATTCAACCTACTTCGTCTTGGTCTTGGTCTCATGGAACAATCGTAGTAATTAGTTTTTAAGACTCTACAAGGTATGTAAACACTAGCCTTCTTCTTTTCTGAGTCTAGGATCTCTATTTCACACACAACTCACAAATAATACGGGAATTTTCAAAACCCAAGATAAGTTTTATTTACAACTCGTACTTTCATAATTTTTCCTTACTTTTCAAGGTAAGTTTCCCTTACAACACGTAAGCTCATTTTTTTTTATAAACGTTTTCTTCAAACAAAGAAACTTTTTCAAAATATTTTCTAAAAGGATACTTCTTCCCGTATCACTTTCATAAAAGCTATTTCTCACGTCTAGGACAAACTTCTTTTTCATTATTAATACAAAGTAAAAACCCGTTTTATTGCATCTCATGTCTTTTGAATGCTAAAGAGGACACATAACTAATATGTGTTTTCGGTACATTCATTTAAGCAACAATGAATTAGGAGCACTCGGGTTATCTCACATAATAGTATGTTTATTCAATTCTAGCCTATTTTTCTTTTCTTTTAGGAGTCGAGATAACCGCAACTCCAAATGGTTTGCATATAGGCACAGACTAGGCACAAATGTTTCCAAAAGAAAAAGTTTGAGCTGTCTGAGTCACCAGTTCAAAGGATCAGCGTTACATTTGGGATTCGGATCCCTCAAGGGAAGGATCTGTGGGATCCGTGAGACAGAAGCTAAAATTATCTTCTATTTTTCTCACTTTGGATGAAAACTTCTATATTTTCACCATTTTTTTCTTTTTACTAATGAGTATGTTACTTAATGCTTGTGTTCTAATGATCACATGCCTTAAATTCATATCTAATCATTAGATTTTAGTCGACATATTGAGTCAAGCATTCATTACAATGCATTATTTTCTATAAATAGGATTCCTAAAATGCGTGCATCTTCATCACTCTCAATGTAACACACCGCCTTATTAGACCACAATATTGTCCGCTTTGCCCGTAGGCTCACGGATTTGTTTTTGTGGCCTCATGTGAAGACTTCCCTACAGTCACCCAAGCAAGATTACTACTCACATCAAGACGCTTAACCGCTAGCCTCCTAAGAACTCCACTCGCAAAGAGACCACTAAACGCGTTGTGTCATTGTAAGGTGAATGTTATCTTATGAGCCCAACATCTCTCCACAATGATGTGGGATTTGCCTAGGTGTTACAATCACCCCCCTTAGGACTCATCGCCCTGATGAGGTTTGCCCCACCATCCCGAACGGCTCGAGTGGCTGCATACCACTTGTAACACCCGCCTTATCGGACAATAATATTGTCCGCTTGCTACCGCAGCTCACGGATTTGTTTTGTGGCCTCATGTGAAGACTTCCGGCGGGTCACCCAAGCAAGTCTTACTCTCACATCAAAGACGCTTAACGCGCCAGCTCCTAAGAACTCTACTCATAGTAGACCACAAAAACGCTTGTGTCATTGTAAGGCGAATGTTATCTTATGAGCCCAAAGATCTCTCCGCCACAGCCGATGTGGGATTTGCCTAGGGTGTTACACTCAAACTCACAAACAACCATCATCATGTCATCCAAAAGATCTCCCAACTTAGATGAATCACCTAGTGCAAACAATCCTTTTCAAGAAATCAAAAATTTTGTCCTACCACCTTTCGTAGTACCACCGCCCAAATCTAGAAAAACCACACGGATTAGCATCCGACCTTGTTATTTAGCCAAACCATTATCAAATAGTTCATCACCAACCACTCATTCATCATAAAATGCTTCCTTAGTAGCACCTCCCTCATCTACAACAAGCACACCAACATCATCACCCATCAAGTCTCCACCTAAAGTCACTCTATTGGAACTCTTTAAGACTCCAACAAGATCTCAACAAACCAACCCAAAAGAGATAGTCTTTTTAACACATCCCACATCTCCAAGCACAATTTTTAAAGACCTTGAAACCTCACCACCTTTAGCTCCCATTGTCTTACAAGAACATCTAGGTTCTTTTCCACCACCACCTCCAAACTTTCAGGACTTTGATCCCTATTTTCTAAATTTTCCACCACAACTTCCGCATCTCACAAATCAAACTAACCCGGAAAATTTCCGCACACATTACCCACATCATTTACATTGTGAACATTGCCAATCCACTAGGGATCTTGCAATAGAAATTAGGGAAGAGATGCGAGTCATACTTAACCTCATCCATGATCGCATCAACATCATCACTCACCAAAACTTCTATCCATAACCTTATGCAAGCATGGAAGGAATCATTTTACTATTTTCTTTAGTATTTTCTTTTTGAGTCATTTTTAGAACAAGTCTTGTTCTTAGTTTTACATGCTTGTATGTGGCATTAATACTACTACATTTTGTTATTTTATTACAAGGCTTTGTTTACATACCTTGGATCCCAATCTTGTTTCTCGTCAATCACAAGATTATTTATGCATGTTACTACTAACCTTTTCTTTGTAGGTTTTTATATTTTCTCAGTTGACGCCCATTCTAGGGGGAGCTACCATCAAAGGGAATTTAGATATACGTGGACTATTTTCCACACTTTATTTCTTCATTAGGGTCACTTTTTGTTTCGACAAAAAGGGGGAGAAGAAGTAAAACTTATGCTTTCAAAACATACATCTAATATTAAGTTTTACTCATCATAACTTTATGTTTTGTCATAAACAAAAAGGGGAGGACTGTTAATACAAATAAACCGTAAAAACGTTTATTAATATTTAGCGATCTCTTTGTGTTTTGTTGATAACAAATATAATGTTATCATAAGTAAAACTATAAGGATACATGTTATTTTTGTAAAGCATCTACACATAGTCATTTAATACAAATTGTTGTAATAATTCATTTGGTGTAATAGTTTATTAGGATGGGTAAAAACCTCAACCCATGACCCATACCCATGGATCATATCCATAACCCATGGAGTTAACCCATACCCATTGTCTAGATGCATTGCATCTATTAGAAACATTGTATCTATTTAGATACTTATGGTTCATAATCTAGGACCCATGACCCATGACCCATAATCCAAAAACCCATGGGCAAACAGGAGCATCTCACGGATCCTTGGAGTTACACTAGACGGATCCCTCAAGCAAGGGATCCGTGCAACAGTGGCAAGAATTTGCCTATAAATAGAGAGCCATTTATTCATTTTACTTACCCTCTTCTTACAAACTCTCTCATATATTCTTACACTCTTCTAACAAAAGATCACTTGATCTAGAGAGTTGTTCTTCTTTTCTATTGTGATTCTCATAGGTCCTTCTCTAAGGCGAGATCACGAGCATTCTACAAGTCATCCAAGTAAGGGGTCCTTGATTGATTTGTTCCTCCACAAGATTTCTGGAGCAAAGATCTTGTATTTCATATTTCACATATTTGTTGTGTTATAGTAGTGCTGGTTTGGTCCTTCGTGTACTGACTCGATATTTAGCTTTGTAATCGAAAAAGTGTAGCGACGTTGTGAAGGCTTCTCCGCCAAGTTGAAGGAGTTTGTTGACATAGTGCTTGAACTCTCGAGTAGGTGACTTGGAGTGGAGTAGGCAAGGAAGGTGTCCTTGTAGCCGAACCACTATAAATCTGTTGTGTCATTTTTATCCTTTACTTTACTTGCTTTCTTTATTTACATTACTCTTAGATCTATACTTTCTCTTCATCCATACGATTTCACATAACATCGAATCTAAAGTTTTTTAAGAAACTAACTTAAAATCAAAGAAAACTATTGATAACATCAAATAATCCTGAATATTAAGTGTCAATTTCCCCCGATAATGCTCATCATTTATATCATTTATATGGATTTACGCTTGTTTTCCATTGTTTTCCACTTTCAGGTAAATTACGAGCATTGGAGCTAAAGAGACACGGAAATGGAAACATTACTAAAGATTCATCACATTATGCCTATTTTGAAGAAGTTACTACAACTCCTCTCTCACATTACGCCAGAATCATGCGTGACTGAATACCAACTTATCAAGAGGTTACGGCTAACTCTTCCCAAAGGTTACGGCACGTAACGAACACATTAGGTCAAATGAGATCCACGCCACCGATACTTACGCTGTAACATCGCATCACTTACGACGAACCATGTTTATTGAAGACTGCGTAACCACTTATTAGGTTACGCCGTAACAGCGTGCATCTAGTGCATTTACGACGGAATAGAAGGTTACGGCGTAACTCCTCTATTGGTTAAGCCGTAACCAGGACACGGCCTATAAATACCCCATGAATTCCAAAGATTTCTAATCATCTCATTCCACACACAACTCCGAGAACGCGGGAAAAAGTTCACAAGCTGTGTCTAGGGAGCATACTGAGCTGCTTTCCAAGGAGAAGTCACTCCATTATTTATAAGCTTTAGCGTTTTATATTTCTTTTACTTTCAATTTATGTATTTCGTACATTTGAATATTGAATTTGTAAGATATTAACTTTTCACATACACATCATAACATTAACACAAGGTAGCATATAGATGGAATTCTAGAGAGAGAAAGTTAGAGGTTTAGGGAACTTAGTGAGAGAAAGTGAAAGATATTATTATGAGCTCCAACTCTCTACCTTGGGAGGTAGAGAGTATTTATAGTCTTACATAATCGCCACACATCGGCGTGGATCGGCATACAATGGGTAAAGACCCGTCCGTCCTCCACGGTGTTACTTAACTAAATACTACTTAACTAAATATTACTATGACTACGAGCTTTCTAACGATTACATATACTTGAGGTGACCGACTCTTTAATACCTGGAATTTCTAATTCCTAACAATCTCCCCCTAAGGGAGGTCACCTCAATCATGCACTAAAATTACATTGAATACAAACAGATATGACATTAACAATTGTTCTTGCATTCTTGATGTAGTCCTTTGTTCCTAAGCTAGTAGTCATTGATTCTTCACATTGCATGTTTGGTTACTTCAAGTGGAGGTCTTTTACGATCCACGGATAATAATTTTGAGCCATCATTTGAGATTATCACCAAAAAAATCTCTCGTGACATCCTTTGTGGTGTTGGTATTATGAGATGTTGTGACTTTAGGACCGACATGCTCACATTCTCGATCATGATATCTTCTCATCAGAGTAGCGGAAGCATTTGTTGAATCATGATATTGGCGCAGCGTAGCGTAAGCATGGAGTGAAAATATCCGAGTCATTGATGCACTAATCATGATTTCTTTTGAGATGAATGTGTTAAGTGAGCATGCGGCTATGGTTTGACCGCTTCATTCTCAACACCGCAAACGCCGGGCGTACTCGCATACAACAGTTAGCAATAAATCGCACGAAAGTGTCTTTGATCACTTTCGTTGAATTGAGGTACACGGCCCACGGTTCCTCGCTGATCAAGATAAGTACGCCGGATCGTATAATTCAAGAATTTCCTTGACAGGGTTTCATAATGCTCTAGCCGTTCTCAAACCGAACATCTCAAAGAAGACAACACGGAGTGAGTGAACCAAATAATTTGAGTCCACGATTGATGAAAAGATATTTGAAAAACAATCGAGTATTGCTCAATAGAAATTGTTTTGCAATACAAATAAGGTTTTAATGAAAATCAATTATCAATCATAAAACACCTTTTGATTTGAAAATTAGTACACGGTCGACGTGCTAATGAAAAGAGTTTTAAAGCACAAAGACCGGTTTTTCAAAGGTATCCGTCAATCCATAACCTGAACCTGGATTGATTCAAAAGATTGAATCGCCCCATTGTTTCGTCTCGCTTGTCACATGGTTGATCAGTATAATAGATCTCACATGCCACCTACCAGGAGCTTGTTAGATGTTGGCTCCATAAGGCTTTCCATCTTCACAGTGAATATGTAAACACATCACTGGATGTTCCGCAATACCACAAGGATAATGCGTAGGACTCAAGATATAATCTCTTTCCACATTGTGTGAAACAGAGAGTCTTCATTGAAAGTGTCCTAATGAGATTTATTGATGATCTCGTGGCTCTAGACTCAATTTGTGCAAATTTGGATCCTGTATCGAGACTAGGGAGAGGGTCTCCTTCTTCAATATCAACAATCTCTAAGAGAAAGTCGATAGATAATGTCGGTTCCTCGTGAGAATGAAACAAGTCCTTTTAAGAGGAACTTGAGTGGTTTGGAAAGTTGAAGTGCAAAGGCGCCACCGGGTCCATGACGCCTTGTCTTCAATACCGATGTTACCATCAAGAGCATATGAATTGAACCCGGTTTCTGGCCTAAGGTTGAATAAATGGAGGGCTATTTGTTTTCACCCTTTTCTCATTCAATTCTTTTTAATTCTTCAACCCTTCAATGCTTACCGAGACTTCATAGCTAGAACCTTGTTGGGTTTATTCCAAAGACTAGCTCAGCCTTAGTCCGACTCTTCCCATATCTCATTTTTCTCCTTTTATCATCATACCTAAGAACTCTACACTAACTAGTGGATAGTCCCTCGGTAGATCCCTCCGGTTCTGGCGGATCATGGGAACACATACCTAACCTTATCATCCTTATATCACCATACATAATGTAAAGTTGGTCGGTCTTTTTGGTATTGTTCATCCGCCATAGGAACCAATTGAAAACCATTTGAAAATCAATCCAGATACTTGTGATATATTAACAAAGCATTTTGTACATGAATTGTTTTTGATATTTTAGAATAAGAACTCCCCTCAACATGTGCATCAAATGTTTGAAATTGTTTTGCACACGGAGGCAAGAGGAAGAATTAACTTCTTTGATTACCATTTTCTAAAAATATCAACATCACTTCCTTAATCAAATCAAGTAGATAAAGCATTTTGGGGAAGGATGAGGTTTTCATGATTTTGCTCCCCTCAATATGTGCCTCGAGGTTTGAAAAGAGTTTTACACATACTAGAGGGACCCTGCACATTGAGATAAGTGATCACGTTTCAAATCATTGTGGTTTAATATAGATGCTCCCCCTCAATGTGTGCATGGAAAATTTGAAATCGTTTGTCACTTACGGGAGGCAAACATGCTAATCACTTAAGAAACCATTTATCTAATTATCAGTTTAAATCCTATTTAAATCACAACTTCTCCCCTGATCACAATTATTAAAACATTTGAGATTTGTGATCTCTTAGAGATTTAAATTGATTTTGAAAGCTTTTAAGGAGAATTGTGACTTGATTATGAAAGCGTTTTAACTGATAAGGATCCGATGTTGAGATTTTAAACTCCATTGGTTAAACATGCATGTACATCTTTTGAAAACAATTTAATGCCAAATAACTTTTTAATTTAATTGAAATCATTCTCCCCTCAATCAATGACATAGGTTGTTGATTGAGCGATAGAGATTTTGACAGATAAGTCCTGATGATTATCAAAAATAGAGACCGAATTATTTTTCAAAGCATTTAGTTTTCGCAGATAAATGTTATAGAATCGAGCATGGAATTTGAAAACATGGTAAAACATGGCTCGTTCTTTCTTTTAAAACCGGTTATTGCCCTAAAATGACAATAAACCATTGTTTCACTTTCTCCCAAAAATATTTTTTGATTTTTTGATTTTTTTTTTTATAAGAATTCAACATCTAAAGTCCCGTGTCATTCTTTTGAATGACAAAGACAAAGACCGTAGATATTTTCGAACCGAAAAAAAAGACACATGACAAAAAGACAATATTTTTGAAGATTTTTCAATTTTTCGATTTTTAATGGATTTTTGAAAGTTTTATATTTTTCTATTTGGTTTTATAGGGTTTTATAATTTTGTATTTTGTTTTTCGAATAAGTATTTACAAGAGATAGATGAATATAGACCTTTACTCCTCGCCTTCCTCCTCAAGACGCTTGAGAGTATTCGGTTGAAGGCTTTTCGCCAAGACGTGGAAGAATAAACTCAAAACGTTCTCTTGGAAGAGCTTTGGTGAAGATGTCCGCTAACCGATATTCAGACCTCACAAAATATAGTTCCACCACACCTTTTTCCACTTGTTCCCCGATGAAATGATGTCGAATGTCGATATGCTTTGCTCTTGAGTGTTGAACGTTGTTGCATGAGAGAGCAATAGCACTTTTATTATCAAGTACAGAGGGATTTTGTTGAATTCAAAGCCATAGTCCGATAATTGAGATCTCATCCATAAGATTTGAGCACAACAAGATGACATGGCTATGTATTCAGCCTCTCTAGAGGAAATAGAAGTACTCATTTGCTTCTTTGAAGACCAGCTTACAAGCTTATCACCCAAAAACCGAAAGCACCTCCGTGATGTACTTCGACGTGTATCTTGACAACCTCGCATGATCAAGATCTGCATAGGCCGTTAGTGACATACCGGTGTCCTTCGGGTACCATAGTCCCATATTGATGGTTCCTTGGAGATACCGAAAGACCCGCTTAACCGCTTCAAGGTGCTTTTTAGTAGGCTTAGCCTGGTATCTAGCACACATGCAAACAAATAACAAGATGTCGGTCTACTAGCTGTGAGGTACATCAGGGATCCAATCATACTACGATATTTTGTTTGGTCAATCATGATCCCCGAGTGGTCCTCATCTAGTTTGGTTCGATCAATCATGGGGGTGTCAACAGGGTCACATGAATCAAATCCAAATTTCTTTAAAATTGCATATTTAGATTGATTTATGAAAATGCCTCCGGGACTTTGTGAAATTTGTAATCCCAAGAAAACGACATTTGTCCCATCATTGACATTTGAAACTTAGAACTCATTTCATTAGAAAAACGATCACATTCCATTGGGTCAGACGAAGCAAAAATAATATCATCAACATAAATTTGAACATGAGTTAAATGTTTGCCTGACTTCCCGGTGAACAATGTAGGATCAACGCTCCTTTATCAATCCGATGATAGAAGAAACTTTGACAGTGTATCATACCATGCCCTTGGTGCTTGCTTTAAACCGTAGAGAGCCTTCTTCAGACGATAAACGTGAGTAGGATGCTCTTGATTCACAAATCCTTCAGTTGGCCGACGAGACGACTTCTTTAAGATCTCCGCTCGTAAATGCCGCCTTCACATCCATCCGATACACTACCATGTTCTTACTAGCAAATTAGCCGTAAAGATTCGATTGCCTCGATTCGAGCAACAGGAGCAAAAGATTCTTCAAAGTCTATACCCTCCTCTTGACGATATCCTTTAGCAACTAAACGAGCCTTGTTCTTCAACACATCACCATGCTCATCAAGTTTTACTTTGAAGATCCATTTGAGTGCTATAATCATAGCACCGAGCGTGTACTAACTCCCATACATCAAGTCGATCAAACTCATGAATTTCTTCATGCATGGCATTGAACCAATTGCCTTCATTCATGGCGGTTTTAACATCTTTTGGTTCGATCTTAGAAAGTACGGAGTTGAAGAAACACCATAAGGCATCGGTTGCAAGTTGATTCCGGGTTGATACAGACGAGAGGGATTTCCAATGATGTTGTCTAATGGATGATCGTGAGTCCATTTTCTAAGGTGTTCATGTGGCAGTTGTTGAGGAACTGAGGTAGCCGAGTCGATGTCTCCTGAAGAAGATGGTTCTGATGATGATTCAGGAGTAGCAAATATGTTTTCAAATGGAGCATCCACAGGAGTAGCAAAGGGATTAACTTCATCATTGATGCCGTAAACAGTTCCATGATGTACATTTGAAGAATGATGATTTGTTGATGAGATCAAGGATCAGCCAGCAGTGCTTCTTGACTTAAAGATATTGAGACCAAGGATTGACTTCATTCACAGAATATGAGCATCCTCTCGCTGCGTGAATCATCACCTCATTAGTGTTTGAATCATACAGTTCATCAAACATAGGATCAAACAATTTCTTTACATCATCTTCCGATGGAGGTACATATGGAGTTTCTTGAGTAGAGTTTGGAACAAGAGATAAACCAATGGGACTGTCTTTGAAGCGGGTCCCGAAATGGATTGTCCAGAGCCATTTGACCGTCACCATCAAACGTAACGTGAATGGTTTCCATGATATTTCGGTTCTTTTGTTATAGATTCGTATCCCTTTTGTTTGGTGCGATCCTACAAATACTCCAATGTCAACTTTAGCCCTAAGTTTCCCTAAGTCTTGACCCTCATTAGTTGGATAGCACAATGCACCAAACACACGAAGGAAAGAGAGATTAGGTTTTCTATTGTGGACAAGTTCATATGGAGTTTTTCCATGTACGGTGTGGATTAGGGAACGATTTTGTGTATAGCATGCAGTGGCGATTGCTTCAGCCCTGAGAAACATTGGAACCTTTGAGTAAATCAACATTGTTCTAGCGGCTTCAACCAGAGTCCGATTTCGTCTTTCAACTACACCGCTCTGTTGAGGAGTTCGTGAAACACTTCTTTGATGACTGATTCCAACGCTTTCATAGAATTCATTAAGTTATTTGTTGACAAACTCCGGCCCATTGTCCTGCTCGACAATTCGACGGTTTTGTTAAGTCGAACTCGCACTGCTTGATGAGTTTGATGATGATATCAAGAGTTTCATCCTTTGTCCTTAAGAACTTGACCCAAGTGAATCTAGAGTAATCATCAACCACAACTAACACATATTTTTTCCCAAAGATATTTGACCCTCATTGGTCCACATAAATCCATATGAATCATATGAAGAACTTCCGTGACAGAGTTAGTAGGTTTGGGTTTATGGGCATATTTCTTGCTTTTTCCCAATTGACATGCTGAACAAAGATGATCCTTTTCATACTTTAGTCTAGGTAAACCTACAACTAGGTCCTTTCTCGAAAGATCGCTGATGGTGCCGGTTCAAGTGATTGAGACGACGGTGCCATAACCATGACTTTGTTTTTGAAGCCTTTGATAACAAGCAGATTGGAGAAGCCCTCATCATGTCATCGATAGAGATGGTGTAAAGGTTTGACCCACGAGTTCCTTTTAACAGTTCCTTACCATGAAGATCTCTAACAAAGGTGTATGTTTTTCAAGGCAACTTCTAGATCGAGTCACGTAATTGACCAACAGAGAACTGATTATGACCCAACCCTTCAACATAGTAGACTCTCGAGATGACACTATCACCAACAACATAATCTCCATAACCCATAATAGCACCGAAATGATCATTACCAAATCTAAAAGTCCCGATGAACTTGCTCACGAAGTTCATGAGCCGCGACCGTCTCCATATGCTTGGAACACCTGAGTCCGGTACCACAAAACGATTTGAACGATCTGCTTGAACACGCACAAAAATGGATAATCGATAATTGGGATCCCCATGCAAGAATGAGTTTCATTTGGTTAGTGACAGTGATTGGAACACCCACATCGTAATCGAAACATCCATATCAGAAGTAGAAGCAATGGAATCATTGGGAATAGATGCGCAATGCTGGTGTCTCAGATTTGCCCTATTCAAAGTATGTTTACTTCTTAAGGGAATAGTTCTACCAGGAGGCATCCATTTTCTAGTGGGCATAATCTTAGCAGTGTGAGAACAAAACTGATTATTCTTATGACCAAAAGGTATCCAATAATAACCTATCATTATAAAAGTTCTTCCGTGGGTTTCCAATCGCTTTCTAACAAATCTTTTCGCTTTTGCCTTTTGCCTTATTTGCACGATTATTAGCATTAGCAATTTTAACTGGGCATTTGACAAAGATTAGACAAAGCATTCACACCACATTCATGATTAGCAAATGTAATTCAAGCATGCAAAGATTACAAGGTTTGCAGATAGTATCGAATTAATTAATTACAAGACGCCTAAGGCTAATACTAGAATCAACACGATTCGCTTTATTCAACTCAAGCTTAAAGTTCCTAGATTGGTCTTCTACTCTCTTCCAAGGCACATTCTTAGCTTGCAAGGTCCTATCATTCCTTGTATTGTCTTGAGACTTTGACCTCGCCGCTTTAAAGTCACCGATTACTCCTGTAGAGGGAATGGGAACATTAGTTGGTTGATCTAATTTTTGCATTCCCTAACTTGATGTGCAAGGATCTGAAGTACTAGAAGGCACATTAGTGTATACTTTAAGACGGTGATTTGAGCTTTTGCGTGCACACTAAAGTTCACTTTCTTAGCACTAACATATCCGAATCAACTACTTGAAGGCACATTAGTGTTTCCTTTTTAAGATGGCATAGAACGGATTTCCGCTTGGCACTAGGCATAGAACAAGGCATCACAGCTTTGCCTTTTTCACCTAAGGTTAAGGATTTTGGACATGTGGCAATTACACATTCTAGCAACTCTTGAGATCGTTTGGCCTCGAGGCAAGCAAACCTAATTTCACTATCAAGAGGTTTGTTAATGAAATCCTCTTCGACAATCTCACGGAGACATTCTAGACTATCCTTAAGGTGAGCACAGGATTCATGAAAAGCATGTTCATTATTCCTAAGATGAGGAGGAATATATTTAACTGTCAAAGTGTATTTGCAATCTAAGGGTGACTTTGAGACAACATTCTTATTGAAAACAAGTGGCGCTTTCCCATTTCCCGACTTCTTAGATTCTCAATTTCCTTTTGTAAAGACGTTATTTTTCGTTGTTTTGGTCACGGGTGACTTTCATTGAATCATATAACTCTTTAAAATGTCGCTTAACTTTTTCATTTTCTTCTAGAAAACTCTCGCTTTCCTTTTGTAAGGCATCAACTAAGTTTTGAAGATGAAAAGTTTGAGAATTCTGAGAATCTAAAGAAGGAGGGATTTGGGAGCCTGTCTTATTGTTCGCTTGACCCTTTAATTGAGAGATTTGGGCTTTCAACTTTCTGATCGTGTTGCACTGAGCTTGAATCTGCTCATCACGCTTGTTAATTTGAAAACCTGATCAAACTCGAGCATCCGACGATGTCTTGACATTTGAAGTTTTAACATTTTCTTTAAGATGTTGATATTTTAGTTGTAAATTAAAATGCTCAACTTCCAGTTTAGAAAAATGTTTAACCAAATTGTTGTGATCATCCAGTTCAATTTTCTCGTTTAGTTCAGAATTAGTTTTTCAAGCTCAATGACACGATCATGGGAGACTTTCAGGCCACAGATAGTTCATGAAATTTGGAAGCATTAATAGAGCAATTTGAAGCAAAGGAAAAAGATATCTTGAGCAACACATTCAGGAATAAGAGTCTCATTTAAGGTATGCAAGTTCTTCCTCTCAATCTCATTATATTTTAGTGCACGCCCATAATCACTAACTTCAACTACCATTGCATCAAATTCCTTTTCCATTTCTTTAATATCTGATTTTATCCCCTTTTAAGACTCTCAAAATGATCTTTTAGTTGTTTAAAGAAAGGCATGACCTCGGTTAAATAACATTCTTTCATTTGCTCAAAACCCCTTTCCCCTTCATTATCCCAAGGTGTGATCCTTTTCTTACAAGTTTTCTCAAAATCGTCAAATAGTTGAAGAATAACATATTGGCTGATTAAGGTCTTGCTTCTTAGTGGCAATAGTTCTAGGAACTAAATGCATTGGTGTATTTGGAGGATACACAGTCGCTTTAGGGAATTTCCTACAAGGGGATTCATTTCAACAAGATTTTCAACTTTTGCAAGTCCATATCCTTTTCCGAACACTTGTTCAGTGGGTCACAATGTTTGAGGCTTAAACATGTTCAAGGAAATCCACTTTTCCTTCTTGTAGTCATGGGGAGTGATAATAATCTTTTTCTCTTTGCATTTCGGGTCATCTAGTTTTTGTTCATCCTTTCCCTAGTGACTTCATCCGATTTCTTATCTTCCTCAGTGCACTCAACGCAACTAGGTTTCTGCCTAGGTTTAAGAATTTCATTACCATCATAAAGCACCTTATGAGCATTTCTAGCCTTTTTAATTACCTCCGGATTTGGTTCCTCAACAAGGGGAATGCTATGCTTATCGCTTAAGACTCGATGTTGAGTGACCATGTGAGCAAATCAATGGTGTTTCCTTGTATGTACAACTTGTTCTCAAGTTTGTTTTTCAAATTTTTCAGATTAGAAAAATCTCTCAAGAGTTTTGATTCCTTTGCATTAAATTCTTGCTTAAGCATTTTCACATTTTCTTGAAGTTCTTGTTTTTGTTTAGATGTTTTAGAGAGTTTTTCTTGCAAGGAATTTAATTCTTGTTTCAATACTTCTTCTCTAAACTTACTTTTTCTAATTACTGTACTTACTTGGTTATCCATTTCCTGCTCACGAGTGGTCAACTCAAACTTAGCACGTTGTTCATAAATAGCAACACGTTCTTTATAGGCATTTAGTTTAGAAATAATGGAATCATCGTGGGCACATGCGGTATTCATCAAAAACATAGTCATTGTTGACCGCAGAAGATGCATCACTTGGTACAACTTCACTTTCACTTTGTTTCACGTATTGATCATATGGGACAATATTGATATTACCCATATTTTCAATATTTGATTCAATAGTTTCAGCTGATTGTACTTTGTCATGCATCCGTGCACATCAAGATCATCGTGATAGTTTTAATACCTCGAGATGAGCTTGTCATGGGATGGCCCAGCTAGTGATGAAGAAGAGACCTTGGGAGAAACCATTGGAGAAATGCTAGCCATAAAAATTGTGTGTGCCGTAGGTCCATCATCCACATTAGAGTCGTATGCATCACGTCGACTTGAAAGGCATTCTCGATGATTGTGACCTATCTCCCTAATAGGTCGCTCATCCACATCTCATCATAGGTCTTGGCATTGCCCTCAAGAAGAAACAAGAATTCCTCTTCATTCAGAGTAGCACCATTGTCCCGAGCTTGAGCCGCCAAAGATCTTCTCTCAAGTAATCAAGATTCGTGGGCGCTTTGGAGATGTACGCCTTGCAATGTGTCCCTCTCCACCACACTTATAACATTTGATGAGCTTAGTTTGACCTTGGTTACCATTCCTTCCTCGATTCTGGTTTCCTACATAACCTCTCCCACCCACCTCGCCCCTCGATCATATCGTCTTTCCTGAATCGGTTGCACCACGATCCTTCCATCTTTAATAGTGGCTTGATTGTGTGGGTTAGATGCGCTCGAGGTTGTTGTTGGTTTGTGGGAGAGTATTCATGTTTTGACTGATGAGAAGAGCTAGTTGATTAATGAAGCTTCCCACGTGAGTATCAAAGATCGCCTTGTTTGTACATAGGATCATGAATGAGTTTGTGATTACCATTACCCAAGGGTATGACTTGTGATGCTTTGGTTGTGATTCCTATGTTTGAGTAGAAAGTCAGAGAGTCATTAGACGAGCTTGTCTCTCCCTCGTTGGTTTTGAACTGATTGAGAATTAATTTTTCAAACATAGCATGTCTCTCATTCTCAAGGAGGAAGGCATAGAGTTGCTCATAGTTTGTATTCTTCAATCCTTTAGTGAGCTTCACAGATGTAACAAACTTGTGCCATTCGGGATTCATGTTGTTCACAAATTTTGAGTTCAACTGAATGTTAGGCATAGTCATTCCGATGTTCCTCATGTCATTAACTAACTTATGAAATCTCACATAGTACTCATAGACACTCTCATCCGGTTTCATCTTGAAATGCTCAAATTCGCCATAGAGTTGGGATTCTCTGTCTTCCATAGTTAATTCAGAACCTGAGAGAAGCATCTTAACATTGTCCCAAACCGCCTTAGCATCGTGTTATGATTGATCACTTGTAGATGTCTTTAGGAAGACCTTGAAGAACAATGTTTGAAGCCCTGATATCCGCATCAAATCTCTTTTTATCCTTATCATCAAGCTCATCATACATCTTATGTCTGTCCATTCCGTAAAACAGAGTACCATCTCGCATTAGTATCAAGTATGTCTCTAGTCGCCTCAACTCGATATGGTCCTTCATCAATGGATTTGAGAATGTTGACACCATTTTCCTTTCCAAGGCAATACAGTCTAATTCGTTGAGACCAAGAGTCGTAGTCGGCCTGGCTCAAGCATGGGTGGACGAGTATCTGAGCCACCGCTTGAACATCTTCGCAACAAGTGGAGATAACAAGGGAACGTTGGTAGACATGTTAACAGATTATACGGGATTTTATAGCTCTATGATTAAACCGTGAAATGGATTCTTTCACGGATTTTATCAATCAAGAGAAAACCGTAAACAATCACTCAAGACTCTAGATGATAAAATACTAAATCGCTAGAAGATAATGCACTAAGTCGCTAGAAATTAATGCACTAAGTCGCTAGAAATTAATGCACTAAGTCGCTAACCCTTAATTCGCTACACCCCTAAGTCGCTAGAGTCCCAAGTCGCTAACAGAAAAGCAAGTCGCTGAGTAGTAACTCGCTACGCACTAAGTCGCTAATCAAATTTTGGCAGGAATTCGCTACACAAGTCGCTAGAGACACAAGTCGCTAAAGAGCAACTCGCATCGACCAAGTCGCTACCACAAGTCGCTAACCGTAGTGGAGAATCCACTACTTGTACTTTAACTCGCTAGATCTAACTCGCTAGCTCCAACACCGTAAGTCGCTACAAAAATGTGAAGCAAGTCGCTACCAAGAAAATATTCCGTGAGCTAAGTCGCTAGCTTGAAAAAACCATATAAACCTCACTTTTCAATCCAAAACAACCCAACCAAGATGATTCAAGCTTACCAAATGAAAACCTAAACACTTTTGATGATTCTAAACATAGAAGTACAACCAAAATCAAACTTTAACACTAGAAATCAATCAAATGATGCAAAACCACTAAACTTTTTCAAACTCAAAAACCACCTAAAACCACTAGAAATCCAAAGATGTGTAAGATATGATCTAACCATGGCTCTTGATACCAATTGTAAGATATAACTTTTCACATACACATCATAACATTAACACAAGGTAGCATATAGATGGAATTCTAGAGAGAGAAAGTTAGAGGTTTAGGGAACTTAGTGAGAGAAAGTGAAAGATATTATTATGAGCTCCAACTCTCTACCTTGGGAGGTAGAGAGTATTTATAGTCTTACATATATCGCCACACATCGGGTCGTGGATCGTGCATACAAAGTGGGTAAAGACCCGTCCGTCCTCCACGGTGTTACTTAACTAAATACTACTTAACTAAATATTACTATGACTACGAGCTTTCTAACGATTACATATACTTGAGGTGACCGACTCTTTAATACTGGGAATTTCTAATTCCTAACAGAATTGATGTGCATGATTAATATGAGCGGCTAAGCACCCTTTGGTGCTAGCCTAGTTATGATTCCTTAATTGTTTTGTTTGCGTTTACCTTTATTTTCGTACAATTATTTCTAAGTGTATGCATGCATAGTTCTTTGGTAGTCACCCTTTATTCGGTAGTTTTGAATGGCGGTAGAGGCCAATTGCCTAGGAGATATGACCAACCGACCCTAGGTGAGCGGACTGAGACGGGAAGGGTAATATATGACCAACTAACGACCCTTTCTACTTGTGCGATTTGACCAACTGATCACCTATCGCTTGGATGAACTTAAGAATTGGGGGGGTGTAGTGTCTGTTCCTAACGGGCACTCACTATTTAGAATCTAGCATGTAACGGTACTTAATGACTTGTCTTAGGGGACCAGGAACAACAGGACTTATGACGGTGCGCCTGATTTCTCCTATGGTGGCATATTTGCTGATAGGTTAGGGCTACTTGACCAAATGTTGTCCTCTCAAATTTGACCCCACCTGAAGTAATTGGAAGTAGGTAGACGTAGACATAACTAGCTAGGAGGATTGACTAGGTTGGCACCACTATTCCTATATTGATATCTCTTTTCCCATTTACTTGCTTTTATTCTGCATTAGTAGTTTAATTAATTCCCTATCGAAACCATTATTATTCTGTGACACTAGACTTAGTAATAATCCAACACACATAGCTCTTGGGACGACCTCGTCTTTACCATTTACTACACTACACACGACCGGTACACTGCCCGTTAGTGCATTAGGGTAGACCATAGGTATAGCGAGACACTATAAATATTTAAGACCTGGTCAAGAAACCCTGCATCAAGTTTTTTGCCAGAGTTATATTAGGATTGATATTAAGTCTTTCATTTTAAACTTTTCTCACGATCATATTTCTAGATTTCATGTACCATGGAAGTTGTTAACATCGATGACCTCACTCTTGAGGAATACTTGGCGTTGACAAGAGCGGAACAAGGGCCGGGTCTCATAAGACCGGAAATCGGAGCGGATGTTCGTTTCGAAATTAAAGATCAATTTATGAGGGAGCTTCGCACTAACCCTTTTTCAGAAACAGGATGAAGACGATATGAGCACGTTGAAAATGTCCTATACATCGCCAGCCTTTTCAACATTCCGGGCGTGTCTCATGATGTTGTTATGCTAAGGGTTTTCCCAATGACTCTTACCGGAGCATGAAGATGGATCGAAGATTGCCTACGGGCCGTTAATACTTGGGCGCTACTTAAGAAACACTTTATCCAAAGATATTGCCCACCATCGAAGATTTCTAACCAGCTTTTGGAAATCCACAATTTCAAACAAGAAGACTACGAAACACTATATCAAGCTTGGGACAGATACAACGATCTTCTTTATAAGTGTCATACCAATGATCCGAATAACCGCCAGAAGGTCAATATTTTCTACAAAGGAATTGACGTAACTACAAGGCAAATGTCGACTATCAAGGACCTATCCCAACATGACTCCTACCGCGCAATTGAAGCCATTCAAAAATGGCGGACCACTCTAAATGGCACGACGGTGGGAGCAAAAGAAACCAAGGCGAAGTTTCAACGGAATTGCAAAGAATTGCTAGTAAAATTGAAAATCTCAGTCGAGATATGCTGAAAGTCAGAGAAATCGTTCATGCCATCCAGGTAGGTTGTGAAATCATGAGGAGGACATCTTATGAAAAATTGTCATCGTGATGGACGGAGAATATTGAAGAAGCTAAGTATGGAGAAAATCGACCATTTTACAGAGATAATCGAAATAGTAATGGTTATCATGGAAATTACAATCGGCCTTACTGAGAAAGAAAGCCCAGTCTTGAAGAAACAATTAATAAGTTCCTCGGAAACTTCAACCGTAAAACAAAAAGAGCAAGATGAGTGGTTGAGAGAATTCCGTGAAAACACTGACATAAACCTTTCCAAGCACGACACTACTCTGAAAAACCTTGAATCCATGGTGATGAAGCTCAGTGAAAAAGTAAGGAATAATGACGATAAACCTGAAGGATCTAAACCATCTATGGAATGTAATGTAATTTTTCGATAATAACTCGAAGGTTGAGATCCATGGTACGGATTTAGGGGATGATTCGGCCGACATGATATGAGTTACTGTAACTATGTGTTTGACAAATGATAACGGGGTTATGAAGAATAATGAGGAAATTCACTCTAACTAATTATGCCGAATTAAGAAACTCGCCACGGCGTAATCGGGATACATGGGGCGTACTTCCTTGATGTAGGCTTAATCAAGGACTCAAAACTAGTGAATGGTCCCATGATATTATACCATCTGAAAAAAGATATCACTGGTGCAAAGCTATACCAATAGCTAAGGGGGACTCATTTTACCTATGGGCGTCGTGTGATCCTAGAAACGAAATTTGTGATGGAGGGTCCGACAAAGAAAGAATCAAGAATAAAAAGTTTTTATGGGCTGCTTACACTGATGATGAAAGACTCGAAAAACTCTCCCTTGAAGATGAAGAAGAGCCACTGATAACTCACAGGTGTGCCCCTGTCATCATAACCGACAAGGAGACCACAAGAGCATGGCCTACATGTAGCCCCTTCCACGAGTATTGCAATGGGGGAGACAATGAAAGAAAAGAAGAGTGGACATGCCCTCATGAGCGTGAAAGACATTGTGTAAGATTCGGTGATTTAGCATTTAAAGATTGGTATGCAATTCAATTCGGGGATGCCAAGATCAATCCAAATCTCCTTAAGAAGCTTAAAATTGATTACGAAGAGCACATTCAGAAAAAGGAAGAGGCTAAAAATGATCTTAGATGTACGAATGAGCATTTAAGTGAAACTGACAACAAGAAATTACGCAGTCACTGGTGCGAAAGAGTAAAATCTCCTGGGGAAGTTTTCTGGGCATCATGCAACCCGTATGATGATATGTGTAACGGAGGAAGCTTGAAATAATAGGAAAGGATGAATTCTTTTGGTCCAAGAACCAATGATGAGGAAAGAACAAGTTTTCCTTGGCCGACAACCTAGGATTCGAAAGTTGGGTGAAGATTAAGTGTGGATATGTTGACACATTAACCAAAGGGAAGATTTGGAAGGAATACATGGATCGGGAAAATTCAAACAACGGAAGTCTCAACAACACGAGTGAGCTGACAATTGAAAAAGACAAAGAGTTGGTTAGTGACGATAAAGAAGAATGCAAGCGCGTTCTAGTGTAGAATCTGCTCGATGAAGAATGGTTCAAAGACACAGCTTCTGATGACGATGATATTGAGGGGATCCTAGATTACCTTGAGATGCAGGGTAATGAGGAGTTCACTGATCCCAATGACGAAACTTACGAACAAAGGAGGTGCAAACTCCTGGGGATTCCCTACAAAAGACCACCTCCAATTATTGTCGAAAAATATGAATTCACTCGCTAGCACCTGGGACCGGATGAGAAATTTTGTAAAATCCAGAAAGTCGAAACCAATGAATACCTAACCGCTTCAATGTTGCATGGATGAGGCATAATTTGATGAAAGACATTGAAGAAGTGGGGCAAGCTCAAAGGCCCCCATAGAGCCCCCACGGCTCGAAGTCTAACTTAAAGACTCATAAAAAGAAAAGTGCTCTTTCGGGAGACAACCCGAGTTATCCCTTTCTTTTGTTTTTATTTCTTTTCTGTTGGGTTTTGTGTTTTCTAAACATTTTTGCAGGAAATGAGGGAATTGCTAATTGCAGCTTGCCGATCTGAACAGAGTTACTACAGTAACTCATCTTGGTGATTACGCCGTAACCAACGCTTTAGCGCAGAACTATTGACGATTACCAATTACGCGTAATACCATCTTAGTGGTTACACCATAACTACTCGCATTTTCTCATACCAAGTTTTGCCGCATTGTAACTTCCTCATAGGAGTTACGACGTAACTTTCCTCTGCTTTAATTCTTTCATTTTAAAACACAAGAACCTTGTATTAGTATTTTAAATGAACTTTGTGGGTCCTGTTCTGTAAACCCTCACGGGACTTCACTCGCCCACTTGGGACACCAAGTGGTTTAAAAGGCTTGTTGCATACGCTAAATGCAACCGTGATTCCTACGAAAGTGAGTTAGGTTGTTTTTCATTTTTATTTTTTTTAGAATTATGCTTGCCGGTATTGTGATTTCAGGGATTGAAGTTTGTTCATGACGCTTAAACGAAGGCAAGGTTCTTTTTCGTGGGCCTTTTTCTTTTTGGAGCAAATTTCATGGAAGTTCTCGCTCTAATTCTACCTTTCTCTTCACCTTTATTTTAATTCCTAGTACAAAAGGGACTTTGTACAATTCAAGTGGGGGGACAGGAGTAGAATTATCTCTTGAACTTTATTTCGCCCTCATTTTTCTAGTTTATTTTGAAAAATTATGCCATTTTTAAAATTTTGACATGTTTTTCCGAACCTAACTAGATTAGACCTTAGCCGAGCACATACAAACCTTGACATTACATGGTGAGATTAGCCTTATCCGTTTCCAATATTTTACCCCAAATCCACCAAATTATGAGTGTGCCGGTAGCTTGTAAACTTTAGAACTTGGTCTTTGCATCATTTCGAGACCATAGATGAGGTATGTTGAGTTAGCTCGATGTATTTGGACTTTTCAGTTTTAGAAGGCAATATTATAGGATTATCACCCATACAACCTACCATTGTGATTCTATCGATTAGTCACCTCGACTTTTCGACCCCCATGTGAAACCCTTTTGTTGCACTCACCTTTAGTGCAAGATACCCCTAGATACACCCTTCTAAGCCATTCCTTTCATTTTGTCAACCTAATATATTGTTTCGTTACACCTTAGCCTACCCTGTAGTCTTTATTTGTGATTGGGAAGTCATTATTTGCCTAAGTTCAAGGTTCGAGTGGAAAGGTTTGGAAATCACGCTTTCATCGACAACATTTATGAAGATCATTGAAGACCCCCCGGATTCCCATTGTTCATCTCAAGTGGGGGGATGTTATGTTATGATTCAAGTGAAAAAAAAAGAAAAAAAGATTGAGTTATGATATTGTAAAGTGCGTTGTTATAAGCACTATAGTTTGAGCATTATTGATTAGTATCGAGGAGACCACCTCGGTCACATTTGAAGATTGGAGTTGGTAGTTTTGCCAACAGAAGAAGAAAAGGTGGTGTGCCCATCACGACGTCCTCTAATGACACATCTACCTTGCATTTCATGATCCGGTTTCTAGACTTCTAAGCTTGAACTTTGGGCGGACGGTAAGTGGTGATGACTTGGTTATAGATTTAGACTACATGTTTGTTTTTCATTTTACACCAATTATATATCCCATGTCTTATCCTACCCTTTAGTCATGAAGCATGTCTAGGTGATGCAGCGAGCAATCTTTGGTGTCTTGGCCATGGATTTGGTCATGTATCATTGATTTTGTCCACTTCGCCGCGACATGTTAGTAATGACGAGTCACCCCTTAACCTTTGTCGTGTCTACCCATATTGCCTTCGAGAATTGTTTAGCCTTTGACTCTAGTGGTGGAGATTTGTGTAACCGCCAAGCTTATGATAGAATACATGCTATGACTGTGCGATTGAGTGATCACCCCAAAATTGACACTTAGAATAGTTGAGAGATTTGAGTGTTTGTTTCCCTTTCGTGAGGTGTTCGGCTTTGTTTTATTCTAGCATAAGGGATTTGTAAAGTCATATTTTCCAGGTTTTGGGAGATATCTTTTTAGGAATCTATCTAATAAGGTCTACTTGAGGGCAAGTAGAGTTCAAGTGGTGGGATATTTGATAACATCAAATAATCCTGAATATTAAGTGTCAATTTCCCCCGACAATGCTCGTCATTTATATCATTTATATGGATTTACGCTTGTTTTCCATTGTTTTCCACTTTCAGGTACATTACGAGCATTGGAGCTAAAAAGACACGGAAATGGAAACATTACTAAAGATTCATCACAGTATGCCTATTTTGAAGAAGTTACGTCATAAATCCTCTCTCACATTACCAGTAACTATTATGCGTGACTCGAATACCAACTTATCAAGAGGTTACGGCGTAACTCTTCCCAAAGGTTACGACGTGACTGCATTAGGTCAAATGAGGATCCACGCCACGATACTTACGCCAGAACTCATCGCATCACTTACGACGTAACCATGTTTATTGAAGACTACGGTGTAACCACTTATTAGGTTACGCCATAACTAGCAGATCTAGTGCATTTACGACGGAATAGAAGGCTACGGCGTAACTCCTCTATTGGTTACGCCGTAACCCAGACCTGGCCTATAAATACCCCACGAATTACAGCATTTCTAATCATCCCATTCCACACACAACTCTATGAGAACGTGGAAAAAAGCTCAAGACAGGTCTAAGGGAGCATACGGAGCTGTTTCCAAGGGAGAAGTCACTCCATTACGATAAGCTTTAGCGTTTTTTATTTCTTTTACTTTCAATTAATGTATTTCGTACATTTGAATATTGAATTGATGTGCATGATTAATATGAGCGGCTAAGCACCCTTTGGTGCTAGCCTAGTTATGATTCCTTAATTATTTTGTTTACGTTTACCTTTACTTCCGTACAATTATTTTTAAGTGTATGCATGCATAGTTCTTTGGTAGTCACCCTTGATTCGGTAGTTTTGAATGGCGGTAGAGGCCAATTGCCAAGGATGTGAAGTTTGTTATGACTCCTTGAGATCGTTTTGAGCCTTAGGGTTTGACAATAACATATGCAATACGCAGCGGAATAATAAGAACATTATATATTATTGACACAAGATTTTACTTTCACCCAATCTCCTCCAAATATTATTTGATCAGAATAATACGTGTTACCTAACTGTAACAGGATCTAAGACACCTCAGATCTTGAGGTAAACAACTAACCTAGACGTTTACAATAAACTACACGTCTAGGTTACACACACACACACATTTAGACTACATTATGGAAGACTTTATATTTAAAACCTACACCCCATGTCCTCTTTATATACTAGAGGATTAGGGTTTACAAAATACTACGAAGGACTAAATAATAAATCTTCTTTTGCAAGCAATTCCTTCCATCTTTTTGTAGGTTTCATCTCTTTCACTTTAAGTCCCTTTGTTTCATTATTGTATTTATTTTGTCTCATCAAATCCAAGGAACCTAAAACCCAACAATCTTCCCCTATTTGATGATGAAAAAACAAACAAAGTCGTGTACGAACTTCCCTAGACGAAGTAGCAGAAGTTGAGATGTAAACATCTCCGTGAATGAAACATTCTTGTCTTCCTTTGTCTTCCCCTTAATCCATGCCATCGTACTCCAATATCTCTTCCCCTTTTTGTTATCAACAAATAGAGAATGTAAACATTAGAAACTTCCCTTGAGTGGTGCATGAAAATGATTCTTCAAATCAATAAGCTCTATGTAATGATCACTTGTGAAGAAAACCAAGTATAACGAATTTGATGAAGAAGTAAAATAACCCAAACTTGTGTCTTATGTCTTGTACTATCCACGTGACTCCAAACTTATACTAACACCATATAAGTAGACCGCAATCTCTTGACAAAATCCTCATCTTCAATGAGACACTGAGCACTACAATGTAACTCCTTTAAGTGATAGTTAACTAGGTCTTCATCCATCCACCCCTTGACCTATGAAAACTAGATTTTGCAAGTCTTCGTCAACATTCTTTAAGCACGAACAAGTTATCTTAAAAGTAGGTATGATACTTTTAAGATATGATAAAACACGTATCCAAGTAATTCCACTTCACCTTCAAATAAGTGATAAATAACATCCTTCGTAATCAATTCTTCAAATAATTCAAAAACGAGCTTTTTAAAACCTTTAAGAACAAATATTAATCTTCTTGTGTGTGCGAACCAAAATCACATGTGTGTGTCACCAAAAATCTCAGTACCAAAAACATGTACAGCTTCTCTTCAATTCCAAAACCTCACGTAGCAGAACGAATAACGCAAGAAACACCAGCAGTGGAATTGAGATAACACTAGCAGTGGTATCGAGAAAACACTAGGAGTGGTTTCAGAAAACACTAGAAGTGGTTTCGTAAAAACACTATCAGTGGTTTCAGAAAACACTATAAGTGGTTTCGTAAAAACACTAGGAAAACTGCTTCTAACCATGAATCATAAACACCACACAATGTATAAACAACCTCCATCAAGAATTAGAACAAGTAACACGAATTCAAGAAGTTGAATATGCATGAAAACCCAAAAATTCGAATTATTAAACCAGTTTCTGCAGCCAACTTCGACATTGAATAACTTTTGATATAGAGCTCATATCGACAATCCCTTCTGTGAAAAGTTAGATGAATATATAGAGAACGTCCACCGAAAATTTCGTTATGATCCAACGGTTAACGAAAAAGTTATCGCGTTTTTAAAACTATATTGCTGAAAAATACGGGAATTTTCAGATTCGTAGTATTTCTTCTTTTCGCCATTCTTCGACCAATAAAACCTTGCGAATCCCTAGGTAATGAGCTCCCCGAGCTCTGATACCAATTGTGGAGTTTGTTATGACTCCTTGAGATCGTTTTGAGCCTTACGGTTTGATAATAACATATGCAATACGCAGCGGAATAATAAGAACATTATATATTATTGACACAAGATTTTACTTTCACCCAATCTCCTCCAAATATTATTTGATCAGAATAATACGTGTTCCTAACTGTAACAGGGATCTAAGACACCTCAGATCTTGGAGGTAAACAACTAACCTAGACGTTTACAATAAACTACACGTCTAGGTTACACACACACACACACACACCTTTAGACTACATTATGGAAGACTTTATATTTAAAACCTACACCCCATGTCCTCTTTATATACTAGAGGATTAGGGTTTACAAAATACTACGAAGGACTAAATAATAAATCTTCTTTTGCAAGCAAGTTCTTCCATCTTTTTGTAGGTTTCATCTCTTTCACTTTAAGTCCATTTGTTTCATTCTTGTATTTATTTTGTCTCATCAAATCCAAGGAACCTAAAACCCAACAAAGGAGATATGACCAACTGACCATAGGTGAACGGACTGAGACGAGAAGGGTAAGATATGACCAACTGACGACCCTTTCTACTTGTGCGATTTGACCAACTGATCACCTATCGTTTGGATGAACTTAAGAATTGTGGGGTGTAGTGTCTAAGTTCCTAACGGCCGGGCACTCACTATTTAGAATCTAGCATGTAGCGATACTTAATGACTTGGCTTAGGGGAACAGGAACAACATGACTTATAACGGTGCGCCTGATTTCTCCTGTGGTGGCATCTTTGCTGATAGGTTAGGGCGAATTGACCAAATGCTGTCCTCTCGAATTTGACCCTAACTGAAGTAATTGGAAGTAGGTAGACGTAAACATAACTAGCTAGGAGGATTGACTAGGTTGGCACCACTATTCCTATATTGATCTCTCTTTTCCCATTTACTTGCTTTTATTCTGCATTAGTAGTTTAATTAATTCCCTATCGAAACCATTATTATTCTGTGACACTATAATTAGTAATAATCCAACACACATAGCTCTTGGGATGACCTCTGCTTTACCATTTACTACACTACACACGACCTGGTACACTGCCCGTTAGTGCATTAGGGTAGACCATAGGTATAGCGAGACACTATAAATATTAAGACCTGGTCAGTAAAACCTGCATCAACTATTCAACCCCCTTCTAGTTTTCCACAAACACGATGTGAAATCAAATCTCATACTCCCTCCGTCCTAAAATTATAGTCTCCTATTGACTTTTTTGGACTTTCTTCTACAACTTTGACCTTAAATATATTTTTTTGTGTTATATAATACTTGATGAAAAATATATGAATGGATTGGGTTTTAAATGTATTCTTATTGGTATATCTTTTATCAATTATTGTATAATACAAATAAAAATATTTAAGGTCAAATATAAAAAAGAAATACCGAAAAAGTTAATAGAGGACTATAATTTTGAGACGGAGGCAGTACTAAATACAAATAATGAAGACAAAAAAAGTGAGTTTTACAACATACAAATGGACTATTAGTTTGTTCAATTTGAGGGACATGTACCTTTTGAAAGTGAAGTTGTAGTCTCAATAGACTTGGTCATAGATAATTAGATACAAATAATACAATAATAATAAGGGGAAAGCATCACTGCTGCAAACCTCCCTGCAGCATACCTGCAGCAAAACAAAAATAAATTTTAAACTTACATTTGTTACCCTGCAATATTTTTTACTTTGCATGATTAGTCCCTCCTTCTAGCCTTGCAGCAGCTAACCTCTCTGCAGCCCAACAGCAGGGATGATTCCCCCTAATAATAATAATAATAACAACAAAACAACACAACAAACCCAATCCCGCCGGGGCGGGGTATGGGGGAGGTAGAATGTAAACAGATCCTACCCTGCCTGGATAAACCCGGGAGTAGAGAGAATACTTTCAATGAGACCTCCGGCAAGTACAGGTGTGCGAGTGAGATAGAAAAAAGAAGAAAGCAAAAGACAATAAAACAACAAGCACAAGCAATGACAAAAAAAAACAAAAACAAAAAAAAAAAAAAAAAAAAAACACGCGGGGCCTAAAGCTAAGCAGAGCAAAAAAAGGGGCGCCAAAGACCGAAAAACGCGAGGCAAAGCAACAAAGAAACGCCTAAAACCTAACCCGCCAAAGCCCCCTAAGATCCTAACCAAAATCACGCCTAAGACCTAAACCCCCTAAGATCCTAGCCAAAATCTAACCGTAGATCCTAATCCTATCTCTCCACCCCTTCTATCTGAGGTCATGTCCTCCGACAAGAGGAGTTCCGACATGTCTGGCCTAAGTCTATCCTCCCACCTGAGTTTGGGTCTGCCCCTTCTTCTCACGCCCTCTACTAGTAGAGCCTCGACCCTTCTAACCGGCGCTTTCTGAGGCCTCCTCCTGACATGGCCGAACCACCTCAACCTACATTCTCTCATCTTCGAGATAATATTTCGGGATCATGTCAAGCAATTTGATGTTAGGCACACCCCCTTTGAGATGATAATAATAATAAGGGAAAATGACACAAATAGACCGCGCGCCCTGATGCATATCACTTTATGGACCACTTTAATTTTAAATTTGAAAATAACCTAAGAAGGGCCAAGTTATTGTATTAACTCACCAAGTGACAAGTGTCCCGTATGTGTAAGGTATTGTTTTTAGGCACCAAAGTCACTGGGAACCGTATTTTTTAAAAAGGGTTTTTTGGTCATTTTACATAACATAAATAAAATATTATATATACTAAAGATTGGGTAAAATTATGTTCCTAACACATATTTTTCATACCACTGCTTTCCTAATACATACCGCTTCTTCTTCTTCTCATAATTCTCCCACCCCTCCCAAAATTATTTTCCCCAAATCAGTTTTCGTTTTTCTCACTCAAAAGTCAAAATTGAAAAATTAAGTGTACTTTTCATTTCCATATCCAATCTCACATTTTTTTTCAACAATATTTCGGATCAAAGTCCAGAAACATCATCTACTTTTTCCTTTTCATCTTTTGTTCATTAATCAAATCAAATCTAACAGGTAATCATCTTTCTATTATATTATTTTTATTATAATTTTTGTTCAGTTGCTTGTTAAGAGACAACATATGTTATGGAACAGATTCATGTTCCGAAAGTGAAATCATAGAGGTATCAAAAGAAGCAAACATTCATGAATTTGTAACCAATCTTCCAGACGGGTATGACACCGTGGTCGGTGAAAAGGGGTGTTAGCTTTCTGGTGGACAAAAACAAAGGATTGCAATTGCAAGGACTTTGTTAAAGAAACCAGCCATCACGCTTCTTGATGAAGCAACGAGTGCTCTTGATGCTGAGTCGGAATGATCAGTGGTAGCTGCAATGGAGTCGATAAACAGGAATGAAATGACTACACAGGTTACGGTTGCACATAGGCTTTCGACTGTTGTGCATTCGGATACTATTGTTGTTATGGGGAAAGGTAAAGTGGTTGAAATGGGTACTCACTTTGTTACATTTTCACTTTGTTACATAGGCTTTTGTATTCACTTTGTTACATTTTTATTGATTTTGTATATTATATTACACTGTAGGTGGCTAAATGTGCAATTGGGTTACGACGGAAACAACTTCACCAACGGGTTAGACACTTTTCCAGTATATTTCTTATTGAGTGGAAAGAATGGTTCATGTTTTATTTTGAATAAGTGAAATTAGGTAATGCTAACTGTAAAATAGTGTGTTTAGTCAACGAAATCTCTTACTGTTATATTATATAGTAATTGTTATTGTTGGTAAGACTCCAATCAGTAATCACTTTAGCAAACTATTGTAGTTGATTGTCTTACCTGAAGCCAAGCCTAAATGATCGTCTCAATAAAAGTATAGTACATGAAATTGATTAACAACTCGGAGTTGGTGAAACATTTCATATAGGTCTTGGAGAAAAGTTTATTACAGTTACAGAAGTAGATGAAACTGGAATCAAGGTATCTATCTTGATTGTTAAGGCTGGATTATTATCAATACATGAACTTTTTCTCTATATGCCCTTCAAGTTCTTAACACTTACTATTGACTTTTTATGCAGCCTTTTGCAGAGAGCTTCTAAGTGTCCCAAACATGGCTTGCACAACCCTTTTAATTACCCCGAGAGGTTGGCCTACAGTCTTAACTATCAATTTGATACTGAAATAACATCTATATTTCGCAAACTTGTTAGGTGCTAACACAGCCAGTTGTGTGCAGGTACCTTTTGTATGGTGACATATCTGCAAAAGCAGGTTATATGCTTTCCCAACATGAGGTACAATTTACATCGACATTTTCTGATCACTACCTGACTTGAAAAACACGTCATTAGTTTTATAGAAAGTTTGTATGTTTCTATCCTCTCAGGTTGCTGATTTCTTCGCTAAGTTGATACAAAGGGGGTTGCTCCTAAGAGTTACCAACAGGATTTTGGTGAAGTTTATGTTACTGGGAAGTTTCTAGAGAACTTCTCTGGTTTCAGGTACACGATTGTTACGTAGCACATTTTAAAATTATTCTGGATCATTTTTAACTCAGATGCAAATCTTTATGGGTTTTACAGATTATTTCATTACTTTTATTTTCGTATGCTGCATGTGTTTGGTATTTCATGTAAATTTATAGGTTTAATTAATAGTTCATACGGATTAATGGATTATCGCAGTTAGTTAACTGCAATTGCCCTCATTAATTCAAAATTCTAAATTCTGCATGTTTAACAGGTACGTTTCCTGGCAAGGTCCTTCGGAGTTCCTGGGAATCATCTTGGGCAGCAAAGTCATGGTTTCCGCTGGCCTTATGGACCTGTAAGATTTTCTTCAGTTATTTATTTATCTGTTCATGTAAGAAAAAAATAGACGACCGTTGAAAATCAAGAATCATTATGCAGGGGAGCCTGTTTAATCGATGATTAATTAAAAGTGTAAGTGTATCAGTGATACCATTAAAATTAGGGTCCATATATCCTGAACTTATTTATTCATGATACCATAAGGAACTAAGGTACATAACTTAGAAAATCATCGCTTCCTCTAATATTGCGAATCATTTTATTTGTTTATTTCTGGTGGCAGTGATTACACCTTTCAATTTCCCTCTAGAGATTCCTCTGCTCCAATTGATGGGAGCTCTTTATATAAGAAACAACCCTGTCCTTAAGGTTGATAGCAAGGTGCGGTTTAGACATATGAATTGATATACTTTGGAATGTGCATTGTTGTCCACTATTTCTTCATATTTATTAGCCCTTCTATTATCTTTGAATGATACATTTTAGCACTTTTGTAGGTATGCATTGTTATGGAACAAATGCTTCGATTGCTCCATGATTGTGGGATGCCTCTGGATGACATTGATTTCATCAATTCTGATGGAAAGACAATGAACAAGCTACTTCTAGAGGTATGACTTTGGGATAAATTTTGGGAGGGCAGTTCCATTAGGATAACTAGTACATTATGATGCCCTTAATTATTATTATTTTTCTAAGCAACTATAAACAGTAATTATTTATAAAATACATAAAAAGAAAAGTTTATTCAGGTCATCCGACCTACCCGTTCTTCTATGTACTAAAAACGTTTTTCTCAACCAACCTAACTCGCCCATAGAAAATGACCCAATTAAGATGTTATTTGTGTGCTGACAAAATTGAAAAGATAATACACAGCAGTAGTGTTTAGTTATTATTATACATGAGTCAAGCAGTGTTCAGTAGGACTATTTTCTGTTCCAAACCTGAATAAATAATGGATCATTTGAAACCACAGCAGCTGTTAAATGTGCATGCATCCTTTCAAGTGCATCCAACACCAGTTGGAGTTGATTGTCTTTGTATTCGGTGATAATATGAGGAAAAATAAAACAGTCATACAAGGGCAGAAATAAAGAAAAAGAAATTTTTTTTAGACTTTTTTGAATCCAATATTGTAATAGCTTACCTGAAATGGTCCAGATATTTCTTTTGTAACAAGTTCGTAATTCTCATCCTTGAGTATTTGTTCCAGCTGTTGGTTTTATAGCACCATATATGGAAGGAATATAATGGTTTTTCAACTTTTCACCACCAAAAAGTAGCTTGGATCCAGGAATCTGAAGCAGTTTGTTCATGTGATCTAGCATAGCTTCAAATGTAACCTGCATCAAAAGAGTAATTTTGGTTGTTTTACTTTTACGTTAACTCATAGATATGTTTAATAATGTGCCACTTATAATCGTGGTCTGAACTATGCTCTCCAGAACACCACTTCATTTGCTTTATGAATGGGTTGATTCAGGTTTTGTGATTTCTCTAATGGGTGGACTCCTAAAAGGATGAGTAGAATGGGTAACATGGGTCAAAAATCATGAAACATCACTGAATGCATAAAAGTTCAAAAATCGTCATTCCAAAGTTTACATTATTATTCTATATATTATAGTCCCTCTAAACATATTTGACAAACAAATAATAAATAAAGGTAATATAATATAATTTTGGACAAAAGTTTTGCGGCTAAAACTAATAGAATACCCATTTTGACCTGTTGCCCAATCTGCTCGACCTGCCCATCTTTCCACCTTCGTTCTTTTTCACACATGTTATTTAGGACAAAGTAGGCACACTTACGATAAGAACTGGACCGATGGTTAGGTCTTCAAGCTTTCTCCTTGCAGCAAAGTCAGTCAATTGACGTAAGAGTGATGTTTTGCTCCAGTTCTACACATATAAATGAAAATGAAGAGTCTCATAATTAGTGACAGAAGTTCAGAACACTACCTCAAATAGCAGTACTCATTTCATCCCAGAATAGGATCAAGTTCACAAATTTTCTTTGTCCCAAAGAAAGCCATGTATTGAATTTTATCACTAACTTTAATATAAATGTAGTCTTCAAAGATTGGATCAAGAGAAGCTGATGTGTATTCCCATGGCTGTCATCTAATTATTTCCTAACTTTAAAGCAGGCCTCTTTTGGGATATCTATAACACTAGTATGAGATGATGCAGAAGCTAACCTCATGCATGAAAAGCATATACTGAGCTGAGCACTTTTGACCACTGCATGCGTATGCATCTTGATCGCAAACCCATGAAACATAATCAACCTGCAAATATATCGTACTTGTTTGATCAGTTTCGTTAAGCTTACTTCAATAGATTTGTTGTTCCTGTAGTTGCTAATGGTTTATTATTATTAGTTGTTTTGTTTAGTTTGGTAGTTATCTTCACACGTATGACCGGTATGTTTAAGCTAAAAGTATTTATATTATACGTTTTGTTTGCAATCATAACTGTCATACTTTGTTGTCTGTTTGCTTCGAGATGCCAAGTTATACGAGATTGGTGCTGGAACGAGTGAGATTAGACGGATTAGTAAAAGAAGAGACAAAAGGAGGTGATATATATGGATATTGAAAGAGACGACATCATTTCGGCTGGTTCGAAGATTTATAATGACGGACATTTAGCCATCGAAGTTCCTGAAACAGTTCATCAGATCAGCACTGGTACTCTTCTATTCATATTTTCTTATGTTCGATAAGTTGCTAGTAGTATATTTAGTTTCTGAGGAGCTTATTAGATAATTGACAGGATGCTTTTTGCTCGAAATGAGATTGATATCTTTAAAATTATTAACATTGTACAAGTTTGAGGTGGTACGTGTATGATGTTTATGCATAGCAGTTACACTGTCTCTTCGGGATCGTATATAATATTATGTTCTCTGATCTTATGCAGTACTATTTGTGATCCATTAAAAGGAAATACTAATATTGTGTTGTTTGTTTAATTTACAGGAATTCAAGCTCCACCAAGGGACTATAGTATTCCAGGAACACATGCAAGCAAAATCTTTACGACCATCGGTGCTTCTGCAAGTCTTGTGTTTGCGTTCAACACTGGAATGCTTCCAGAAATCCAAGTAATATATCAGATCCATTACTTCATTACGAAGAAATCCAAGTAATATACCCGACCCTTTTTCATGCTAGACTTTTAAGTTCAAAAGTATTGGGGATTGCTTGCTGTTACCTTTTAGAGATTCCTGGCTATGGGTTCTCACGTGTTTTTACATTTGTTTACTGTTGGATTACAGCATCGGAATGTTTTTTCTTTCCGTGTCATTCTATCTTATGCAATTTTATTCTCGAGTCGATAGTGATTGTAATCTGGATGTTGAAAGTACTTGACCATGAAATGGAATGACTATTGGTATTTGGATGATTGATGATGTACTTCTATAATCTTGCTGTTTACTTTTTGTGATTAATAAGTCTTAATTGGGAGATAGTGGTGGGGCCACACATATAATGTGTTTCTTTTTCTGTTAAATGGTCTATATGAAGAGAGAAAGCAAAAGGTCCTCCTCCCCATTAAGACTCATTAACAGAAAGGGACCCACCCACTTAATCTAGAAAGAAAAAAAAAGAAACAAGCCCTTACTGGTGCTAGGTTATTGTTACAACTGCTTCATATTCGTTTGTGTTGCTCGACATAGTTAAGACTGCTGTGATAAAAGGAAAAAGTTGCCCAAAAATAGTTGCCCTAATAAGAAGTTGCCCAAACAGTAGTTGCCCAAAAAGAAGAAGTTGCCTAAGAGAAAAAAATTGCCCAAACAGAAGCGTTCTTGATGTTCGTCCATTATCCAACAATGTCACGAGGCTTGCAAGATGTGCATAATGCATACAAATATACGATTAGATTAATGTTATTAATTTGTAAGGAAAGTCATTTGTCTGTAATCTACATGCAATTAACTTCTAAATAATAATGGTATACTACCAACTGAAATTCCAGCATCCGGAAATACTTCACGAGAGTGTTAGTTTCGAATGCATATGTTTGACACTGGCCGATAGACATTGGATCACTAAAAGACCTAGCCGTCTGAAATCTACAAAAGCACCAATGGGAAAAGTACAATTTCGTTCTTCTTTTTGGGCGAGGTTGACCCAGATGCCCAACAGCCTAGTTGCAGATTAAGAAGTATATAGAATGGCGACAATAAAAAAAAACGGGAGAAAACCTTTTAAAAATGCCGCCGACACTGCTATATCGAATTTTTTAGTACCACCGATGTTGGAGATTAATAGTATACGAGGTCGAAACCCGCCGTCGCGTTGCGGCGAGTTTTTTTAATATGTTTCTACTGATTAGGTTAACAACACGTAATGCCATTACATATAACTTAACTATAGCTTCTAGAAAAACCAACTAAAAAAAATACTTTACCATGAGTATTTCGATATAGGAATTGCAAGTAGTATCAATGGTACAAATCTCGGAGGATACGAACGATACTCAAGGAATACATTAAAAAATATTACAGATTCCTACCCCTGGTGTGTAAGCCTTGATTTCAGGAGGTGCATACTCTCCTGGTACTTTCATGAATTTATTTATTTCATCAAACATGTTGACAGCAAGTATATGTGGTCTGTCTAGCTTGTATCCATTAGCCTTCTCCTTTGCAAGGTTAACTCCCTACAAAACTCCACAACCACAAACATGTTCATTTATTCCCGCCATCAGGTGAAAGATTCGACTACCAAAGATACCATTCATCTTCTTAACACTACGTCGTTATAAAGATCATATAACCTAAATTAACAAACTTTCCGCATTAAACTTTGTTGAAAAAATAGTACCTTTCGATGGAAACCACCCAACACTGAAAACCTACAATCAATCACGAAAAGCGAAATAAATTAAAAAAATAAAATAAATGAATATATAAAAAAAATCACAAATGTAAGAATACGAAAAAGCTGAGAATTTAATTAAGGTAGATAAACTTACACAATCGATTGGATTTAGGCTTATCACGGGCACTCTTAAGCGGTGCCTAATCCCCACGTACCCAAACGTCGTAACACTTTTAATGTGCATGCATAAAGTTACATAACTGCAGTTGTTCTCTTTGTTGGCGTTTCCTGTGTCTCTGATATGCCTACAATGAAAATGACATAAAAGTTGTAAGTTAACTGTAAACGATATGATGCTAACATGCCATATTGGATTTCAGCTTATATTAATTGAGAACAAAGTTTTGAAAAAGTAATCGGCAAGTTGCGATGATAGTCTGACTTTAATAAATAATCCAGTAATGTAATTTAAGAATCATAAATTCTGCGCACAGGTCCTTCAATAATATAAAGTAGATGACTCACGGCTGAGAGCCGCAACTCGTGTACACGCCTTTCCGGTATAAGTGGTTAAAGGCCCAGGTTGCGAATAATGCACGACTGGGAGCCACAACGTATTTGAGAACGTTTGTCCATAATATGGGACAATACCTGTGCACATTTATGCAAGAGTCCTTTTGTCGGTAACATATCTAGATCGTGTTGGCTGCCCCATAGCTAGTAACAAATAAGAATGACAAACTTTGGAAAAGGGCAACGTTAGAACATTATTAATTAAAATAGCTTTTAAACGCATGTAAATGACACATAAACATATAGCCACTAACAAATGACACGGCTACAGTTGAGTAGACCGAGATCGCATTTGTGGCATTACCTGATATTGTAACTGTGGTTGTAATTGTTGAACTTGTGTTAGCAACATCACTGTTGAGGTTTGTTAATTCTGTTGCGAAAATAGAAGATATATGAGTAAGACGAAAACGAAAAGGTAAACAATAAGAGCATTTTGATAACTACTTTGATTCTTAAATAAACAACATAACGATAAGATTTCAAGGGGAAACAAACCGTACCTGTATCTGGTATGTATGTTCTCTAATATCATTAGTCTCACGTTCTGAAAGTCGCGATACACGAATTTTTGCACCACTGCTCCATTCTTTTGAAATAAAAAATTTGTGTCACGTCCATTGAGAAATCCGCATAAACACTTTGCACAGTTTGATCGTACAGATTTCTGCTCCATTTAAGTTCCTGTAGACCCATTTAATATATATAGAGCATGTTATATGCTTTCATATTTGATTAGTTGAAAGGGAAGTCTTAATAACATAAACTCTCTTTCGATTGTTTTATTCAAATACTCAACGGCCTTAATTATGGAAGCAGTCATTTAATGATAATGAAATTTAAGACTTGGAAGTTCTCACCTGGTTGACTTAACTGATGTTGATTTCCTACCATCCTTTTTTTTTTCTTCTCAGATAGTGCTACCGCAACCTGAAAGCCCGAATCGTTACTCGTCTCAATAACTTCATCTTCTGCCGAAACTTCATCTTACATGGGTTAAAGGGGTAGTTGGTTCGACCCGTACAACCCAATAAAACTTTAACTTTAACTTTTACTTAAAAAGTCAAAAAGGGTTTGCTAGTTGACCCGTTTAACTCATACTCAACCCAAACACGACATGTTTATTTAATTGGTTAGGCGGATCAACCCATTTCGACACGACCCTCACCCTGCCCCAAACTACTTATCTAGTATATCAAAATGCAATAATCAAATCAAAGCAAAACACAAAGGACTAGTTCTAACCAATGAGTAGCTCATTAGCATTCGAGCCGTAAACATCGGATGTGTCAAGAAAGGTGACACCAGAATCAATGGCAGTATGCTAAAGCTGGATCATTTCTCGTCAAAACTTGTTGATGCACTTAGACATTCCGATGCTAGTCATTCTCGTTCCGCTGCTACGATTCGGGTTACCACCGCTTGCTTTACTCGACCACTGCTATCATGACTTGATACCACTGCTAGCATGTTCTTTCCACTGCTAGTTATCTCTTTTCCACTGCTATCGTTTTCTTACCACTGCTAGGTTGACGTTTCCACTGCTAGTATATTTTGGTAACCACTGCTAGTTCGCTAGTTACAACTGCTAGTGTTAACTTTAACCACTGCTAGTTAACTACTCGACCACTGCTAGCTTTATTTGTTTCCACTTCTAGTCATCGTGTTACCACTGCTAGTTAACTACTCAGCCCCTACCTTCACATGCAATGCAAAAAGGAACCCCATTTTCTTTCAAAATACAATTTGCATAGTGTAAATATAAATAAATATACAACTTTAGGAGTTACTTACAGCTTATTTTAATATGGGGGTATTTGATCCTAGTAAAGAAACACTAGTAATGATGAGAGTGAATAAGAACTGCCCACGAAAGCCATGAGATATCACCACCGTACTCGTAAACATCTAGTAACCCGGAAATAAAAAACGCGTAATCATCCAAGAATCCGGGTGCTTTTGAAGGCCCATTTCTAAAACTGTGTTGTAGTCTTCGAGATTGGTGGTTGTAAAGATTTTCTTTTATGAAAGTCAATGCTTTCTTTGCAACTTCCATGTACTCCTGCGGCTAGATAAATGAAAAAATAATGTAAGGATAGTTCAGTTGCCAGTTCGAATGAAGAAAGATTCGATCTTTGTTCTTGTAATCTTACGTTAGTTCCAGTAACAGGGAAGTTAAATTTTGTCCCGTCCGGTTCATTCTTTAGGATTTTAGATGCTCTAGCGAATGAAGAAATTGTGAGTCCATTCCATGCTACAATTACCTCCCAATTTATCAAACACGTTAGCAGAAACAAGAGAAGACGCCTAAGTAGAGGTCCTAACAGGCCAATTAGGTTGTAATAATGGGTCAAAAAGGTCGAATGTAGAAAATCAGGTTAAAACTTAAACAGGTTGAATAGATCAAAAATATCCGAAATATGTGTATCTGAATGCCTACAATTTCCTAGATCAATATGTTTAAGATACACTATGTAATCATTTCAACAAGTTCTTATCATAATAAATGCATTCATTGGTTAGGAAAAAAAAATAAAAAAATGCAAGTGTTGGTGGGTCAGTCCAACCCCAACCACCCGAGCATAAAAATTACTCTTCTGGCCCGAAAGTTCCAATTGGTTCCAGCTGGAAGTTCAGACACAATCTGCATCAAGAACCAGAAACTATCATGAGATGGTCATGCCATAAATCGTTAAAGTTGACAATATACTAACATAAAGATCTAAAAACCTCCCCAGAACCAGTATCCCAGCAGATAGTGCGGTTATCTTTGGAACAGGTAAGCAAATAAGAACTGTCACTGGGACACCACGACATCGCAACAACCACTGTTACATGAATAGCATGTTTAAAAGCTTGATAATCATCATTTAGCTTTCATTGACCTTGTTAAATACTTTAAAAATGAGAACCAGCATACCTTTATCGTGTCCTACCAACTCTCGCAATGGTGACATTGTGTTTCGCATATCCCACATCTGCACACAAAGCAAAGGTAAATTTGAAGAATAACATATTCACTTGTAGAGACGACATATACAAAGACATAACCCATTACCCTCAAAGAAGGTGAACTGCCATCATCTGAAGCAACAATCAGCTGAGTGGCAAAATCAGGATGCCACTATAATACGAAGCATCGTCTTCTAACTGAATCTGAAAGCTGTATATTGAAAGTTCATATAGTTGAGCATTTTAAATTACAGTATAATAAAAATATTAACATTGCACTCGAGATAATATATCTACCTTATAATCGGTTTTTGCTTCCTAAGGTCCCAAACCACTGTAACCAAAAAATATACAGTATAACATTAATATCTGTAAACATATATTAGCTTAACAAAATATGGTAAATTGTGTCCATACCAGTTTTCCCATTAGCAAGTAGATGCCAAGATAGGCTGAACTTTCCTGTTCCATGATAGAAAAGATATTTCGGTCTGTTTTGCTGATGCACTTCTCTGTATGTAGAGTTCTATTAGACATTTAAACATAGAACGTATGTGTGTCTGTGAGAGAGTCTCATGCAAATAGGCAAATATTAAAGCATAAATTTGAGAGTTATGACACCCATTAAGCTACTGAACCTATTTATCTCAACCTGGATAGAAAATACAATTGTAAACTCATACGAACATATACTGCCACAAACATCCTACATTGAGAAAATGAATAGCATTCAACCATTTGCACATATTCAAGACAACCTCCTCCAGTCCTTTATTTTGCTTTAATTTTCCTGCACACGTCCTTTTATTGTGGTTCTACAAAATATTTGGTTTGGTTTCTTTTGGGGATTATGTACGCTAGAAGGAGGCCTCTTCTTCAGTCAGACCAAGTGGCAAAATGAATCATCACCATCAAAGGTACCACCACAACCACGGATGATTCGGAAAGCCATTTCTCAAAATTGGTCCACCGCATAAGAGTACTCCAGCACGTATGCAATCCCCTTAGAAATAGGTGGTACAGCGTATGAAAGTAACACAAGATGATCGTGACCATCAGGAGCTGGATATAGACAGCAAAGTTATACCTCCCTAAGCAACTCAGAAGCGAAACCAGTTTCTTCAAATGATGTAAATGGTGGGGGAACATTGGTTCCCTAAAAATGTACAAGCATGTATCAGTAACTTTGAAAACATATAAATAGACCATGATACAATATATTATATACCATCATTAGGTTTTAATTTCAAGTCAACTACAAGTTGCATCCCTATGAAGATAGAATGAAATTCACTTAATTTAGTACCATTATCGTTAGAAACTATTGCTATGCCCCACAAAATATACCAGAAATTATTACAAAATGGAAACCAAAGACTTTTTAGACATAAAAGCCTATCTCCATTCCTCCATATTAACCATAATATACTCGAAGAAAAGAAATACCAGTTCTTTAAAAAAAAAACACATATTTTGTTCCATATTTAGCACATCTGAATAATTTTATAAAAATATTACACAAAAGTAGTCAGGGTCAACCAGACCAAAAACTGTAGTGATCCATTACCTCATTATCACCAACATTACCTCATTAACATAGACAAACTGAATGATATAGGCTATCAGATGCTTACAGATACAGTTATCTCATGCTTCCGGCAATAAGCATCTGGGGATAAACCACTTCCAGCTGATGGAAAATTAACACGAGCAGGAGTTTCCTCCGTTTTGAAAGCAACCGTCTCTTTTGGGGGCTCATAGCTATGATCAGATCCACCGTTTGTAGTCTAACACAAAATTATAACAATCAATAAGTTAGTACAAAACAATAGCACAAAGTATCTCGAAGACAAAAAGTCTAAAGTGTGTTTTTTTAAGGTTCAGAGACACTTCTCGTGTTTGAATTATAAGGTTTGGAAAACAACCTCGTCGTCAGCTTTAGTTTCAGAAGGAAGCTCTGACCCACCATTGCCACTACTTTCATGTTGGAAATCAACACCCGCAACACCATTATCAGTCTCTGGATCATTAGAAGAAACAGCTGCAGTTGGAGCATCTGAAGACTGCTTTTCGGTAACATCAGGTTCGGGAGCTAAATTCTTAGGCCTCTGATATTGGGTAACATTAGTTACGGGATTCCAAAAGTAAAGGTTCCCAGTTCTACCATCAACTAAACCTCTCCATGGGGTGGAGCTACAAGAGCTACCTTTGCAAGTTCCTTACGATCACTCGATGCTAATATTTTCAATGTCTGGTGGGATTGCCTCCCTCCCAATTTGTAACAAAAAAGCAACCTACAATAGTAGTAGAATTTACTGTTAATAAAATGTTCACCTCTCATGCTCATTCTCAACCCTTGGATATTTTAGAGCGGTTGTAACATACCATACCATGTTTCGGTTTTGTCTATAGAGAAAGCCGAAGCCTTCAACCTCAATCTGCAATATGGGTTCCTAAGAACAAAACCTATCAAGTATACTAGTGCCAAAAAAAATAAAAAATAAAACAAAAAAATTTAAAAAATATGCTGGAGCATGAAAAACTTAATTACCTTTTCAATTATATCATGCCGAAATATGTTCTTGACAGGGTTGACTACACGGTCATTGCGGGGTTTATTGGCAAAAGCAGAAAAATCATGCTTCCCTAGAAAATAATTTGCACCTTCCTTCATGACACATATATTGAGTCTTGAGAGATTATGATAAGCATATAAATGATGAAACGGGTCCATGACTATGTCATTATACATGTTGTAATGATAAATCTTTCCTGTGACAGAAAAACAAGCATGGAATTTGGGCAATGGAGGGCTAATTTCTTTAAGACGAATGTCAGGAGGAAGAAGACCGTTTAGTGCTGCGTGCATATCTTCCAATCTTTCGTAGTCATAATTGAAAGGTGTAAGAAAGTGTGCCACTGACCTAAGGCGTGAACTCCTGTATCGGTCCTACTCGCTCCAACTAAACACACACAAATCATTACGTTCTAGTTTTGTAGCTCGAGTTAAGGCTTGTTCCAAGATCGACTATAAAGTTGGTGTTATGGGCTGATACTGCCAACCTATTAAAATAAAACTTAGACCCATGACATGATAATGAATGAAAAAAATGAAAATCAAAGCTTTTTAACACTCTGAAGGACTTATATAAATCCATGACTAGAGCAAGCGAGTCGGGCATAAAGTATGGTTTGTCAAATAAAATGAAGTTATAACAACAAATAGTATACTAAAACCTTGAAATCGAGTGCCATCGTTTCCATTGGATTATCTTCTTGTCGTCCTCCTTTGGACGCGACATGGCTGAATCTGACGCTCCACTATTCCCTCAATACGGACCTACAAAACAAAACAAAACAAAAATAAGCATTTCATCAAACACCTTATCTACATTAACTCAAAAGCCAAAAAAAACACCACATCCACCAACAATTAAAACACATCAAGAAAAGTTAATTATACCATAGATAGTGTTACAACCTTAAACATTTTATAAGGGTGATTGTAATTAAGATGTGCTTACTGATTTTTATTTTTTTTTATTTTTTCATAAGTACATGTGATGTGGGTTAAAGTTTGGGATTAATGAGAGATCTGATTGTTTTTGGAATTGAAGAATGAATGTTGGTGTGACTGAATTTGGGGTTTTCGGAAAATGATTCTGATGCCTAACTTATATCTCTAAAAATATGACTAAACAATTCATTGTGTTACACATGGATTCCACTAATTTTTTTTTCATATCTACCATTGATCTAGCCAAGTGTTTCAATCTCTTTATTAGGCATAAAATTAGTCTTATAAGTTAGTCATGCCAATCAACACTCTTTCTAATTTTCAATTTCAAAATCGGGTTTTGGATTTGGCAGTGTTGTTGTGTACTTAGATGAACATGAAGATGGATCTTAATTGTTGCTGATGCTGTATATCCGCAAGAAGAAAGACTTGGATTGGATTTTGTGTGGGTGCGTGATTTGTTTTAATTAAAAATGTAAAATGACTAAAATATCCTTCTGTAAGAATACAAGTTGCCCAAAAATATAAAGTTGCTTAAAAAACAATACAAGTTGTTCAAAAAACAATACATGACATATACTTACAAAATACGTACTTGTGTCATAAGTTGTCGGACACATGACAGCCCCTGGTTGGGTCCAAGAAAATCGCTGGGCAACCTGTTTATTTTCGAATGTCAAGAATGCGTGGTCCATAAAGTGATATGCACCAGGTCGCGCGGTCTATTTGACTAATTTTCCCTATTATTAATAATAATAATAATAATAATAATAATGATAATAAATAAAATTTGATGTTAGGCATACCCCCTTGTGAGGCCACTTTGTTTTCGCCAAAAATCGCTAAACGAAGAAAAAAAAAATATATTTTAGGACTTTGACTGGGAAGAGCAGATACAAAATTTTCAACGCAAAATTTTGGTGAGTGCATGTCCAAATGTTTGACCATTTTTTATTTTTCCCATCAAGTTTTTTTCTTTGACCATTTGTACACTTGAACAAGTCAGTCATGCCTGCATGCCATATTAATATATTTAGGAAATGGTCTCTACATTGACCAGATTATATCTTATGATCCTTTTATTTTACTCTATATAATTATAGTTTTGGTTTCTGATCTTCATATTATGAGGTAGGCTTCTCTTGAAGAAGATATTGAATCTCCAAGTATGTTCTTCTTCATCTTCACTATCCCTTCTATATTTGTCATATTTTGAAATTTTTGCAAATTCTTTGAAATCTACTATGTATTTTTTTAATATTGGAGTTCAAGTAATAATTAGTTAGAGTTTGTTATATATCAAATTGGGTAACTGAAATTTTACTAAATTGCATCTTAATTTCACACGTTGAACTTCGCGAGCATCCTAGCTATCATGTGTAATGCACTTATCTAGTTATATCAACTAGTTTTCATCATCAATAATCACTAGTAGTTCCATAGTGCATGTAGTTATTTGCTCTTCTTTGCTAGTTGCTAGGATTCTATTATTCGTGATTTTAGTAATAGAATTAAAGGTTATATCGAAGCGCGATGGAGAAAGTTGCATAGTCTTTACTAAAAAATGAGAAAGTACGTCTTGGAAGGCAAGCTTGGTTTAGTCATGCATACGGATAATACTTTAATTTTGACTGGTTCAATCAAAATTCTGAGTAATACTTACTATGTAGTCTTTGTTTTATAGACTTCTAAGCTGAAAATTTGATCCACGTCATTGGTGTTTTAAGTTTATTCCTTGATCTAGTGGCATATGCAGGATGAATAGCAGAAATAAAGATTCATAGGACAAGTCTTCTCTGATAGTTCATCCTTTATAGCTGTACTTATGTCCATTTTATGGTTGTTACGTTTTGCAGGCTCGGTATTCCCATACATAAATCTGTAAAGTCTTGTCCAATGGCACCGTGCAACAAATCAATAATCATTACTTGCGTCTTGATGATTGTATCTATCACATTTAGCAATGCTATCGACACTGATATCAACTGCCTAAAAGCCTTCAAAGATTCAATGGAAGATCCACAAAACACCTTATCATCATGGAATTTCAGCACGAAACCCGAAGGTTACATCTGCGCTTTTATTGGCATAGAATGTTGGAATATCAATAGCAACAGGGTCTTAAACATCCGCCTTTCAAATATGGGACTCAAAGGCATGTTACCCCTTGATCTGGCCAATTGCACATCGATGACGGGATTGGATCTTTCTGGAAACCTTTTGTATGGAACACTTCCAACCAACATATCCAAAATACTACCCTTTGTTACATCTCTTGATTTATCTTCAAACAATTTCTCAGGACAGATCCCTCAGAACCTTGCGAATTGTTCTTTCCTTAATGTTGTCAGACTCGAGAACAATGCATTTTCGGGTCACATTCCTTTAGATTTAGGTAGGCTTACTCGTATTCGGGAGTTTAATGTTGCAAACAATAGTTTATTTGGGCCAGTTCCAGTTTTTCAAAATGGGAATATTTCAGCAGAGAGTTATTGTAATCGGGGTTATGTGGAGGTCCTTTGCCTCCTTGCAAAGGCCCCGTCAACAAAACCCATATATAAAGTAGGGCGCCTTATAAAGTATAAATAAGTTGTTGGTTTAAGACTTGAGTCTTGTTTTAGAAGTGCACCTTTGTGTGTATTCTTCTTTTATTTGTACTAGTAAGGAAACATGAATCCAGATTGATAATGAAATGACTTGTATTAATGTAATAAAATGTTGATGTTATATGTTCATGGTGTAATGTTCACTTTCACTCTTGAAAACACTCTTTTGTTTACCTTGTTATTAAGCTGAATTCTTTATTGACACTGATCATGGATTCTACAACAATATAAAGCAAGTTTGAATTAGGCATCACAACTCATTGTGTGACCTAGTGAGTTAATTTCTAGTATCTAGCTAGCTAGATGTTTATTTAAACACAAACTTTTATTGTAGTTAGGAGGTGTTTGTTTAAGCTTATATGTGGCTTATGAGCTTATTTGTTTTTCGGCTTATATTTCATAAGCTTTAATTTTCTGGCTTATTTTGAGAATCATGGGCGTATATAACTTTATTATGATAGGAGAGACTCATATAAGCTCATAAGTTTTAAAATAAACCGAAAAAGTAAAGCTAGAAATCAAATAAGCGTCTAGGCCCACACGTTTAGCTACAGCTCGTTGTCCTTAGGATATGGTTAACAAATGAGATGTGCACACTCCATGAATTGATTGGAACACTCAAAAGTATTACATCTTGACATTTATACCCTTGCAGGGGTTAATATGGGTAAAGTGATCTAAGGATATATATATGTCAATATACAAACCCGAATCTACCCTAGGGCTATCAACATCTCCAGAAACAAATATGACCCAGTAATCATACCCTACTGCAAAGCCACACCATCTCAGGTGTTGATATTACAATCTTGCCCTTTTTTATCCCCCCAATCTGACGTCATTCCTTCATCTTCATCATCATCAGAAGATACATCTGAACAAGCCACCGGAATCATAATGGTTTCTTTACCCGACAGTTCTGATGATTACCAAACACGCCCTGAAAAACATCATTCCATTTCTCAAAACTCTCCTGTAACAAATATAACACTTGAGACTTAGACAGAACTGTGTTGATGAAATGCATGAGAGAGACAAGAGGGAGTAAAAGTAATAGAGGGAAGCTAAGTTGCAGCTAGTTGAGTTTCGTAGGTGGATACGAAAGTGCGGAGAATAGCAGGGGAGGTGAGTGTTGTTCTAAGCATCATGTATTTAAAGACACTATTAATTGTGTATTCAAGATGTTGGTTGCGGAGGGAAAAGGATAGGGTTGTGCTGAGGGAAAGGGTGTTGATTTTCTTGAGACGGCAAAGAAAAAGGGTATGACTTTCCCGTCCTGTGGGGGTCGACTCACAAACTTGGAAAGGTTATAATTACCATTTGTTAAGGGATGGTAATATCTTTGGTAGTGATGCTTGATGCTAGGTTTATGCATCAAGTTAAAGTCCAAATTTAAAATTGTTTATGGTCGAGTTTTGTAGTATGGATCACCATAGTTTAACTCTTTAATTTTGTCAAATTTGTATGAAATCATCATCTTTTGAGTAAATAAATCATGACTTGAAGTGTATTTTCCATGTTTGACGCTTCTGACCCCGACTGCAACCTCATATATCCCACGCTAGCCCACAACTCCTTCCCCATCCATGTGCTCTAAGAATCATTTTACCTCAGATTCAGGTTCCCAGTTCGGGTCAAATGAAGATCAATTCGACTCGTTTAAGGTTTAACAATCCCAACATTAAATATCATTTAATTATATAAAATGAGGTTGTGTTCAATGGCGAAGCATAATAAGGGCTAGAAGGGGTGCTGGCCCCCCCTAGAATTTCAATTGTAGCTAGCATGTTTTAGTGCTATACTCATATTTAAACAATACTTTCATTATAGCCCTTTAGAAGTTGTTTACAAAGCATCAAGTCACAATTTAGCAAGATAGCTCTTATTTATATCCTTCCTTCAAAGTCAGTTTCTTTTTAGAAACTCAATAAATGTCTCATTGTATTTGATTATCTATATTAACTTTCATATATTTGCTAATCTAATTTTGTCTTGTTCTAATATGAATGAATCCTATATATCGTTAATTAGGAAACCGCTTGATTAATTTAACTTGTGTTTGTTTATTTTGTATGTGAGGATAGTGGAGTGTAAAAAATTCACAATGATCAAGCTTCCCAAAATCATTTTTTTCAAGTCAAAACTCCTAACAAGTCATAATCATATTTCATTCATTAGCTGTTGCAGCTTCCAGTCCATTCAATCTTATAGTGAAAATTGTTTAAGTTCTTTGACCATGTTACAAACCAATTTATTAGTAGTTAATTGCCGCTCCTTATATAACACCATTAAAAGACTACTTATTTGTCATTAGTCATTACCTTCTACTTGAAGAAGCTATTAAATCCATTAATTGTATGTTGTTTGTCTCTATCTGGTTACTTAATGTGTTAGTTTTATTCATTACATAATTAGAATTTATATTAAACAACTGATCCTGATTTTGTTATTTTTTTACGTTTTTTTACATATATATTTGGAAACTTTTAAATAGTCAAGACTGATTATTGGATTATTACAATCCAATTGCTATAGGAGTGACCTCATCATCTAAATTACTCTGTTCACTTATAATCACATTACCATTCTGATCAAAAAGCACAAAACATCCATTTAGAGACGAAAGTACTCTTGTTGCAACAAGAAAACGGGATTCCTGTGAGAATGTATAACTACCTAATTTTGAAAGAATTGGAATTCCTTATAGTCGTATACTGATACTCTCTGGTTTTGATATCACTAAACATTCTATGTTTTTTCGATATTATTTGCAGGTTCTGTTGGACAAAACCGCCAACAACCCGAAGCTCGATCGCGGAACACTAGATCGCGAGTTATGTTGAGCACAAGTAGCAAACAAGAGAGACACGATATACTACAAAGAAACGACAAGAATATTGCAACGTTATACCTGTACCAAACCTTTATTAAACACCTATAAAGCTCATTTACAACGAGGAAGAAGAATGAATAACTAGCATCCCCCCTCATCTCTATTTATAGAGATGAGGGGGAGAAACCTTGTTGGAAATGTATATATTTACAAACATGTGAATGTCCGGATTTGAACTCGTGACCACGGGATTGCACACATTAGCGAATGAGAATTAAAGTTAATAATTAATGTGTATGTTTACGATTAATTATTGACATTATTAAGTCGGGTTAACGATCGTTAAGTATTTAACGGAAAAAAATGACTAACGACCGTTAAATGAAAAGAGAAAGGACTAGTAATGAAAAGACTTGAAAAGGTATGGGTTTTCTTTGGGCTTGTCCTATGGCCGGCCAAGGGGAGGGTTTCCAAGCCCAAAACCTAACTTGTTCCCAAAGGTTTCATTCACTATATAAACAAGGCTAGGTTATAGGGTTTTCATACACTTGTGCATTGAATTAACCCCTAGATCTCTCCTCTCCCTCTCTAGTCTAATATTCGGCGAAACACCCCAATAGTAAGGGAGTTTGGTTTCGTTTTTCTTACACGAGGACTTGTGTTAGATCTAGCAATGATGATTCGTTTGGTTAATTCGTGGTACACGAAGTGGTTGTAAGACATTATTCTTACACTAATAAGTACTTCTTTGTTATGCTTTGCTCGAGGGTGGTTTGCTTTGCTAGAGGAATTTGACATTCGCAAAGAGGTAGGTACGCATACTTTCAGGTAATTAATTTATTTGTTATGATCTTAAGTCTTCCGCTGTGTACTCTTGATGTCTTTGTGTTTTATTGTATTTTTAATATAATAAACTGACGGTGGCATCAGAGCCTTGTATAACAAGTAATTAATTCTTGAAACACATAAAAAATAAACATGAATGTGTTATTATTTGTATGCTTAGATCTAGGGTTTGCAAAACCTAAACCCTAATTTTTGAGGCGTTTATTTTGGTGCCCTAATTAGGGTTTTGTAAACTATTGTTTTAATTGGATTAGAAACCCTAAGATGCATGCAACTTTATGTGTATATTCGTAACTTTGATTTAATTGCATTAATTGTTAAGTGTAATTTTATGTCCATGATAATTATCAGCATGTTTTATCATGGATGCTTTTTGTATGTCTTTCTTGTTTAAGTGATATACACTAAATTATGATAGATCTAAAATTGGGGAAGACCTCCATAATTATTAATTTAATCAATTATGTGCTATGTGGTATATATTTAATTTTGACTTCTTGTCGATGAATCGATGCATGTGTTCACCTGTACATAGATGAAAACGGGTGAAAGTCTTAATTAAATATATGCATATTAACAGATCTAGAATTGGTTATTAATAGGATTTATCAAAACGTTTGCATGTGGCTATTTGATATGCATGACTTTTATTTGTTATGCATTCATTGTTTATTTGCTTATTTTTTTAAATACTTGCTTGTTTGTTATGTGTATAAGTATTTTTACAAGAAAAATAAACTGACCTAAACAATGGTGAAACATGTATTTTAAGAATAGTAATCATAATCGTTTAATTGATTGATGACTTTGGTACAAATGGTATGAAAGGCTCACCCATGAATGAATTAATAAAAAGGGTTTAAAGAAGCTGTACAGTCCAGCTGAAAGGATGTCTAAGGTTGTGCTTTAGCGTACTGGTCCCTCGCCCTCTGTAAGTTCGAGTGGAGCTACTTAGTAAGCCATTAAATGTGCAAGCTCATCTTAAGGGCGAATTAGTTTTAATTCCATGCGCCACTTTGGTGATAATTATCCGAAACACTAAGTGTTTACACTTATGCAAAAGTACGGTATAATGGATGATAATTAACACTAAATTCCTTGATTGGTGAACCCAATACCTCAATTAAAGTTTGATGATGAAAAGCTCATACATTAAAACAAGATATAAATGTTTTAATAAAAACTATGCTACAAAGATGAATGCATGACATCTTTGTACACATTTGATTTAACATCAAAACTATTACCCTTTAATTTAAGTTATATGCCATCCAACCAAACGGAAACACCTAAGATTACTTTTTATTTGCGTGAGATCGTGACTTAGATCGTAATCAATGGGTAAAATGTCCACGTGTAGTAGAGAGCATGGACGATTTTGTAGTTTCTTAAGTTGGACAACTTAATTGAGTTAGGCGGTGAGCGGCAACTCAAGGCATAAGATGGGATAAAACATGTTTACATGGCGATTGATATTGGCTATATGTAAATCCCATAAATCTAGGAATTGCAATTGATATTGGCAATTGAGCAAATGCTCTACCATTTTGTATAAGGTTCATTACTAGCGGATCAAGCATTGATGAAATTATGAAAATTTGGATCCTAGTTTTCAATAAATATTAATTGGTTATATGACTATGAACCTTGGGTATTTAATTGTTTATTGAAAAGGTTAATTATCGAAAATACTAAAATTGAATTTTGTAATTCTTTTGAATGTATAAATGCAACATTTAACCGTAGCGTGGTTTAGTCTTTGATTAGTAAATTGATCCATTCTAGCATTCAAACAAATGTTTGATCGAGAATAATTTATTGATAAGACAAACGAAGTCTCTTTTCCATGAGAGAAGCATGAGACTCAATCCTATTCCTTTTAATGAATGAGAAAGGTATAATAGGAACATTTGAATTGTCTAAATTCTAATGTAACTCTTAGCAATGAATTGCACATCTTATTTTCCATAAAGATTTCATTACCCTCATTTGGTGAATGAATCCTTTGTAACAACATGAATGTTGGTTAAGTGGAAAACATGTATATGAGTTACTAGATTAGAAGCTAGACTAATTACATAAAATTGGTAAAAGCAAACTAGCATATTTTATCTAGTTGTTTTGCTTTAGCCTTTAAAGGTACTACATACCAGTATGGGGATGGTAGGCATGTTAAGGAAGAAATTGCATACCCACTTTTGAGTTAATAACATTGATGGATAACCTATCATTCATATAGTAGAATACACCTTTTAGTACCTTAGTAATGATTACGTATGGTTCTTCAAAGGTGTAGGAAAGTAAAAAGTAAGCAAGTTGTTTTCAGGTTATGCAACACTGTTGTTGTCGATTCGGGAGCATTTGTGTTGCATTCTTGAATAAGTTGTTTTAATGATTTCTAATTCATTGGGGCTACAATTATTTCTGTGTAGTAACCAGTTATCTTCAAAGATAATTACTTTCCAATTGTAGACACTTATGTTTTTAAGGATAGTCGTATACGTTTCCTTACTAAACAATATAGTTCTACATCTACTTGTTATATCTATCACACAAATCATATTAATCAAATAAACGAACGTGTATCGTGTTGTTTATATGCTACATGATGTTGTTCCATGCACAAGTGGGAGAAATCTTATTGTGTGCAAGGTACAACACATATTAATATGATTTAAAAGAATTCTCTTGACTGTAACGTAAGAGAATAACGTTAAATAAGGAAGTATACATTTATATATGTATGATTGCCCTATTAAGAACATGTGTCAAGATGATAACAAAGACTACTTTATTTTAAATATTTATGTCATTCAATATTTAAGAAACACTTGTAGTTACAATTTATGTTACGTGAGAACGTGAACTAGATTGTAGACCAAGGTAAAATATCCCGCGTAAGACGTGAGCATGGATGATTCTGCAGTTTCTTACATGGAACATTTCATGGAATGACATAATTAAATGAAGTAATCTAATACTACCTTGAATTTGAGTATTAGTTGAATGACTTAAATATATGTAGTAAATATTAACTTGAAATATTAATTGAAACCGAGGTGGTGTTCATAATTACTTTAATTATAAATGTTTATGATTTTGTGAAGTCACAAACATGAAGTCTTTTAATACAAGACTTACAATATAAAGTAAGACGTTAACTTGCTATGTTTTAAGACATATGCATGAAGTCAATGAGTTGATCAATGACTTATAATGTATAGTGGGATTATAACTAATATGTCTTTTGACTTGGTCAAAATATTTGTGTTATAATACATGCAATTGACTTGGTAATTCTATTGTACCATTAAGTTTTACTTTGTTGGTAAATAGGTAAGCCAAAAGAGTAGATGGTTATCTAAAATATTGTTACATTTTCTTACAATATTAATTCTAAGGAAATACCATAGTTTTATGGTATGAATAGTTAGAAGAATCAAAATCTGTTGGCATTATTTGATTCAAGATAACTATAGTTTCTTTCAAAAGTTATCAAGGTTAGTAGATTGAGTATAGATTGAATATACTCAATAAGACTCCAACCTAGAAGATTAATAAGACACCATTTGTTTATGGAATGTGATGAATCACATTAAGTCTTATAAATGAAGTTCTCAATTTGTTAAACTACTTATAGAGTGAGTTGTAACAAACTAATGTTAGGAACTGTCAATGTTTTTGTAATATCCCAAAAGAGAACAATGTATTGTTGCTCTACTTGCTAAACTATTTAAAGGTAATCTTTAAATTTTAAAGGCAAGTGGGAGTTTTGTTTAGATCTTGAAAGATTGAATTACAAAATACATAATCTTCTAAAATGCACTAGCAAATATCATGATGAGGCTAAACATGAAAATGATAGACCTTAATATGATGGAATTGTCATTCATATATCCGTAAGGATATCTCGAGATATTTAATATCTTGAGGAATATGAGTTCTGGGATCATGGTAAGCACATTAATCATAATGATATAAATTTACCAAATGTTGAATTGTGGAAAATCAATCATACTATGAATGTAGAGATCTTTGTCCATAAAGATAATCAACTTTAGATACTTGATTTATCTTAATAATGAAAATGAGTTACTTCAAAGGGTGGAAACCTAGTGGTTTTAAATCTTTGTGTAGAAATCATATGGACAATATTGTACACATATTTAATGCATGTCTAGTGATACTAATATTAATCATATGTAAGCAATTAACTATGATTGAATATTCTTTCTAGATACATTAAATAGAAGTATAAAGATTATAATTGTCATACTTAGTTTCATTGATATGAAATTTTGACAATGAATGTCATAACTCTTTGTTGTGAAATTACTTTTGCGAGGACGATGAGTAATACAAAAAAAGTTTTATGAATTCAAATAATCCTTGGATATGTACAAAAAGCTGCAAGAATCCATGAATGGATATATGCAAGCATCTAGGAGATGTTTCTTATGTTTAATATTAAATCCATGTTTGATTTAATAATTTAAATAAGATTGCTCATTAAGTTCTGAAAGCTTAGTGGGAGTATTATTTATGTTTTCTTAAATCTTATATGTTGTATGGGCAACTACATTCCACCTAAATTAAGTTTTAGTTGGGAATGAAACTTCGTTTGTAAGATTTGTAAATAAGATATATAACCTTGGAATATATGTTTATTATTATAAACATATGTGGTAAATAAATGAGTCAAATAGAACATGATGAATACATATCTTTGACAAGATAAATGAGATCTTAAAGTTTAACTTGAAGATTCATCATGAACATCATGTTGTGTATAAAGTTGTTGTGTCATGCTTGATTACAAGATGATTTGAAAACATTGAAAGTTGTTAGTGTAATAAATATTTTAAAGGAATATGTTTGGATTTAGAATCACATTCCACAATCCGGAGATGCTCCTAGATTCTATGGATGATTATATGACAATTGTTTCATAATTGTCATTGCCAACAAACTTGAGTTTGGTAAGCACCAACATTACACTATAAGCGTTCAAGTTCTGGATGTTTAAAGAGCATATTGTTGTACACAATGATGCTTGTATAATTGAGATGACACTCAATTCTAGTCATGGTATCCTTGATGATGACCATGTTGACTAGTTATGCTCAACTAAGAGCATAGTTGCATTATACATTAAAGAATGAAGAATACTTTAAAACTTTAAAGTTGTGAAAGATGATTGTCATAAAGGGTGGTTCGGTTATCACGCACCTTATGGAATGATATGACAATATGTGTAAACATATACAAGAAATTCACTTATTGAATTCTTGAAATAAGTATTCTCAAAATTCCTATAGATCAAAGTTAATTGAAATTATGCCTTGTCAACAAGTATGATTTTCATGACTTGTGGCAAAATTCATTAACTAGTATTATCATGCATTGATCTATTTAGTATTTGGATAAAGGATGTTAAACAATTATTATTTATAATGAATTAAAGTACGGTATACGTTTAATTTCATTTATAATATTGTGTCCTGTATTTGCATGTTTAAATCCTTGAATAACTTAAGTTATTCTAAATAGTCCGTTGTCGATCAATAACATGGGAATGATATTGAATTAAGACAAATCGTAGTATTAGTTAGAATATACTTGAAAGTATATTGATGCATTAGCATGACTAATTCGAGATGATATTCAATGAATTGAGTATAGGACTTATCCACCCACATGATGATACTTTATGGATCTTAGTCATTAAGTATATCATGTATATTTATCCTCTGACTTGAGATACAAGAGATATGTCATGGATGTAGTGCATTTTTGAAGCAATCTAACGCTATCACGTGGCGGTAGTTATAAGGGTTGTTTTCGAAGTGTTGCGAAATTTGTGAATCTGCTTGTAGTCAAAATGGGATTTGTTTCCTTCAAATTTATTTTGAAGTATAATACTATTGGGCCCCTCGTAGGGTTGTTAAGATGTTTGCATGGCCATGCGGTCTTCGGAATATGTTCGAAAGAATTGGTAATCTTGATCAATCACATAAAAGCAGAATAGTTAATTAAGAAATGGGTGAGATCCATATTCTTATTAACATGGTATTAGAAACAAAAGGATGAATATGATGATGAATCATCAAACTTGGTTTTTCTCGAGAAAACCATACACGAGTTGTACAGGGGGCATTGGCGTGTTGCTAGACGCTAACCAATGTCATTTCACGTTTTTTGTAAACATATCCAGTGGGAATTTGGAAATGTATATATTTACAAACATGTGAATGTCGGATTGAACTCGTGACCACGGGATTGCACACATTAGCGAATGAGAATTAAAGTTAATAATTAATGTTTATGTTTACGATTAATTATTGCACATTAAGTCCGTTAACGATCGTTAAGTATTTAACGGAAAAATGACTAACGACCGTTAAATGAAAAAAGAAAGGACTAGTAATGAAAAGACTTGAAAAAGTTATGGGTTTCTCTTGGGCGTCTATGGCCGGCCAAGGGGAGGGTTTCCAAGCCCAAACCCTAACTTGTTCCCAAAGGTTTCATTCACTATATAAACAAGGCTAGGTTCTAGGGTTTTCATACACTTGTGCATTGAATTAACCCTAGATCTCTCCTCTCCTCTCTCTAGTCTAATATTCAGCCGAACACCCCAATAGTAAGGGAGTTTGGTTTAGTTTTTTCTAGCGAGGACTTGTGTTAGATCTAAGCAATCGTTTAGTTGAATTCGTGTGTACAAGAACGTGGTTGTAAGACATTATTCTTACACTAATAAGTACTTCTTTGTTTTGCTTTGCTCGAGGGTTGTTTTGCTTTGCTCGAGTGATTTGACATTCGCAGAGAATGCGTTCGCATACTTTCAGTTAATTAATTTATTTGTTATGATCTTAAGTCTTATTTTGCTCTTGATGTCTTTATGTTTTATTGTATTTTATATATCATAAACTCAACAAACCTTTCCTAATTCAAATAGGAAACAAGCTTGGCTTGCACTCCAAGCTACCTAATCCTAGTTAATGTCTAACACCTAATCTTATTACAAAGTACAATTAAGTCCCTAATCTATATTTAAGTTTACTACTAATATATAACAATTTCCACCTTAGGAATAATACTTAAACATAACAGATACTCGGCACCTTTTCCTTGTCTTTGGAACCTCGGGCCGGGAACCACCTTGTCGACCGGTGTGCTTGTAATTTCCAAGATTAGCTTCTTTAGACTCCTTCCTTCTTCTTTTCAAACATTACCCTCTGCGCCCTTTTGACCGAGTACTCGGTTAACATAATGTCTGCCCCCCTTTATACCAAGGTGTACCTTTTCTGCTCATTTACCAAGCAACCGTGTTTGTCTTTCTTCAAGTTGCTTGTCCTCCAACTTTCTTTGAGCACACAAGACATCATCGTTACTATCTGAACAACCTCGACTTCACGATTTTCGACTCCTTGCGGTTCCACCTCAAACCAAACCGTTCATGCTTTGTACTCTCATGAACTCTGTTTTAACACCGGGACCAAGTTGTTTGAACCCAACTTGCTTGTGACCAAGTTGTTTGAACCCAACTTGTTTTTGACCAAGTTCTTTGAATCTAACTTGTTTTGAACCTCCATGCTTTTGTACACCAAAAGTCTTCTTTTGCTTCAAGAGTATACCACAGTTCTTTCCACGATCCCGTCATCATAACCCGGCAACCTTTGATCACCTTGACTTTACCAGCGCATCTTCACCGCGTATAACCCTCTTTTCAAGAGTACCCAATGAAATCAAGCTCCTAACCCAACGAACATACCTAACATCTTCGGTATAAAGCTTGAACCATCATGCAATATCTTCACTTTTCTGTCCCTGATGATAGTGCATGTCTGTTATCACCTAAGAACCAACCCCATCAATATCCTTGAAGTCATACAAGAACTCCTCCTAGGTTTCATATGATAAGACCACTTTGAATCCATTACCAATTCAGCCATCTCATCATTACTGCGTACCACCAGGCTTCTCCAAAGTAGGCGTTACCACTCGTCATCAGAAGAATCGAATCGATCGTGCTTACCCTTCGCGAACCCACTTGACTTCTTCTTTGGACAGTCTCTCTTCAGATGATCCTCTGAATGACATATGAAGCACTTTAGTTTACCAGTTCCACCTTTTGACTTAAACCGCGAACTTCCAAGCGGAATGAGCCTTCCTTGAATGATCGACCTCCCCACATATAACCCGTCACGGTTTCTTCCTTTGTGCCTCGGTTCTTTTCTTGAATTCCGTTAATTCGCAAGAACATCTTCCATTGTCAAGATTCCCTCTATACAACAATGTCTCCACAAAGTTTTTAAGAAGGCGATGGCAAGCGACGTAGTAACATAAGTGCGATCCTCATCCTCAATCTCTATATCAATATTCGCCAAATCAAGTATCAACTTATTAAACTCATCTATATGATCACCCAGTTCGTACAGACTCATATAGTATGTGTATGACTTCTTCTTGGATCTGATCTGTTTGCTAATGACTTAGTCATATAAAGACTAGTCAACCGTCCAAATTCTGCGTGATTGTTTCCTTGGTAACTTCCCGTAAAACCCGGTCTCCCAAGCATAGAATCAAAGTACTGTACGCCTTCTTCATCAAAACCTTTTCACTCCCTTCCATGTCCTCGGTAATGTCTCTATGCATTGATCACATCCATTTTACCATTAAAGCATGCATCTTTATTTTCCATAACCGTAGTCATTCTTTCCAGAATTTTGATGTCAAAGCTAGTTTTTGAAAGAGCCATTCTTCTTAAACCTTGTCAAGTTGTTTCTTAACCAACTTTAAACCGAAACCTCACAAGCCGGGTATGCAATATTCCCCTTGTTTGCTATAAACCCTTCTTGCAAATCGAATTTATTAAAATAACTCTAAACCCTCGATTTCGAACAAGCAAACCCGATCGTAAACTTAAAACCCAAGCTAACCACTATCGAAACTTGATCCACAAAATAGCGCCAACAAAGAAACCCGCCGTTTTAATCGAATTACCAAAAACGATTAACAAAGTTAAATTTAATATTCAAACCCTTTGGTAGACTTTTAAAAAAAATCACCTTTGAATATAACGTCACCTACCTTTGTAGTATTCATTCCGCGTAAACATAAAAAAAACAACCCACAATTGTCACCTTTTGGTACCTTATTCACGTGACTAGTAGAAGATAAAATAAAATCAAAATTATCGTCAACTTTGTTTTATCGGCGATCGCTACTTCTCAAAACCAAACCTCGAACGAACTCGGCACCTCGATCTAGCACTCGAACTTCGATGACCCATAATAACGCTGCTCTTATACCACTTGTTGGACAAAACCGTAACAACCAAGCTCGATCGCGGAACACTAGATCATGAGTTATGTTGAGCACAAGTAGCAAACAAGAGAGACACGATATACTACAAAGAAAGCGACAAGAATATGCACCGCGTTATACCCTCGTTACCAAACCTTTATTAAAAACCTAATAAAGCTATTACAACGAGGAAGAAGAATGAATAACTAGCATCCCCTCATCCCTATTTATAGAGATGGGGGGTAGCTCTCTAATTCAAATAGGAAACAAGCTTGGCTTGCACTCCAAGCTACCTAATCCTAGTTAATGTCTAACACATAATCTTATTACAAAGTACAATTAAGTCCCTAATCTATATTTAAGTTTACTACTAATATATAACAGGTTCAGTTCTTGAAAACCAAGGCTCTAGATGGAACTCGAATACTCGATAAATAAGAATAATAATTATATGTGCTTTGATACTTGCATTTATAAATGTTGTTCAAAGTAATATCAACTGCCTTAAAGCCTTTAAAAGTCAATGGAAGATACACAAAAGGTGTTATCTTCATGGGGTTTTGACAACAACCCTTGAGAAAATGTCTGTGGTTATTATGTCGTTGAATGTTGGAGTGGGCGTCGGATAAAGTTTCAAGTATAAGCCTTCGACAAGGGCCCAAAGGTATGTTACCTTACGAACTCGAGAGTTGTTCTCGGATGACACGATTAGATCTTTCGGTAGCGTTTGTATGGAACTCTCCCCACTAACATATCAAAAGTTCTACCATATGTGACAACTCTTAATCTTTCCTCAAACAATTTCACGGGACCAACCTGGTGAATCTTGCAAATTGTTCATACCTTAATTATCTTAGGGTGCGTTTGGTATGTTGTCATTAATTACAATGGGTATGCGTTTGATAGTTGTGGTGAGTTCCTCACCTATGAAAGATACATACCTTGCTCTCTTGATGTATATGGAGCATGAATTATATCTATCATTCATTCCCATAATGGTGACCCCTTCATCTTAAACAAACACCTTGATTGGAATGAAAATTCATTCCGTGATTCCCAAGAATGGATACCAAACGCACCCTTAGACTTGATAGCAACAGGATTATGGGTTAGATTCCTATAGAGTTAGGTGGATTAAGTCGGATTAAGGACTTTGATGTTGCAAACAATATGTTATCGGGACAAGTTCCAATATTTCAAAATATAAATGGGTTAATAAATTTTAAAACCATCATACTTGTTAAAAAAAAATACTCTTCTCAGTTGCGAACAAAAATAACAAAACTCTTATGAGTATTAATATTGACATCTTGTCTTTATATGAGTAGTTTGACCATTTTACCCTTCCAAGTTACATAAATGATCTATGTGGATTTTCGAAATTGCAGCCACCGTCCATAGGGTAATTACATAAATGGTCCCTTCAAAAGAAATTTCTTTTCGATTTTTTTCCAAATTTTTTTTTGGAATTCTTTTTCAAAATATATATATATATATATAGGCACTTTATTTTCAGAACCTACTTTAAGTGCGAGAACTGCGAGAACCACTTTTTTACAACTAATAATACACAATGCACATCATTTAATGCTCTATAGCATTTTGTTATATTTATTTAATTCAAAAGGGTATAATAGTAATAGACATTTTCATATTATTTTTGTTTTTTTTATAATTACCGTTTTTAAAAATCTTAAAATTCGGATTTTTTATTTTTACTTTTATTTTATTTTTATTTATTTTTTATTATTTTTTTATGCTAACATGTTTTCAAATAGTCATGGTGCATACCTGTTTTTTTATACCTAATCATTATTATTTTTTTTTTGAAATCTCAAAGAGCATGCATGTTTTTTTCCCCCAAATAGTCAAGGTGCATACATGTTCTTTTCCCCAAATAGTCAAGGTGCATACATGTTTTCAATTAGTCAAAGTGCATACATGTTTTTTTTAGCTAACACTTTTTTTTATCAACCTACCAATATTTTTACATGGTCGATATTTTTTTTTAAAGTTTGAAACACAAATTAAAGAACATAGATCATTATAAAAAGAAACAAAAGATTGATATACTTAAATGTTACATTTCACTTGATTACAAGTACAAAAACACATGCAATAATCATATATCTCCAAAAGTCGGCAAAATTATCTTCATGTATAATCGTGTTCATCCACTTCCGGTTTAAATTATATCATCATCAATCAATCAATCACGAAACAAACATGCACGAAAACAATTAAACCACAAACAAATAAGAAGCGAAAAATTAATCACAACAACTACCATAACGCATATGCACAATCTTGTGTATATTAAACTAATGATGTAAACATGTTTTTTTAATCATAAACATAAAACATAAATGTTCTTAAATTAGATGGATCACTAATTACAATTTAAAAGGCAAAACAATAGATGGATCACTAATTATGCTATTTGATCATATGCTATCCAACTGCAATTAATCTTTTATTAGTTCAGCTTACAATAAACACATATGCAAATCAAGATAATTATTTATTTGATCTTAATAAATATCGAAAAGCTTAGAACTTATGGTCAAAAAACTTACTCGCTAGCGATGGTGAGCTATGATCACGAGAAAGGGCTAGGGTTCTTGAGAGGAAGAGATATAAAAGTGAAAAGAGATTGATATGAAAGAAAGATGGAGTACGAAGTGAAAGAAATACTTGAAAGCGGTTTACGACATTTAATCCCTTTTATGATGTTAGTATGCAGTTTTATTAGAAGTGATGGTCATTCACGTTTAGGAACTTTGTAACGTGTGTTAGACATCGTGATAGAATAGTCATCGGGCTCGTGGATTGGGCTAAGCTAATTGGTTAAAAGATAAGCTATGCTAGCAATTGATAAGCTTATGTATCCAAGCCCAATCAAGTCCAATCGTGGCCCTTGCCAAGCCCATTAGGGTATTGTTGTAAGGAACTATAAATACCCCTCAAAGTCTCATTTGAGGGGTGTGCTTGAAAGTGTGTATGTGTGTGTTTTCTTCCTTTGCAATAAACATCATCTTTATTGTTTATCTTTCTACGCATAACATACACGGTTTGTATAACATCAAGTCACCATCTTTTCTTTCTTCATCTTATCATGTGATGTTTTGGTTTACGATGGTTATACTTGTGTTTCGTGTTGGGTTTGTGATAAGGTTGATAAAGTAAGGTCCTACAATTGGTATCAATCGCCTAACAATGGTTTAGGAGTGGTTGGTTGAAGTTTTTGTGGTTTGTGTTATTACGCGTAAAGCTCGGTAACAAAAAGTGGTCGCGCAAAACTTTATTTTTGCACTAAAATCTTCAAGATTCTTGTGGTTTGAGGTTGCTTTAGTGTTAAAGAGTCTAGTTTTAGTTTGAAGCTTTACGTGTTTTACATCAGTTTAAACTTCGTGTTTATTGGGGTATGCGTTTCTCTGCGTATCTTTCAAAACACTTTGGGTGAAAAGGTCAGATTTGTGTTATTGGGTGTTTTAAAAGCTTTTGTGCGGCTGTTTGAATGTTGGAAATTTTTTCGCAGCGTAAGTCAAAACCCTAGTTTTCGGCGTAAGAAAGTCAAAACCTTTTTCTGGCGTAGTTTCTCAGCATAACTTTTAGTGAAGAATCTTGTGCAACAACGGTGACTCGGTGCTTCCTCACTTGGATAAGTGTGTGGAACACTTCAACTTCGGATATCTTTTATTTGTGACGGTGTAAAGGATTTTTGGTTTTAAACCAACTCTTACGCATAAGCGAAAGCTACGAGTAAGCACTCTACCTTAAGTTAACTCTTGCGTAAGGTGCTTCTGCTTCTCGCTTACGTTTACGCATAAGACTTACGTTTAACCTTAAGTTCTGGCTTGGATTTCACGCATAAAGATTTCGCCTAAGCTCTTCGCGCAGGACTCCCTCGCGCCAGTTCCTACGCATAAGCATCCTCGCATAAGCACTCATCTCTAGCATAAGAACAGGTTTCTGAGTAAGATTGTGACCAAAACTTAAGCGGCTATAACTTTTGAACCGTAACCGTTTTGTTGATCTACCCATCAAAATGACCGTGAGAACGAGGAGAATAGACCGCCGAATGAACTTGGGTCAACCTTCAAGTCCTAAAAACGCTCAGAATAGAAGTTATTGAGGTTTTTAAGTTTTTTAGAGCATACTTTCACTACAACAACCGAGCTTAATCTTCATCAACACAACTCCTTTATCGTTGAATCGATCCTACATCAACTTTATCATATCATACCTTCATCAATGGAAACTCAACAAGACATTCATGCAGTGGTGCGAAGTCCTATGTTGGCAAAAGGTGGTTATCTTCAATGGAAAAATCGTATGCTTCGCTACATCAAGACCAAACCTAATGGAAAACTCATGATTATTTCCATTCGAATGGACCCTTCAAGCCTCGACAAATCCTAGACCACGGAACTCCCGGCGTCCCACCATCTTATCATACTCAAAGCTGAATCAAAATACTTGAAGAGGATCGAGAGCAAGTCGATCACGAGATGACATGGCAATTCATATTGTCCAAGCTGGGTTTACCAATAGACATCTTTCTATTTGTGAGGCGGTTGTGGCTGCTTTTTGATATATGGGAGCGTGTTAGGCGGCTTTGTCATGGAACAAAATTGGTCTACAAGACATGGAGAACAAGTCTGCTAGCTGAATGGAAAAAGTTTACTTCAACTCGAGGAGAATCCATTGAATCCTACTATGGAAGGTTTTGCACTTTGATGAATGAGCTTATTAGAAACAAGTTGACACCCGAAAACTATCGTTCAAAACATCAAGTTCTGAACAATCTTCGAAGAATGGGGGCGATATGTCACTATTGTCAACCAACAAAGACTTACATCGGGTGAACTTTGATCAACTAGCGATTTTCTAAAACAAAACCAAGTTGAAGTGAATGAAGTCGGGAAAGAAAGATTGGCAAAGAATCATGATCCATTGGCACTTATTGCAAAGACTCAACCTTCGGTGAATACACAACAACAAGCTTCATCATCTTCCAACAACTTGCTGACAATACATTCAACAACCAACAACAATTCTATCCACGGAACAACAAGTCATTCAACAACCGTATCCACAATACGGGAACAAGGAATCGCGATCTTGAAATGGAACGAGAAGAAGCTTTGTCTCAAGTATTCTCTTTATTGAGAAAAGCATTGAGGAATCGCTATTCACACCAACAACAACCAGCGGTTTCATCAAACTTAGCGAGAGAAAATTACCGTAGGGTGTGAACATGGGTAATCAAGGACAAATGGTTGGAGTTATTGGGAATCCGGCGAGGCTATATACTGGATTTCGTATGGAATCAGCGGTTCCGTATCAAGGTGTCGGTTAGGTGAGAATGTTGGAAATCAGATGGAGCGAGAATGTTGGGAATAGAGCGTGGGTAATCGAATGGAATGTTGCAGCTCGATCGTTAGGAATTATGGAAATGTGAATCGAGGGTGTCGGGTTAAGTGTTATAAGCTGTCAAGGAATGGGTCACATGTACGAAATCGTCCCTGCCAAGCAGAAAGAATGTTGAGTTTCTTCGGAAAGCTATCTTGTGCCTGAAGCAAGCGTGGATCTGGTTGAGTCTTTGAGGAAAATGTTTGGCTATCGTGGATGATTTGGAAGACCTCGAGGAAATCAATGCGAACTGCATATTCATGGCAAATCTTGAGGAGACTAAGTCGACGACTCACTGGCACTTCTACGTACTATGGCGCCAGCGGTGTCGAGGTACCAATCAATGATCCATGCTATAACACTGTCATATTTGATGTGGTTACTCATGACGAACAACGTGCATTGGCCGGCACCTACTTATGATACATGCACGGACAATCCGAGTTGTAGCAATACTAACTCGAAACTCGGATGTGGATCCTAGTGGAGGCGTGTGGCACAAAATCTTGAGGCGATGAAAACACGTGCTTATTTGAATCATTAATCAATAAGCGTGGCATTGAGAAAGTGAGTAAGGTCAATCACGAAGTTAAGGCGCGAATGTTAAATTGACCGAGCTTGAGAGTTACAAAGAGAATGCGAGCCTATGAATTTCATACAAACAAAATATCGAATTAGAAATTGGTTACCGAGATTACGTTTTAAAGAGAAAAACAATTGCAAATCAAGTATGATACACTTGATGTGAATCTGAACTTGAAAATAAAATCTTTAAACAAGGAAAATCTGAACTAAACGATCAACTTTCTAAACAAAAAACATTGTTTTCGATCTTGAAAAGAGAGCATTGATTCTTTGATTTTTCAAAAGCGAGAAGATTCTCTTCTTGATGAAATTCTGGATAAAAATGAAACTATCAAAAAATTGGATAATTTACTTCTTACAACGGGTCATTCCTCTAAAACAAACAAGATGCTTTCTAATCAAGTAAATCCGATTTTCATGCTTACATAAAAACTTCGCCTCTGGTTTCCTCAAGCTTTCGAGAAAAGAACGGAATGTGTTGAATAATGGAAAACCTTTGCATGAACCCATAATTGTTCATGATTCTCTTGAAGCGTTGGAACTATCGAGAGAGTAGATCAATAATGAAACAAAACATCCAAATCAAACCAATTGATTATAACAAATGGAACAAAATTAATGGTATTTCGTTTGTTTCTCAATCAGCGTTTTCCACCAAACCAAGTGTTTCAAACAAAGTGTCAACACCAGTTTCAAAATCAGTTTCAAAACGGTTGTTATCTCCAAATCTCTTTTGAACATTGAACAAATATCTTCAAACAATCCACAACACAAGTGATCGCGAAGCATTTTAGGCGATGTTAAAACTAGAATTAAGCGACTTCGGTATTAAAACTAAAACTCATATTACAACCAACATGGGTTTAATAGTTTTGATATTGAACAAAAAAGTTTTTGAAAGCTGAAATCGCCCCTCGGTGAATCACATCAACTCAAGGGTAATTTATTTTGAACAAGCCTTTTGAAAAGCAGTTGACTTTGTCAAGGACCACAATCCTGGTAAAAGCAAGCTAATGAAAGTGTTGAACACATCAAAGTTTTGGAAAATTTAAATGATTCTCTCCTCGAAGATGTTATGACTCTTGATATTATGTCCATTATTTTGCAAACATATTGTTTGAAGATCATGAAAGACTCCGATCTGAGACCTCGAAATTGTTTCAAAATATGAAAAAGCTCTTGAAAAACTTGAAAAAGAAAATGTCTTATATTTTAAACAACTTGATCAAAAACTAAGGAATGCAAATATGACAAACCTTCATGGTATGGCGTGCCTACAATGACATGAAAGCGAAAAATGATCTTTTGAGGGCTCAGTTGGAAAGTCAAAAAGGAAAGGCTATGGATACTAAGTTTGCAAAACCATTGACTGCGGAGAAAGCAAATGTTCCCAAACCGGTTTCCAAACCAAAAATGCGTCTCTATGCCTCCTCCAAAGTCAATGAGAAAAATGTTTCATCAAAACCGGTCACTCCACGCCCTACCTAAACAAAAATGTTGATAAAGGAAAAGCGGTTATCGAGAAACCAAAAGTTTTAGCACTTTTTTAAGATGTGTACCACTAATCGATGCGCCTCCACATCTAAAACATATGGAACAAGCGACATAAGTTTAGAAAAGCACTCTAAAGAGACTAGGAAAGCTGAAACCACCTCCTTTTATAAAAATGTGAATCTAATCGTGTGCCTTACCTTCTCTGGGACTAGAAAGCACCTCTAGGAGCAGACTAAAGCCTAAGAGCAATACAAGGAACAATAGAGTCTCGCATGCCTCTAGGAGTAGTAGCTTGAATAAAGAGAAGTAAGTAGAAGAACACCACTAGGAATTTACTTTTTGAATAAGAAAGACATTTCATCTGAATGTACTAAACCTATGAAACTTGCTAAGTCTAATGAATGTGTTGAATCTCTTTGTTTAACTTGCAAGAAACCTTTAATTAATGTTCAAGATGATTGTGTTTCTAACAATGTGAATGATAAGCTGTTGAAGAGCGTTCCAAAAGATCTTAAGCTAAGCGAGTAGGAAGACTAGTTTGCAAAACTTAGGCTTTACACCTCTTGACAGGAACTATAGTGTATACTTTAGGGATGATATTTGGAAACCCACATGTAGAACTTTCACACTCCAGAATTGAACAATGAGTGATAAACCCGAAATTCCTGTGAAAACCTCTGCGAGTGTGATCGGGATATTACCTCTAACCCAAAGGAACCAAAATCAAAAGCGATTTCCACAAATTTTCTTCACATTCTTGGCGGGTTATCGAAATTTGTCTTTGGATCGTCGACTCGGGTTGCTCCAAGCACATGACCAGGAATCTGAAGGCTGGCGATCAATTTCGATGCGAAATTCATGGGAAATGCGTTTGGAAATGATCATGTAGCGGCTATCATGGGTTATGGAGATCTACCTTTTGGAAATTATTTGATCACTCGGGTTTACTATGTCAAAGGGTTGGGACACAATTTGTTTTCGGTCGGGCGGTTACGTGATCGATTTAGAGGTTGCTTTTAGGAGAAATGCATGCTTCGTTAGAAACTTGGATGGCATTGATCTCTTAGCGGGAATGCATTGATACAAACTTGTATGCTATCGACATCAATCAAATGGCCTCTTCATAACCAATATGTCTTATGACGAGCATACGGAACCACAGTCTGGTTGTGCACAGGCGGTTATCCCATCTCAATTTCGACACTATCAACAAACTTGCCAAAGACAACATCGTCAATGGACTTTCAAAGTTCAAATACACCAAGGATCACTTATGTCCATCATGCGAACAAGGAAAAAGCAAAAGAACATCATATAAACCCAAAACCGTACCTAGTTCGGAAGCAAAGTTGCATATGTTGCACATGGACTTATGTGGCCCAATGTGAGTTGAAAGCATTAATGGGAAAAAGTATATTCTTGTTATCGTCGATGATTATTGAAGATATACATGGGTTAAGTTTAGAGGTCAAAAGCGAAGCACAGGGCATCATCATCACCTTTAAAGCGAATTCAAGTACTTCTTCAAACTCGATGGGGTTGTAAGAACGGAACAACGCAATTACTGTCGAAGGGAGTTAAGAACTTATTTTGAAGATGTTGGAATCACACATCGGACATCGGTTGTTAGAACTCCACGTGAGAATGGGGTAGTTGAAAGAAGAAATGTACTCTTGTGGAAGGCGCTGCACAAATGCTAATCTATTCTAGTGCACCATTATTTCTATGGTGATCTTTATTACCACTACTGTTTCACTTTCGGAACCGATCCCTTATCCATCCAAGATTCAATAAAACCCATATGAACTTGTGAACAACAAAACACGGATATCTCTTACTTTCACGTGTTTGGCTTTGTGCTATCTGAATGACATAGAAGATCTAGGAAAGCTGAAGCTAAAGGTGATATTGGAATCTTCATTGGATATTGGATAACTTTCGAGGGCATTGAGGTGTATATGAGAAGAACTAGGAGGATCATGGAGGCGATGAATGTGAAATTGATGAACTTTCACATATGGCTTCGAGACTTCGCTCTAGAACCCGCACTAAACCCATGAGACTTACGGACACATCGATTCGGGACTTCGTACCTCAAAAGAGCTCAATCAACTCCGTTTGACAATCCTAAAGAACAAGAATGGGAGAATTTCTTCGAGTTAATGTTCGATGAATACTATGGTGGAACCTTGACAAATGCATCAAACCATCATTCATTTGCACCGCTCAAAATCATCCTCCACCACCAACGGAAGATGCATCTACAGCGGTGAAACCAATGCACCAATTCCATCTACATCATCTACATCTACTACGGTTATTGCACCCGTTCTACCAGCAGTTGATGAGCAAAACCAAAACCAAAACGATGCAACGTTAGATGAAGACTTATTTGAAAACGTTTGCTCTGAGGAATCGCATTTTCTTCTTCAAGCTTACGAGAACCATCTAACTTCGCATACGTATAATAGCGGTATCCTTCACTACGAAGTGGACAAAAGACCATCAATTGAACAAGTTATTGGTGAACCTTCAAGGCCAATTCGGGCGAGGCCAACTTGCCACCGATTGCGACGTGTGCATTTACCTTTGCTCAATTAGCAATATAGAGCCAAAGAACATTAGAGGCAATGGCGAGAACCGCATGGATAGAAGCGTCACGGGGAGGAACTTCTCAATACCGTCTACATGAATCTTGGGAAATGGTTCCAAGACCCATTGACGTTAAGTCATTGATCAAATGGTTATGGAAGAACAAAGCGGATGAAGAAATGGCCATTAAGCAACAAAGCTCGTTTGTGGCCAAAGGATAGACAAGAGGAAGAATAGACTTTAAAGAGTCATTCGCCCGTAGCTAGACTAGAAGCGGTCGAGGATATTCTTGGCCTATGCAGCTCACAAAAACATTACGGTTTATCAGATGGACATTAAGACCACGTTCTTGAATGGAACTCACGAAGAAGAAGTTCGTGGAGTCGGCCGAAAGGCTTCATCGACTTGGAACATCCAGACTTCGTCTACAAACTCAAAAAGGCAATCTATGGTTTGAAACAAGCTCGAGGCGTGGTATGACGGCTTGTCCTCTTTCCTTATCCAAAACAATTTCACCAAAGGACCAGTTGATCCTACCTTGTTTACACAAAAATGCAAAAAGACATTTTGATTGTTGATTCGTGGGCGACATCATCTTTGGGTCCACTAATCCGAATCTTTCAAAACATTTTGAAAATCTCATGAAAAGCAAATTTGAAATGCCATGATGGGGGAACTAAAATTCTTTCTTGGTTTACAAATACATCAATCCTCCGTGTAATTTTATAAATCAAGCTAAATACACATCTGAGATTTTGAAAAATCATGGTATGGATAATTGTGACTTCGGTCGAACACCAATGGTAACTTCACCAAAAATTGAGCCGATTTGTTTGGGAAACCTATTGATCGAAGAAATATCGGACATGATTGATTCTCTCATGTATCTTCTACTAGCTGATCGACAGATATCCATTTCTTTGTTTGCTTATTAGCGGGTTTGAGCAAAGCCTACGAAGCGCACCTCAAAGAGGTTAAGCGGATCTTTATCCATTCACAAAAGTCTTTGGTCCAGAAGGAATCGGATTGATCTAATTGCCTTTTAGGATGGACCCGCTTGAGGTGATCAAGTTGACAAAAAGTACATGGGAGGAGCACAATTTTGGGTGAAAAAGTTAATAAGCGGTCTTCAAAGAAACAAGATTGCCTTGCACTTTCAACCGCGAGTATGTCTATCTGCGTGTTGTGCTCAAGTTCTATGGATGAGAATACAACTCACGATTATGGCTTTACTTTCGATAAAATACCTATGTATTGTGACTCGAAAAGTGCCATAGCCATATCATGCAATCTTGTTCATCACTCAAAGACTAAGCATATCCGAGTCCGCTATCACTTCATCAAAGAGTACGTCCGAAAATGATGCTGTTGAATTATTTTTCGTGAAGGCAGTTACCAACTTCGCGATCTATTTACTAAAGCCCTTCCAAAAGAAAGGTTTGACGATTTAGTTCGGCGACTTGGAATCGAAGCCTAACGAGGAGTTAGAGCGTCTTCTCGAATCTTCTTGACAATGATTTTCAAAAGCTTATTGTAAATATTTTTGAAAAACAAAATACAAAATTTTAAAAACCAACAAAAACAAAATATAAAAATATAAAACTTTCAAAAATACAAAAACAATATAAAATCAAAATTCCAAAAATATTCTTCTCGACATGTCTCTCATTATAATCGATATTCTGTATGTTTCTAGAAATGTCATTCCACAATGATCGGGTATGTCTGGATGCTTGAGCGAGAGTTCTTCAATATTTTCCAAAACATGCCGTTTCTCAAAATTTCTTCATAAAATGGCTTTTTATACTTGATGCGGGACTAAAATGATGACTTTTGATTATTTTCAAATCAAAACTTCGTTTTTTAAGAAAAATCACAAGTGTACGCTTCAGTGCACTACATTTATAAATGGTGAGAAATCATCATCATCTTGAGCACCTTTTCAAGATTGTTCAAAAGATTTTTCAAAATCTTTCAAAATATTTTGTGCTCAAGATAACTCCCTCTGAAACCCTTTAATTGATTATGCTTTATTAAAGGGGAGTATAAAACTAAAATGTTCCAAATTCATGCTTAAATCATATCCGTTTGTCTCTCTAAAAGATTCTAAAATGTTGTTTAATCCGTTTATATCAAAAATATCACGAATATGCTATTTTTGAGGGGAGGAGGCGTGATTAAATGTGATCAAAAAGTTTTAATGATCGTTGTTTGAATCTCAAAATGAGCTCGACTTCGAGGCAGACCAATGTGGACGCGGAATCAAAGTCGATAAATGTACCATCTCGAGAAACTTGTGATAGATATGCACCTTCATGGGTCTAACCTCCTTTTCAGGGAGTGTTTACAACTTCAAGTTAGTTAGAGCTAATTGTCACCTAAAAGCGATGGAACTCTTTAACTAGGCAACGTAACGTGTCTAGTGGGGAAGTGTCTATCATAAGCCGATCAATTCAAAAAGTACAAACTTTACCCTCGATGTGCATATTTTTGTTAAAACTCATAAGCACATGTGAAGGGGAGTGTTTACGAAAAATGTAAAACTGGGAGTATCTCAAACATGTTTTCTATCATAAACACTCTGTGAAATTTTCAAGAAAAATGGTTTTATGGCAACATGGGACAGTCATGGAGTTATAAGGTGACTAAGGATAGGAAATTAGTCCTATGATCCGCTTGAGCGAGGAGGATCTACCAAGGACATCACAAATAGTTTGAACTAGAAGTCCTTAGGAATGATTGAAAAAAGGAGTAATGTGAGAAAGGAGAAAGAAGGGTTGAAGAATTAAAAAGAAATGTAATGAAAGGGTGAAAAGAAATAGCCCTTCATATTCAACCTTAGGCTTAAAGGTTCAATACATATGCTCTTGGTTGTCACTAGTTGACAACGGTATTGAAGACAAAGACGTCATGGACCCAGTGTATGGCTGCAAACCTTCTAGCCACTCAATTCCTCTTAAAAGGATTGTTTCATTCTCACTCGAACCTTACATAATCTATCGACTTTCTCATAGAGATCGTTGGTATTGAAGAAGGAGACCCTCTCCCAGTCTCTCGAGGAAAACCAAAATGCACTAATGAGTCTAGAGCCGAGATTCATCAAAAGATCTCATAGGAACACATGACATGACATCGCTTGTTGTTCATCAATAAGGACACAAGTGATATACTATAGAGTCCTAGCGAGTCTTAGCAATCTGCGAGAACATTTATGAAGATTCGCATTTGTGATCTTAGGTGATTGAATGGAAACTCTGCCGGGGTCAACATCAGCGACCACGGCGGCCGAGGTCACTTCGGTAACTCCCGTGGATTACGCAGTGTGTCTCAAAGCGGTCTGATCGTGGGGTGATGCTTGGTGTACCTCGGCGACTCATCGGCTGTAGGTGTACTTCGGTATATCGTGTTATCTCACACGTGGGACTCGATTCGAGAACGGCCTTTGTGAGAATTAGAGAAGTGTTTTCACTATCTGCATTAACACCCTCGAAATTCAAACTTGTAAATGCGGAATTCGCTTATTACTAACTTGTTTTATGTTTTCTTATGGAAGCTCGGGCGGATTGATCGTCGAGATTCTCCTACTCATACAAAAACACATGAAAGTTCTCATCAAAATCAAAAGGCTACACAAAGTTAAAGATGATTCAATGTCTCAAAGAATCTACAAAGTTTAAAGACTTGAGAACTTCATCTCATCGGAACTTCAAAGTCAAATAGAAGTGTGAGCATGGTGGAGAGAGACGTAGAGATACCTAACCAACGAAGCTGACAACGGCAGACAACCACTTTAATTGATCACAAAGCATAAAGGAACAAAGATTCAAGACTATTCTTTATCTTCACACAAAGTTCAAGCTCGAGAATAGTAAAGACCAAATCAAGTGGAGCATTTTTTGAATGACCACCCCTTAGGGGGAGATTGTTAGCCTTAATAGTTTTTATTAGAAGTGATGGTCATTCACATTTAGGAACTTTGTAACGTATGTTAGACATCGTGATAGAATAGTCATCGGGCTCGTGGATTGGGCTAAGCTAATTGGTTAAAAGATAAGTTATGCTAGCCGTTTATAAGCTTATGTATCCCAAAAATCAAGTATTCGTGGCCTTGCCAAGCCCATTAGGGTATTGTTGTAAGGAACTATAAATACCCCTCAAAGTCTCATTTGTGGTGTGTGTTTGAAAGTGTGTGTGTGTGTGTTTTCTTCCTTTGCAATAAACATCATCTTTATTGTTTATCTTTCTACGCATAACATACACGGTTTGTATAACATCAAGTCACCATCTTTTCTTTCTTCATCTTATACGCATAACGTGTGTTTGGTTTACATGGTTATACTTGTGTTCGTGTTGGGTTTGTGATAAGGTTGATAAAAGTAAGGTCCTACATATGAAAATTTTAATTCCTATTTTGCCCCTTGTTTAATTTTTTCTATCAAATTAAGTTACATATATTTTCAAAAATGCCACTATGCATTGACATAATGTACATTATGCATCATTAGGAGTAAAAAAGGTGGTTCTCGCAGTTCTCGCATTTAAAGTGGAATATGAAAATAAAGTTTCACTATATATATATATATATATATATATATATATATATATATATATATATCGGATTTTTTGAGAAATTCTTTTTCAAAAATTTTGTCGAAACTTTAAGTTATTTTCTGAAATTTTTTAGATCACATGTGAAAAAAAATTACGAATTTTTAGATCACATATTATAACGTATAAAATCGGATGAAAATGTATAAAATTGGATGAATAAAAGTTGACGAAAACGTATAAAATCATATGAAAACGTATAAAACGGACTAAAACGTATAAAAACAGACGAAATGTATAAAAACGAACGAAAACGTATATAAAAACACGTAGACAAAAACATATATAAAAACGTAGAAAAAACATATATAAAGCTCACATTAGACAAAAGCATATATTAAGCGTAAATAAAATAAGCGGGTATAACTATAAAGGTGGATAAAAAAATTAATAAAAATAGGGATGTTAATGCAATTTTCGCTAACCGAGACCATTTATAATAATTTACCCTAAGACAGTCGATGCAATTTAGCAAACTCATAGGATAAAATAGTCATCACACCTTTTTAGCTACACACATATGCGACAAAATTGTCAACATTAATACGCACATAAAGACAGATGTCTTTAATACTTACAAAGTATCTTTTTGTTCGATAGTCATAGAATATTTTGAAGAAGTATAATGTTTTAAAGGTACTAGCGAGTGCGCGTACTTGCAGCGGCCAGTGCTGTTATCAAAGTTTGGTGAACAATATTTTCGATCACATTTTTCTTGATAATGATTATTTCGATCACATTTCTTCATTACTTTATATGTTTACCGTTATCATACTTTATAAATCGAAAATCTTCTTTGACAATTAAGATCTTTTCAACCGTATTTATCGGGTGGAGTATGAACTTTGTGTTGTTGTTTCTTAGTTTGTAAAGCATTTATATAATAATTAATATGGAATCATGAATCATTTGTATAATACAATCATTTTGTCTGAGGGACTAATAGAGTTATATTAGTGTTTTATATGGGCTAAAAGTAAATAAAAGAAAGTTCACTTGCAAATGTTGTTTACATATATGGTTTTGCAAAAGTAAACAAAAGAATCATTGTCGTCTAGTGGTTAGCATGTTTTGCTACTTAATTCTACAATTAGAAAGTGATATGAAAATTCTAATAGTTATGCGGGTAACTTGGGGTTATGTGGGGGCCGTGTCTCCTTGTCAGAAATCACATAAACATATCGTAAGAAACCCGTTCAGTGTCATCATTGGGGACTATTGGTGTGGTGGTTTCTTTGCTTTAGTTTGGTTGTCGAAATGAGGTGTGATGTGTAAAGTGGTTAGAAAGAGGAAAAAGGAAGATCTCGAGGAGAAATAAGCGGGCCAAGAGCATTAAAGGGGCATTTTTTTTAGGAAATTAAAGAGCTAACACCATCAAAGAAAGAGCACAAGGTATGCAAGCTACCAATAACACGTTATTGGTATGTCACCTCAGTAGCCACATCATACACCTCCATAAAACATCAATAACTAAAACACCTCCCTATAACACACCACAAACATGTTATTGGTTCTGCAAATACCCGCTAAAAATACCCACTCTCCGCAAAATAACAACAAAACAAAAGAAAAAAGAAAAAAAGGTAACACACACAAGAATGCAAATGGCCTGAGCCATTGCATTGGCTCAAAATGTTTGGCTCACGAATTTCAAGATGATCCGGTATGGTTGGCACAAGAATAGAATGCATTTGGCATGTTAAATGTTCTCTATACCGTGTAAGAACATCATTTACGATAAAGATTTTTTTTGAAGTTTATAAAGTTCTATGTCATACAATACTAGAAAGTCCATAACAAAATTGGACTCATTTACTCATACATGGTTTGATGTTTCAACTATCTGGTGCCTTGATTTGACAAGTTTTGATGTTCTTGTAGCTTGCCATGTTTGAAAATCCTTTCGGGTATGCGGTTGGCGACTGATGAAGACTACCCACATGTTTAGCAAAGAGAATATCATCGAACCGGGAAGAGCGGGGTTTTATACAAAGCATTTTCGAAGATGGCAAATCACTTATGTTACAAAGATTGCGGGGACACTCAACATTACGAGAAGAATTTGCATCTAAAATGGCTACACTTGGAAAGTCAAGCACGAAACTTAGTTCCTTTTCTAGGGTTTTGCATTGCGAGGAAAGGAGCGACTTTTAGTTTACAAATACATGGAAAATGGAAATCTCCATGACAAACTACATCCGGTAATAATAACCACCTCGGCCAGCCTACGGCTAAAAATTGGGATAGGTCGCGAAAGGGTTCTCATGGCTCCACCATAGCTACAACCCACGTATCCTTCATCGAAACATAAGGTCAAAATTTATTTTACTAGGTGAAAACTTTGATCGGGATATCGATTTTGGACTTGCGAGGATGATGAATCCGATAGATACCCATTTGAGTACTTAAATGGTGAGTTTGTGATTTAGGTTATATGGCCTGAATACCCAAGCACCTTGTGGCTACACCAAAGGTGATGTTAATAGCTTTGGGGTAGTACTTAAGTTGGTAGCTGTTAGGATTTAGAAAATCGGTCATTAAAGAGTCGGTCACCTCAAGTATATGTGTCGTTAAGCTCAATAAATAGTAGATTATTTAAAGTTAAGTAGTATTTAGTTAAGTAACAACGTGGAGACGGGGTGGTCTTTACCTTGTATTCACGATCCACCGTAGGTGGCGATTTATGTAAGAACTATAAATACTCTCTACTCCCAATGTAGAAGTTGGAGCTCATAATAATACTTTACATCATCTTGAGCGCTCATATGATTATGGTTTAATGTGTTTGTGAAATCCAATATGCTACAACTGGTATCAGATCCATGGTTTGATCATCTCTCTTACATATCCTTGGATTTCTAGTGGTTTTAGGTGGTTTTTGAGTTTGAAAAAGTTTAGTGGTTTTTGCATCATTTGGATTATTTCTTGTGTTAAAGTTTGAATTTTAGGTGTACTTTTGTGTTTAGAATCATTGTAAGTGCTTGGGTTTTGATTTGGCAAGCTTGAATCAACGTGGTTGAGCTTGTTTTGGATTGAAAAAGTGAGTTTTGAAGTTTTTCTAGCTAGCGACTTGGTGAGGTTAGCGACTTGCTGAGGATTGTTAGCGAGTTGTAGTGCAAATTGTTAGCGACTTGATACTAGCGACTTGGATCTTAGCGAGTTGTTCTTTAGCAACTTAACTATGTCTAGCAACTTGGTGCTTAGCGACTTCTTCATAATTCTTAGCGACTTGGTGTTAGCTGACTTGGACCTTAGCGAGTTGCTCTTTATTTGTGTAGCGACTTGGCGCTTTAGCGACTGTATCTAGCAACTTGGTCTTAGCGACTTGGTTCAATCTTCATAGCGACTTGGTTGATTTCTGTTTGTATCTGGTTTCTCTTGATTTAGTAAAATCCCGTGAAAGAATCTATTTCCCGGTTTAATCCTAGAGTTATAAAATCCGGTATGTCTGTTAACATGTCTACCAAGCGTATCTACAATCATCTCCATTCTTTGAGGATGTTCAAGCATCCGGTTGATACTCAAAATCTACAATGCTGACTATGACTCTTGGGCTCAACGAGTCGTGATTGTATTGCCTTGGAAAGGAAAATGGGGTCAACATTCTCAAATCCATTGATGAAGGACCGAGATTGATTGAACTACTAAGAGACATAATGATCTGTTGCATATGGAACCATGATCTTTGGATTGAATGGACAAAGGCGTATGATGAGCTTCGTGATAAGGAGAAAAAAGATTTGATGCTGATATCGGGGCCTCAAACATCATACTACAAGGTCTTCAAAAGACATCTACAAGCTTATCAATCACAACACTGAAGCCAAGGCTGTTTGGGATAATGTCAAGATGCTTCTCTCGGGTACTGAATTAACTAAGGAAGACAGAGAATCACAACTGTATGATGAGTTTGAGCACTTCAAGATGAAACCAAATGAGAGCATCTATGAATACTACGTGAGATTCCACAAGCTTGTGAATAACTTGAGGAACATCAAAATGACCATGCCAAACATTCAGGTGAACTCAAAGTTTGTGAACAACATGAATCCCGAATGGCACAAATTTGTCACCTTTGTGAAGCTAACCAAAGGATTGAAGAACACCAACTATGAGCAACTGTATGCCTTCCTTCTCCAGAATGAGAGACATGCTATGTTTGATAAAAGGATTCTGGAGCAGTTCAAAACCAATCGGGGAGAAACAAGCTCACCAAATGATTGACTTTCTACACCAATGTTGGTATTACCACCAAAGCATCTCAAATTACCATGGGTAATGGTAATTACAAGCTCATCCACGATCCAGCATATAAGCCTCCCGACTCAAACAACGCTCATGGAAAACTTCATCAATCAATGTCTCATGGTGAGTCAAAACATGAACTCTCTCCCATACACAACAATAACCTCGAACATCATCCATCCCTACAATCAAGCTAACGTCGAGAGATGGGAAGGTTGTGGTGCAACGATTCAAAAGTGTAAGAAAGGGAAGAGGTGGAGTTGGTAGAGGATATGTAACAAATCGAGAATCGTGGAAGGAATCCAAATCAAAGGACAAAGCAAAAATGCTACAAACTGTGGTGGTGAGGACACATTGCTAGGAGCTGCACATCTCGCGTCCACGAGAATGCGAGAATACTTGAGAAACAAGATGTTGCTCGTGCGGCTTCGGGATAATGGTGCGACTTTGGATGAAGAGGAGTTGTTGTTTCTTGCGGCAATCACGAAGACATATGATGCGAGATGTGGATGGCGTGAATTCGGGAAATAGGTCACAATCATGAGAATGCCTTTCAAGTCAGCGTGATGCATCGACTCGGCGTCGATGATGAACCTCTTGCACAAACAATTTTCATGGCTAGCATTTCTCCAATGGTCTCTCCTAAGGTCTCATCATCACGGTGTTTGGTCCATCCAAAGACAAAATCATCTCGAGTATTAAAACTATATGATGATGTTGATGAGCAAAAGATGCATAATAAAGTACAATCTCTTGAAACTTATGAAACAGATATTGATGATGAGGAGTAATGCTTGTCTCCTCTATGATCAATATGTAAGTAAAGTGAAAGTGAGGTTGTACCAAGTAATCATCTTCTGCGATCAATGATGACTATGCTTTGATGAATACATTGTGTGCCCACGATGATTTTGTTATCTCTGAACCGAATGCCTATAAAGAACAAGTTGCTATTTATGAACAACGTGTTAAGTTTGAGTTGACCACGTGAAGCTGAGGAAATGGATGACCAAATGCGTCTGATTATTAGAAAAAGTAACTTTAGAGAAGAAGTCTTAAAACAAGAGTTAAACTCCTTACAAGAAAAGCTTTCTAAAACTGCTAAGCAAAACAAGAACTTCAAGAAAATGTTAAAATGCTTAAGCAAGAATTCAATTCTAAGGAATCAAAACTTTTGAATGATTTTTCCAATCTAAAAACTTTGAAAAACAAGCTTGAAAATAAGTTTATGCATACATGGGAATACCATTCAATTTGCTCACTTGATCACTAAGCATAGAGTCTTAAGCGATAAGCATAGCATTCCCCTTGTTGTGGAACCTAATACTGAGGTTGTTAAAAGGCTAGAGCTTCTCATAATGTAATCTATGATTTTAAACCTAGACGAAAACCTAGTTGCGTTGAGTACACTGAGGAAGATAGAAAATTAGATGATGCATCCAGGGAGAAAATGAATAAGAAGCTAGAAGATCCTGAATGCAAAAAGAATAACATAACGTCAAACCCCTGATTACAAAAAGGAAAATTGGATTTCCTTGAACAAGTTTAAGCCTCAAACGTTGTTAACACCGAACAAGTGTTACGAAAAAAGGATTTAGATAAAAGCAGAGAGAATCTTGTTGTAACAAACCCTCCCTTAGGAAAATGCTATTTGTGTATCCTTGAATACAATGCATTTAGTTCTAGAACTATTGCCACTAAAAAGACCTTAATTAGTCAATATGTAATTTTTCAATTATTTGTTGATTTTGAGAAAACTTGTTAGAAAAGATCACACCTTTGGGATAACTGAAGAGGGGTTTTGAGCAAACTAAAGAATGCTATTTAACCGAGGTCATGCCTTTCTTTAAACAATTAAAAGGTCAATTTGAGAGTCTTAAAAGGGGATGGACTTAGATATTAAAGAAATGGAAAAGGAATTTGATGCGATGATTGTTGAGGTTAGTGACTATGAGTGAGAATTAAAATATAATGAGATTGAGAGGAAGAACTTACTGCACCTTGAATGAGAATCTTATTTGAATGTATTACTCAAGATGTGTTTTACTTCTGAATTGTTCCATTAATGCTTCTCAATTTCATGAATTATTTGTTGCTCTGAAAGTCTCCCATGATCGTGTCATTGAGCTTGAAAAAACTTGTTGGAATCACTCCTAAACCATAATCAAGTGTTAGTAACTAATATGTAATAGGTAGCTTAATTATGGCCTTTATGTTTGTTATTAGCCTTAAGCTTATGTAGAAGGCCAATGTCCAATAAGGAAAGGATGGGAACTAGGAGTGTTGCCATGGCTTCCCTCCTATAAATACTCTTGTAAACCTTCATTTGAAGGTTGGTTGTTCAATTCACTCTATTTTACATACTCTACGCCTAACCCTTCTTAGTTTTATACGTGTATGTGTGTGTGAGTTGTTCATCCGCCTCTATCTCCTCTCTATTCTTTCTATTGATGCTTGTGTTACTAATATAGTGACCTAACAGTGGTATCAATCGCCTACTAGTTGGGTGAATCGTTTTATTTTTGAAGTGGGTTTTAGGTCCTCTGGCGTAAAAAACAGCGGTTTGATACTTTGGTTAAACTTAAAGCGTATTTTTCACACTTTTGAATCAAGATTCTTGTACTTTCAGCGTTTAAAGTGTTAAAATAAGCGTTTTGGCAAAAAGTTTCAAACTTTATCGTGGATCATAGTTTTAAGTTTGTTTTGTTAAGTGGGTGTCATTCTCGCGTAACTGTTTAAGCGGATTTTGGTTCATCAAGTTTCACACTTTTGTGTTATTTTGGTGATATTGAAGCTATTCCATAACAAAAATCAGGTTTAGAAACAACTTTGGGCAAAATCATTTCACGAGTAAAGCTACAGCGTATGAAAACCCTAGTTTTCTGTAACTTTATCCTTGGTTTGATCTTCAATTTAGTGGTTTACTCGTGTTTTCTTGCTTGGATAAGCTGAAAATCGATAGACTTTGGATATCTTTTGCCTTTGTGATAGTGTAAAAGATCATTTGAACAAAAACACTAAACTGCGCATAAGCATAAAGCAAGCGTAGAAATCGCATAAAGATTCATCTTACGCTAAGCCTAGTCTGCATAAGGTAATCTAAGCGCCAAGTTTTTACCTTACTTTGTGTCTACGCATAACTTTAGTGTCTTTTCCCTATACGTGTAAGCTAAATCTCTGGCGTAACTCTTGGTTGTTCTGCGTAACTTTGGTGTTTTAAGCATAAGTGCTACTTGGATTATTGTAATTTCTACGCCTAAGGACACTTCATCAACAAGTTTCATTCGACTACAAAGATCCATCAACACAAATTTTGGCGGGAAAATTTGAGTAAAATTTATTTTTAGGGAGACTAAGCGTTCAATTTTCTGGATTCATTTTGGTTTAAGCTGTGAAATTTTGGTCAAAATTCACATTTTGGGCCCCAATTCAAATTTTGGAGTAAAATTTGGCGTCAAAATTGTCATAACTCAAATTTTTCTTACAACCTTAGAATTGAATTTTATATTGAATTTCAAATTTTGAGAGTCAAAATTTTTTCAAAATTATTTTTGGAGGGAAACTGAAATTCACTATATCGATATACCATGTGCTATATCGACTTACGCTTTTTGATTCTTTGCGGTGTTTAAAAAATGGATTACGATCTTTGAAATGGGTATGCGTATAAGATGGAAACCATTCAACTTCCCAATGATTAACAATTCCAAGCGTCAGACATCATCAAATTCCGATATCCCTGATGCAGTGCAAAGGTGAAAGAGTTGATGTACATGAAAGGCATGCTCATATGGACGTTGAGAATGTTGTGATTCTATTTGTCATTATCACGGACAATGAGGTTGTAGCATTGGAAAAGCGGGATGACGGCGGATCTCGGAAGATATCATACTTAACTTCGTTACAGAGCTAGCGTGACGAAGAACAAATGGTTGAGGAAGATATCTTACCGCCTATGACACGACCACGAAACGGATGGTGAGGTACAATCTCATTGTCATATTGCGGCTGAAATAACACAACTTGGAAGCGGCTTTGAATTTAGTAGAAGGAGAGGTTGACGGTGTGTTGCACAATCGGACAACTTTCTATCAATGCGACCCTTACTTGTTAACAATTCAAGCAAACGTCAAATCAAACTCTTGAATCGAAAACATTCTTCTCAAAAGACCATTGCTCGGTTTCATAAAGATTTTTTCAAAACTAGAGGCACATTGCATCTCTCTTGAACTTAAACTACAAAACAAATCTTTTTCTTCATAACACAATGGTGGATATTCAAATGAACAAAGTAATCGTGTGGATACATTAGTTAAAGAAAATGAGCATTTAAAGGCTCAAATTCAAGCAAAGGGACTTGCACATGTTGCTTTACAAAATGGCTGAGAAGATTAGCGATAAGAGTGTGGATACTAATTTTGCTAAACCAACAATCTTGGGAAATCGTCTGCATAAACCTTTGAAACAATCGGTAGTTAGACAACCAAGCGCATTTAAATCGAGCGTTCAAAATCTTCAAAACCACAGTTTGCCTCCCAAGTTGTTGAGAATAATCATTTGATAAAACCGATCCTCCACATTCTGGCCTATGAATAATGCTTACGTTTACATTAAACATGTCTTTGTTAAACCGGTTTCTATTAAATCTGTTTACGTTAAACCTCTACAAGTAGTTGCACATGGCCGTCTAGGATTAGTTGAACCCAATGTCTAAAGCAGAATCAAATTTCAATATTCATATGATACTAATGACTTGCACGAACTCAGTCTAGAAAAGGCTGGGAGGGCACTACTCCAAAAGGATGGAATCTTAGGTTCACGACCGGTGTATTCTTGAACCTTTGCTTGTAGTAGCAAACCAAAACCTAAGTTTAATCAAGCGGTTAGAAATAAACGTTGATCTAAGCGTAAAATGTCGAAACCTAATAGGTGGATCAATATAGGGCCTTGAGACTCTTCGAGAAAGAAGTTTCAACATCCCTAGAATCTAACCATAGATGGATTCCAGCGGGTAGAGTTTTCAACACTTGTTGGTCTTAGGTGGATTCCCTCGAGGCAAGATACTAAGTAGTTGCATCAAAACAAGTGTGAAACACTGCACATCCATCCACGAGGTAGGAAAGGAAATCATCAAAATAGCATGTTCGGGTGTCAAGAAGATAATTGACACTACATCTTTATGCCTCTAACATCACGGAACCCGTTACACTTGGGATCCATGTTTCTTCTTTCTTGCCCCTCCTATTTTTCTATCTTGGTACAATAGCAATGGCTCCTCTTGCAAAATAAGCGTGAGACCCGTTCTCACCGTAAAAATATCATGATCCATCAAATTTGTTCCACCATTGTACTTAATCGTCATGAATTGGAAACATTGCTTGCTCCTGCGGTTAAAAGATGCGCCAAAGGTGCTCGGATGTATCGAATGTTTCATTTGCACAAGATAATGCTCTAATTTGGATACACAATCTACAACAACAACAGAATCTTCTATAGCAGGAAGATCAAAGCTGCTTCCAACAACAATGACCGCGACTGATGATCAACATAATGCGAGAGATGTTTTATCGTGATTGTGACTCTGAAATATTTTGGTACTTCACACTTGTTCGATCAATTGGACATACATGGTTTCGCTGTCTCCTTATACATGGTTTCGCTGTCTTGAATTCATCATCAACATACGTGGTGTATGATTATGAATCATTGAAAACATCGGGGAGAAGTGTGTAGGTGTCATTGCTTCCTTGTTCTTCACATGCTTCTTTGCAAAAACCCAATGCCTTGAATTTCTTCAATTAGGGAAAGAAATAAGGCGATCGTAGCTCAAGCGTCTCACTTTGGTGTTATCGTCTCAATTTCCGCGGGTGATCTTGTGTGAAGTTACCAAAATATGATGTTATGATGCCTCACACACGGTCTTGGTATCGCGTTATTGCATATTCACAGTAATTAGTGAAGACCACAACATTCGAAGTCGTTTCATTTAGGTCTTTAAATTGGTTTGTTTGGTGTGATCGTCTATCACGTGAGAAGATCTTGTTGATTTACGGCATGTTACCCTCGAGCGGATCTTCATAATTAGTGATTTTCCTTGTGTGGTTTTACGCTCTTCTACAAATCTGCGCATCTTGAAAACTTCAAAGTTAGAAGAAATGTCTACTACATCGGTGTTTCAAATGCGCTAAAAAGCGGTTAATGGGTTGGGAAGCCCGATTAAGAAACCGTCAATATCTGTTTATATTCACAATAAGCCGTTTAACGAGCTTGGAACCGGTCCGGCCAGCTTAAACTTCCCCAAACCCCATCATCGGTGAAACAAGCCCTCGGCTTTTCGTCAACAAATGGAAAGGTTATTTGCTCCGGCTGTTTGGTGCGATATTGATGAGCGTGCTCGGTGTATCCGTTGTTCCATTGCTCAACCCGATAATACTCTTATACGATACACGCTGTACAACAACTTCACGGTTGAAGCACCACCGGTTGACTCCACAACAGCAGTTGAACAAACCGCTTCCAACAATGATGAGCGGTGATGATGTTACGAGGAAGTACCCCCGCTGCGATTTTGATCCAAATCGTTCTTTAACGTTTGCTAATGAGGGCTAGCGCACGGATGTCAGCGGAATCTTCATCAAGCCATTTGAATCCTCAAAATCTGCACAATGTATACCAACATCAACCCTACACACATAGATGGACAAAAGACCATCCTGCGGAAAATATTGGCAACGAATCAACCCGATTAATTCGAGACAGCGCCTTCACGGATGGTGAACATTGCATTTATGCACTCATATCGCCTTAATCGAACCTAAAACATCAAAGCAATGACAAAGACAAGCTGGATCGAATCCATGCAAGAAGAACTCACCAATTCAGCGTCTTGAAGTATGGGGCGGTTGAAAGACCAACAGAAGTCGTCATTGGTCTCAAATGGATTTGGAAAAACAAATTGGATCTTTGAAGGAAAGCGTAATCGAAATAAGTCAGCGTCGGTGGCTAAGGGTTATCGTCGAGGGAATAGGTTATTGACTTTGAAGAATCTTTTGATCCGGTTGCTCGTCTTAAGGTTCGGATATTTCTGGCGTTCAGCGGCTCATTATGAATATAGCGGTCTTTCGGATGGGCGTCAAAGCTGCTTTACGAATGGGCAACAAAGCGGTTTATGTCGATAACCAAAAGTTCATTGATCAGTTCCCGAACCATGTCTACAAAGCCCGAACAAAGCTCTGATGGTCTCGAACAAGCTCTGGGCAATGCGATAAGCTATCATCTTTCCTCATTGCCAATAATTTTACCAAAGGTTCGGTCGACCCAACTCTTTCATACAATATCACGGGGAACATATTTTAATTGTTCAAATTTACGTGGATGACATCATTTTTTGGTCAACACATAAAAGTACTCGCAGCTTTTGCAAAACTAATGAAGAAACATTTTGAAATGCCAATGATGGGTGAACTTACGTTCTTTCTAGGACTACAAGTTCATCAATCACCGGTATTATTCTTGAGTAAGTCCAAATATGCCCTTGAATTGTTACACAAATTTGGAATGCAAACCTGTGACACCTATGCCACACCAATGGCTCATACCAAGAAGCTAGACGCTGATTTACATGGGAAATGGTTGACCCTACAAAATACCGTGAGTATTATTGGGTCTCTCGTGTATCTAACGGTAGTAGACTGATATTGTCTTTGTATATCTTTGCTCCGTTATCGATGGATGCCAACTGAAACCCACTCCTGCGAGGCTAAAGAATCTCCGATACATCAAGGGAACCATTAATTTGGGGATCAGTATCAGAAGGATTCGGTTTTGAACTAATCGCTTTTGACGACCCACCTTGGTGCTTCGAACTGGAAAAGTACCGGAGCGTTACAATTTCTTGGACATCGGTGTCATGGTGTCGAGAAGAAGCGGATTGTACATCGTTGTCCTCAATAGAAGCGAATATGTAGCATGTCGGTGCTTAAGTCAAGGCTGGATGAGAACACAACTCAAAGACTATGGTTAAAAGTATTTGACGGAATCGATGTCTTCGCGACAATCAGGTGCGTGCGTCTCGTCTTGACTTTCGATTCGGCACTGAAATCCAAAGCATGATCTTTGATATCATTTCATCAGGATCCGTGGAGCAGTCTTTGTTGAATTATATTTTGTGGGTAAAATACCAATTAGCGAATCTTCACGAAAGCCTTGCCTCAGGCTGGGTTTAATGGGTTAGTCCAGGATTGGTATGAGGTGTTTGACTCGAAGAATTGGATGCCACTCTAAAAGCAGTCTTAAAACTGTCGAACACCAACATCTCTTTTGTAAATATTATTTTCAAAACAAAATACAAAAATATAAAACGACAAAACAACAAATATTCTTCTATCTATTTTTTTCTTTCAACATGGGGTACATTTCTTAGATCAACACTCTAATCTTTCAAAATTCGGTATTTTTCCGATCCAGGTGTTGAGGGGAAAATAAATTATTTGTTTCAAAACATTCACTACTTGCATGTTACTCTATTAGGTTGTTTCTTATGCTCAATGGTGGTAAACTTTTAAGTTTAGTGACACTCCTGGGACTAAAATTTATAATTTATTATTTAGTAGAGGGAGTGTGTCAAGTTTCTTTCTTAAAATCTTTGTTTGGTAAACCATAATGAAGTTAAATGGCTTTGGATGAAAAAGGAAAAGTGGAGGGACCAAAGCGCCAAAATCTTAAAGTTACTTTTAATAAAACTCTTCACCTAACTTTCTTCACATTTATTATCATCACCTAAATCATCTAAAACGAAAATCGATCTTCATATCAGTGTATTGGATCATCATTTTGTAAATGGTGTTATAATCTTTACAAGTTTTTAAACAAGGGTTTTGATTTCACTCAAATCCAAGCGGTCAAAGTAGAGATTGAGTGTGATTCATGTTCTCGTAAGATATGAACACAAATCACTCATTAGTGTGTTTTGGTGGATAATGATTGTGTCCAGCGTTCATTTTAATCATACTAAAACAATTTCTATCATCAAAGCGCTTCGGAAACACGGAATTGAATGACTTTGAAATTAGGGTTTATCGTTGATTAGGTATGTTCAAATGAAACGTTTTTGGTGAAAAAGATTATTTGTAGAAGGTTGTATTCAAGTTGAATTAATCATATCTAAGCCCGAGAATACTGCGAAACACTAATGATTCATAAAATGGAAATTAGGGTTTATGTTCATACGGTTTAGGTACTTTTGATTCTTAACACATTTGATGTTAAAAATTGGCTAAGACAACTCAATAGACATCTTTGACACAAGAAAACTTTGATGCTAATCCTATGGCTAAAATTCATCGTAATTCTTAAACTC